>CM046029.1:13886357-14198551 GCA_025215565.1 Flaveria ramosissima | reverse complement strand
TAGTTCTATACAAATGGTCAATCACAAAGAAAGACCCCGATGTGCATCTTCTGGGGTGGAGAACCCACCATACTTTTGGGCTAACACTTTTAATAGCGTGTCCTGAACATACCATGCTTGCAAGACTTTCTTTACGTTCATTACTCATTATTGCATGCATTCTTAATTCATGTCCTCTTTGATTATCTTCCTCTTTACGTTACATAATACTTACATGCCATTCATTAACATTCCATATAAAGCCAAGGAAAATAAACATACATAATAAGGAGCACAAACATAAACATACAACATTACCATACAGGGCATCATCATACATACGCATCAATCATACACACGCATCAATCATACCTCACATCATACATACTATGCATCACACGCACCGCCATGCATAACATCACACATAACGTCATACATATCATCATCATCAACATGCTCAACATAACGTTTATGACCTCGAAAGTCAATTACACGAACCTCCGAGAACCTCCCGAGTCAAAACCCATAACTGCACTTTCCCTCGAAAGTCATAAACCGGTGTTCTTTCGGGCGTATGAGCCCTACTTGGGCGTATGGACACCCTCCACTCGCATGGCCTTCCAGGCGACTGAACACTTGGGCGAATGGACTCTATGCGAATGGACCTATGGGCGAATGGACTCTATGCGAATGGACCTATGGGCGAATGGACATCTATGCGTATGGACTCTCAGTCGCATAGCTTTCATGTGTATGGCCTTCGTCGCATGACTTCAGGCGTATGGGCTTCAGTCGCATACTCTTCGTGCGAATGAACTCAGTCGCATGGCCTTCAGGCGCATGGACTTCAATCGCATAACCTTCGTGCGAGATGAACCTCAGTCACACACTCCTTCAATCACATGCCTTACAGGCACATGAACTTTAGTCGCATGACCATCATGCGTAGGACATCAGTCGCATGGCAATTGTGCGCATGGACCTCAGTCGCGCCAACGGCCGTAGGCCTCCAATCGCACTCCAGTCGGTCGCTAGCCCTAGTTGAGTTGTATAGAATGCAGTCATCCCGACTGCAGCCGACGGTTTTCGGCCTCCAACCTCTTCCAAACTCTTTTAATCTCAAATCAACCATTCTAAGCCTTAGGGAAACATACCATGACCTCATTCAAGCATAACCAAGCAAGAATCAAGCCCCAAACAAATCATACACATATACATACAAAAACGGGTTCACCCAAAAACTCGAAAAAGGTTTTCAGATGTGTTCCAGCCCCAAAAATCATTCAAAAACGTGTAAAAGAGGGGTCCTAGAACTCACACAAACGATCCTGTCGAGTAGAGCTTCGATTTGACCCGCTACACGACGATTTCCACGCTCGAATCCACACGAACCGAGCTCGAGACCACTTTTTCTTCCCTTTTCTCTCTAAGGCTGAAATGTGTGAGTGTGGGGGAGGGTGTGGGCTGCCCTCCTCCTTTTATACTCCCACCCATTCAACATTTTCCCATTTTGGCAAGTTTGGTCCCCCGACTTTGGACTTTATTTCTTTTTTCTTCTTTCGTCGGCTTCAAAGAAAAATTTCCGGGTGTTACAAGTCCACCCCCTTATTTAGGTTTCATCCCCGAAACCTGCTATTCTTCGAACAAACGTGGACAATGCCGTCTCATCTCTTCTCCAGTCTACCACGTAGGCTCAGATCCCTTTCTGTGCTTCCATTGTACGCGCACAAGTGGAACCACTCTATTCCTCAGCCTATTCTCTTTTCGATCGATGATTGCCACTGGTTGCTCCACATAATTGAGCCGTTTGTCTACCTCGATATCTTCCAGTGGGACAATCATATCTTCTTCTGCCAAACATTTCCTCAGATGAAAGACATGGAACGTCGGATGGATTCCACTTAACTCATCTGGTAACTGTAACCTATAGGTCACCTCTCCTACTCGAGCAATTTATTCGGAAAGGCCCTATGTACCTCGGGCTCAACTTGCCCCGCTTTCTGAACCGAATGATACTTTTCCAAGACGAGACTTTCAACATAACTCTATCACGCACCTGGAATTCAGTCGGTCAACGTCTTTTATCGGCATACGACTTCTGCCTATCTTTAGGCTTTCTACCTCGTGAACCTTCAACTGATGATAACCAGATCGAAGGTCTATCCTTGAAAACCAACTGGCACCTTGAAGCTGATCGAACAAATCATCAATTCTCGGTAAGGGGTATCGGTTCTTCACTATCAGCTTATTCAACTCACGGTAGTCTATACACATCCTCATACTACCGTCTTTATTCTTTACAATTAAGACCGGAGCACCCCAAGGAGAGATACTCGGTCTAATGAACCCCTTATCAAACGGCTCTTGCCATTACTCCATCAACTTTTTCATCTCAGCCGGAGTCAACCGATACGGTGCCTTAGCTATCGGTTGGGCACTGGTATCAAGTCAATCTGAAACTCAATCTCACGGTCCCGTGACACTCCTGGTAGGTCTTCGGGAATCCGGAAAGTCACGCACAACCGGTACATCGGACAGTTGTGGTGTCGGCGCATCCACATCCTTTACACAGTGTAACACCCGGAAATTTATTATTTGAAGCCGGCGAAGAAGAAGCGGCGAAGAAAAGAAAAGAAATTAAGTCCAAAGTCGAGGGACCAAAACTCGCCAACGAAAGAAAAGTGGGAAATGTGGTGGTTTATGTAGGGAGAGGGCAGCCCACTCTCCCCAAACACCAATTTCAGATTTCAAAGGAAGAGAAGAGAGAAGAGAGAAAAGAGGAGAAAGAGGAGGAAAAGGGGTGTTTCGGGTGATTCGAGCGTCCAAATCCGTCGAGTGGGGAGCAGCCAAATCGAAGCCCTTGACGTTGTGCTCGATTGTGTGAGTTCTAGGACCCCACTTTTACTTGTTTTCAACTGCTTTTGGGGCTGGAAAATGTTCAAAACCCGTTTTTGTGTGTGTATGTGTTTGACCCATTGGTGGTGTGATGTGTATGATGCGTTTAGAGTATGATTTCGGGCTTGTGTGTGCTTGTATGGTGTTATGGTATGCATTCCTAAGGTCCAGGAGGTTATTTAGGCTTAGAATGGGTTTGGATGAGCTTGGAGGCCGAAAATGGCAGATTGGGTTCGGGATGAACTCCATTCTGCGTCAGCTAGGGCTAGGGGCGACCGAATGGAGGCCATACGGCCGAATGAGGCGAATGAGGGTCATTCGCACGATTGGGATTCATTCGCACGATTGAGGGTTCAATCGCACGACTAAGGTTTCAGTCGCACGACTAGGAGTCCAGTCGCATGGGGATTGTACGACTGAGGGTTCAGTCGCATAGATGCTTAGTCGCATGAGTCCATTCGCATGAGGTCAGTCACATAAGTGCCCATTCGCAGTAATCCCATTCGCACAAGGTCCATACGCACGATTGAATGTTCATTGCATAGATGACCATCCGCATGAGTCCAGTCGCATGATGTTCAGTCGCATGGAGGCCATGCGACTGAAGGGTGTCCATGCGCCCGAATAGGGCTGTTGCACTCGAAGGAATGTGTAGTTTGACTTCTGGCCTTTCGGGGAAAGGTGCAGATGTAAGTTTTGACGTAAAGTAACCCGTTAAGCATGTAAGGGATGGTTATGGCCTTAGAGAGCATGTAGGGCATGATGATGATGATGTGCATGTTTATGCATATTATGAATGTATGATGTTGCCCTGTATGATGATGATGAATGTGTATGATATGTTCCTTATTATGATGTATGCTTATCTTTCTTGTGGCTTTACATTCATGCTAATAAATGAATGAATGAATGAAGTATTATGTAATGTAAAGCGAAAGATAATGAAAGAGGAACATGAAGTAAGAATGCATGCATTAATGATGATGAATGAACGAAAGAAAGGCTTGCAAGCATATATATTGGGGTGAGCGACTTTGTGTTGCAAAAGACTCGGATGAAGTGCAATCAGTTAGATTGCCTATGAGGTGAGCAACATTGTCGTTGCAAAAGGCTCGAGTAAGGTGCTATCGTGATGTTGCCTTGGGGTGAGCAACCTTATTGTTGCAAAAGACTCGGATAGCTTGCTATCGTGATGGGCAACTGGGGTGAGCAACCCTAGGGGTGCAAAAGACTCGGATAGCGTGCAATCATTGAGATTCCATTGAGGTGAGCGACCATGTTGTCACAAAAGACTCGGAAGAAAGAATGAACGAAAAGATTGGAAGATAATGAATGAGATGAAAGATAATAATGATACTATCTATGTATACGTATGTTGAATGATCGCATGATAAAGGAATGGTTTTCAATGAAAGTAAAGTATATTTATGTTATAAAACTAGAACTCACTCAGCAACGCTGACTTTTTATACGTTTTCCAGTTGACAGGTAAATGATTGCTGAGGATGGCACGGCAAGGCTACTCAGCTCTTTTTGGGGATGGCATTCTTTTGATTAATGTTTTTGCATTGTAATGCGAACAAGCTATTTGTAACGAAATTGTATTAACCTGCAAAAGCATTTATATAGAAATGAAAGTGTATTTTAATGTTCCGCTGCACTGTTTTTATGAGACAAATGTAAATATATGTTTTATGAGCGATGAATGACCAATTGTAGGCGTCCCGGAAACGGGGCCTTACAAGTTGGTATCAGAGCCAAAGTTTAAGTGAAATGGGTAAATTTTCCAAAATAAACCTTAACTTAAACTGAAAATGGGACGAATGGGGAATGGGATGCCAAACTGAGTAGCTGCGTGCCATCAGGTATTTTCTTAAAGTTAACCGGTTTATGTGCGCATGGTATATGTTATGTGTTGTATGTAGATTTGAATACTGATGTAGTCAGGACAGGTAATACTTGGGGTATGAAGAGTAAAGTAAGTGGCTAATCACAACTGGCCACTGTAATTAGGGACTTACTATACTTGACATAAACTAAATTGTTTCCTTGAATGACCGTGTTGGTTTTAATCTTTCAGTGTGTTAGAGAATGGCTGGTGGTAGATCTTCTAGAGCTTCTAGGGGTGGAGGCCGTGGTGGCCCTGATGCTGAACCACGCCCTAAAAGAGGAAGGCCTAGAGCTGAGAAAGAGGTTCCTGCAGAACCTGAGACTCCTCATCCAGAAGCTGGGGATGAGAGCGCGAACTTAAGGGCCTCGGTAAAGGAGGGTTGTTGTCAAGGAAGTACATCAGGTCATGCAGACAATCTTACCGTCTGTGGTGACCGAAGTCATCAAAGCTGAAGGAAGGAGAGAGGAGAGGAAGGAGAGAAATAGGGCCTCGGGGGAGCAAACAGAGCCTGAAATGATTTTCTCCGATAATGAGGAGGAAGAGGAAGAGGAGCTTGTGCGCGAGAGGTGGCACGAGGCTGTAACTACGGGGTGTTTATGAGATGCAAACCCCCTACTTTTGACGGTAATGGCAATGCTGCCGCTGCTCACCGATGGGTGAGAGAAATGGAGGCTGTTCTCGACATCAGCGAGTGCCGGGAAGATCAAAAAGTAAAGTTTGCCACCCATTCATTTGTGGACTCGACACTATGCTGGTGGGACAACATTGTCCAAGCGGAGGGTAATCGGGCAATCGGGAGAATGAGGTGGCCCGAACTGAAGAAGATGGTGATCGAGGAGTTTTGTCCTCATCGGAAATGGATAAGGTTGAAAGGGAGTTTCTGCAACTGGAGGCGGGAACCATGACACACCAACAGTACACCACGAAGTTCAACGAGATGGCACGTCTGGTGCCGGATCAAGTGACGCCTCTGTCCCGAAAGATCAAGAGGTATATACAGGGTTTGCCGGCGGATATTCGCAGGCACATGATCGCCGCCCGGCCGAGCACGTTTAGGTCGGCGGTGGATTTGGCGGGAAGATTGTATGATGAGAGGACGGTGGTGGTGACTGATAGTGGCAGGAAGAGAGGTGGTGACCGGAACTGGCAGGGGAAGAGGTTTGGTCGGGGTAATGCCTCGACGGGTAATAAGAAGGCACGGGTGGATGATCGCCGTGTGGTCACGTCAGGTGCGGGTTGAGAAGGTGTGGTAAATGTGGACGGGAGCATAGTGGGGGTGCAGTGCAGGTTTGGGTCGAAATTGTGCTTCAGGTGTGGAAAGGCGGGGCACATGGCAAAGGACTGTCGTACGGTCCGGTGCTTTAACTGTGGTGAAGAGGGTCACATGCTCAAAGATTGTAAGAAGCCGAGGGCTGAAAGTTCAGGGGCAAAGAGGACGGGAGGTGATGGATCGAGGGCGAGCGCCAGGGCATTCACCATGACATAGGAGGAAGCTAGAACGGACCCTGATGTCGTGTCCGGTACGTTTCTGGTGAACCAAACTTTAGCTTCTGTGTTATTTGATTCGGGTGCCAGTAAAAGTTTTATTTCTGCTGCTTTTTGTGCTAAGCTGCCTGTTAATAGTAGATGTGTTGATGCGCCCTTCGATGTAGAAACTGCCATAGGTAAGTCTACTAGGATATCTGAGATGATAGAGAACTGTGATGTGGAGCTTGAGGGTCATAAGTTTCCTGTTAGACCGTTTGTGATGACCTTAGGTGGTTTTGATTTGGTTCTCGGGATGGATTGGTTAGCGGACTTCGAGGCGAAACATTGTGTGTCGCAAGAAGATGATTCGGTTGTCAGCGCCTGACAGTAGTTCAGTGACGGTGTATGGTGATCGGGTTACTACGATTCCAAAGGTGATCTCGATGGCGGTGGCGGGAAAGTGTATGAGGCGTGGATGTAGTGCCTACTTGGCCTATGTAAAGGATGTGGATACGCCAACACCACAACTAGCCGATGTACCGGTTGTGTACGACTTTCCAGATGTGTTCCCAGAAGACTTATCAGGAGTGCCACCTGACAGAGAGATCGAGTTTCAGATTGATCTGATATCGGGTGCCCAACCTGTTGCCAAAGCACCGTATCGGTTGGCTCCGACCGAGATGAAAGAGTTGATGGAGCAGTTGCAAGAGCTGCTTGATAAGGGGTTCATTAGACCGAGTATCTCTCCTTGGGGTGCCCCGGTCCTGTTTGTAAAGAAAAAGGACGGTAGTATGGTGTATTGACTACCGCGAGCTGAACTAGTTGACAGTGAAGAACCGATACCCCTTACCGAGGATAGATGATTTGTTCGATCAGCTTCAGGGTGCCAGTTGGTTTTCGAGAATAGATCTTCGATCGGGTTATCATCAGTTGAAGGTGAAGGAGCAAGATATTCCTAAAACAGCTTTCCGTACGCGCTATGGTCACTACGAGTTTCTTGTCATGTCCTTTGGCTTGACCAACGCGCCAGCTGCTTTTATGGATTTGATGAACCGTGTGTGTCGGCCTATGTTGGATAAATCAGTGATTGTGTTTATTGATGATATCCTAATTACTCGAAGAGCGAGGCAGAGCATGCCGGTCATATTCGGAGAAGTTCTAGAGACGTTGAGAAGGGAGAAGTTGTATGCTAAATTCTCCAAGTGCGCGTTCTGGTTGCGCGAGGTTCAATTCTTGGGTCACGTGGTGAATCCTGATGGGATTATGGTGGGACCCGGCGAAAGTGGAGGCGGTTATGCAATGGAAATCACCGAAGACGCCATCCGAGATTCGTAGTTTCTTGGGTTTGGCGGGGCTAATATAGAAGGTTTATCCAAGACTTCTCTAAGATTGCTTCTCCACTGACTAAGTTGACCCGAAAAGATGTGAAGTTCGTATGGGGTCAAGCTCAAGAGAAGGCGTTTGAAGAATTGAAGGCGAGATTGACTCAAGCTCCTGTTCTGTCGCTACCCTATGGAAGTGAAGATCTGGTGGTTTATTCCGATGCTTCTTACTCGGGGTTGGGGTGTGTGTTAATGCAGAGAGGAAAGGTTATAGCCTATGCATCCCGACAGTTGAAAGTTCATGAGGTCAATTATCCTACTCATGACTTGGAGCTGGCAGTCGTGGTCTTTGCATTAAAAATTTGGAGGCACTACCTCTACGGGACGAAGTGCACCATATTCACTGACCACAAGAGTCTGAAGTACTTCTTTGAGCAGAAGGATTTGAACATGAGGCAGAGACGGTGGTTGGAACTTATAAAGGATTATGATTGTGAGATTCCACTACCATCCGGGCAAGGCCAACGTGGTGGCGATGCCCTTAGCCGGAAGGAGAGGCCCGAGCCGATTCGGGTGAAAGCCTATCAGTTGATCATGACCTCTGATGTGATGAAGCGGGTTAAAGAGTTTCAAGATGAGGCATTGAAAGAAGATCATCTTAACTCTGAAAGAACGAGAGGTCTGGTTGGGAACTGGGTGAAAACACGCTCGGTGTTAGAACCTTATTTGATCGTTGTGGATTCCTCGTTTTGGGGATCTACGGGGGAAGATAATGGATGAAGCTCACAAGACTCGGTACTCCATTCATCCTGGTGCCACGAAGATGTACCATGATATGAAGAAAGATTATTGGTGGCCGGGTATGAAGCGCGACATGGTGGAGTACTGTGAGTAAAGCCTTACTTGCTTACAGGTGAAGGCGAGCATCAAAAGCCGTATGGGAAGATACAACCTTTGGATATACCGGAATGGAAGTGGGAGCACATCACCATGGATTTCATTACAAAGCTGTCGCGTACCCGAAAGGGTACGATGCCATATGGGTGATAGTTGATCGTTTGACGAAGAGTGCTCACTTCCTACCGATTCGCGAGACATATTCATCTGAGAGGTTGGCTGATCTGTTCATCAAGGAGATTGTGACTCGTCATGGTGTACCGGTGTCTATTGTGTCGGATCGCGACACCCGGTTTACATCTAAATTTTGGAAGAAGTTCCACGATGCTATGGGGACGAGGTTACATATTAGCACGGCTTATCATCCCCAGACTGATGGTCAGTCAGAAAGGACCATTCAGACGCTGGAAGACATGCTTCGGGCATGTGTGATTGATTTTGGTGGAAGTTGGGATGACCACCTACCGTTAGCCGAATTCTCATACAACAACAGTTATCATGCCAGCATTGGTATGCCCCCATATGAGATGCTATACGGTAGGAGATGCAGAACACCTGTTTGTTGGGGTGATATTGGTCAGAAGGAATTAGGGAGCGTCGAGGTAATCGAAGCTACGACTGAGAAGCTTGAGAAGATCAAAGCCTTCATGAAGGCAGCCAAAGACAGACAGAAGTCGTATGCTGATAAAAGGCGCAGGCCGATTGAGTTCTAGGTGGGTGACCGGGTTATGTTGAAGGTCTCACCTTGGAAGGGTATCATTCGCTTCCGAAAGCGGGGCAAGTTGAGCCCAAGGTATATAGGCCCTTTCCGAATCATTGCTCGAGTAGGAGAGGTGGCCTATAGACTGGAGTTACCGGATGAGTTAAGTGGAATTCACCTGACATTCCATGTATCTCATCTAAGGAAGTGCTTAGCAGATGAAGATATGATTGTCCCATTGGAAGATATCGAAGTAGATGAACGGCTCAATTATGTGGAGCAACCAGTGGCAATCATCGACCGAAAGGAGAAAAGGCTAAGGAATAAAGTGGTTCCTCTTGTGCATGTACAGTGGAAGCACAGGAAGGGATCCGAGTCAACTTGGGAGACTGAGGAAGAAATGAGACAGCATTATCCATGTTTGTTCGAGGAATGACAGGTTCGGGGACGACGAAACCTATTTAAGGGGGGTGGACTTGTAACACCCGGAAATTTATATTGAAGCCGGCGAAGAAAGAAAAGAAATAAAGTCCAAAGTCGAGGGACCAAACTCGCCAACGAGAAAAGTTGGGAAATGTGGTGGTTTATGTAGGGAGAGGGCAGCCCACTCTCCCCACAAACACAATTTTCAGATTTCAAAGGAAGAGAAGAGAGAAAAAGAGGAGAAAGAGGAGAAAAGGGGTGTTTCGGGTGATTCGGGTGTCCAAATCCGTCGAGTGGCAAGCCAAATCGAATCCCTTGAAGTTGTGCTTCGATTGTGTGAGTTCTAGGACCCCACTTTTACTTGTTTTCAACTGCTTTTGGGGCTGGAAAATGTTCAAAACCCATTTTTGTGTGTGTACGTGTTTGACCCATTGGGTGTGATGTGTATGATGCGTTTAGAGTATGATTCCGGGCTTGTGTGTGCTTGTATGGTGTTATGGTATGCATTCCTAAGGTCCAGGAGGGTTAATTTAGGCTTAGAATGGGTTTGGATGAGCTTGGAGGCCGAAAATGGCAGATTGGGTTCGGGATGAACTCCATTCTGCATCAGCTAGAGCTAGGCGACCGAATGGAGGCCATACGGCCGAATGAGGGTGATGAGGGTCATTCGCACGATTGGGATTCATTCGCACGATTGAGGGTTCAATCGCACGACTAAGGTTTCAATCGCACGACTGGGAGTCCAGTCGCATGGGGATTGTACGACTGAGGGTTCAGTCGCATAGATGCTTAGTCGCATGAGGTCAGTCGCATAGGTGCCCATTCGCGAGTAATCCCATTCGCACAAGGTCCATACGCACGATTGAATGTTCATTTGCATAGATGACCATCCGCATGAGTCCAGTCGCATGATGTTCAGTCGCATGGAGGCCATGCGACTGAAGGGTGTCCATGCGCCCGAATAGGGCTGTTGCACTCGAAGGAATGTGTAGTTTGACTTCAAGCCTTCGGGGAAAGGTGCAGATGTAAGTTTTGACGTAAAGTAACCCGTAAGTGCATGTAAGGGATGGTTATGGCCTTAGAGAGCATGTAGGGCATGATGATGATGATGTTGCATGTTTATGCATATTATGAATGTATGATGTTGCCCTGTATGATGATGATGAATGTGTATGATATGTTCCTTATTATGATGTATGCTTATCTTTCTTGTGGCTTTACATGTCATGCTAATGAATGAATGAATGAATGAAGTATTATGTAATGTAAAGAGAAAGTTAATGAAAGAGGAACATGAAGTAAGAATGCTTGCATTAATGAATGATGAATGAACGAAAGAAAGGCTTGCAAGCATATATATTGGGGTGAGCGACTTTTGTGTTGCAAAAGACTCGGATGAAGTGCAATCATTTAGATTGCCTATGAGGTGAGCAACATTGTCGTTGCAAAAGACTCGAGTAAGGTGCTATCGTGATGTTGCCTTGGGGTGAGCAACCTTATTGTTGCAAAAGACTCGGATAGCTTGCTATCGTGATGGGCAATTGGGGTGAGCAACCCTAGGGGTGCAAAAGACTCGGATAGCGTGCAATCATTGAGATTGCCATTGAGGTGAGCGACCATGTTGTCGCAAAAGACTCGGAAGAAAGAATGAACGAAAAGATTGGAAGATAATGAATGAGATGAAAGATAATAATGATATATATCTGTGTATACGTATGTTGAATGATCGCATGAAAGGAATGGTTTTCAATGAAAGTAAAGTATATTTATGTTATAAAACTAGAACTCACTCAGCAACGCTGACTTTTTATACGTTTTCCAGTTGACAGGTAAATGATTGCTGAGGATGGCACGGCAAGGCTACTCAGCTCTTTTTGGGGATGGCATTCTTTTGATTAATGTTTTTGCATTGTAATGCGAACAAGCTATTTTGTAACGAATGTTGTATTAACCTGCAAAAGCATTTATATAGAAATGAAAGTGTATTTTAATGTTCCGCTGCACTGTTTTTATGAGACAAATGTAAATATATGTTTTTTGAGCGATGAATGACCAATTGTAGGCGTCCGGAAACGGGCCTTACACGCAGGCCAAATAGGCACTACATCCATGCCCATATACCTTTCTGCCACCGCCATTGAAATCACTTTTGGGATCGTCATGACTCGATCACCTTAAACTGTTATCGAACTCCCGTCGGGCGCTGTCAAACTAATCATCTTCTTGCGACACACAATATTCGCCTCGAAGTCTGCTAACCGATCCATTCCAAGAACCAAATCAAAACTACCTAAGGTCACCACGAATGGTCTAACTGGAAATTTATGACCTTCTAATTCCACGTCACCACCATCTATCGCATAAAAATCCTGGTAGACTTACCTATGTCAGTTCTACATCAAAGGGCTTATCAATACTTCTACTACTAATGGGCAACTTAGCACAAAAGCAGCAAGAGCAGCAGAAATGAAACTCTTACTCGCACCAAAATCAACTAACACCGAAGTTAGAGTTCGGTTTACTAGAAACGTACCTGACACAACACGGGGTCCGTACTAGCCTTCTCCTAAGTCATCACGGAAGCTCTGCGCTCGCCCCCTGCCCTCCGGTTCTGGTCGTCTTCCTTGCTCCAGAACTCTCTGCCCTTGGTGCCTTGCAGTCCCTGCTTATGTGACCCCTTCTACTGCAGTTATAGCACCGTACCACCCCACACTCTCTTGCCACATGACCGGGCCTCCCACACTTGAAGCAGAGATTTGATCCCCACCTACACTCTCCTGTATGTCTATTCCTGCAATTACCACATCTCTTTACCTCCATATTGGATGTGACCACACGTCGGTCATCCACCCTCGCAGCCTTGTTATTTGGAATGAAACCCTCACTTTCAACCCGCTTTCCTTTCCAATTCTTGTCGCTGCTACCTTCCTCGTTTACTTCAATCACGGTTGTCTCCTTCACCGCCCTAATTACCTCAGTCACCATAAACGGCAGAATCGTCTGCATTGCATGTTGAACTCCCGCAACCACAACCTCTTTCATTGCGGTCCTCAGGTTAGCATTATCGTCACTGCCTTCCCAGTGATGGATTTCAGGCTCTTCGGGTGCCATTTTAGCAGCCCTCGTCATGCTCCTCGTGACACGCGATCTAGCACCACGTCCACCACAACCTTCACCTGACACAGCCTTCGAAGATCTACCACCGGCCATCCTCTAGACACACTATAAGATTCAAACACCAACACGGTCATTCAAGGGAACAGCTCAGTTTATGTCAAGTATAGTAAGTCCCTAATTACAGTGGCCAGTTGTGATTAGCCACTTACTTTACTCTTCATACCCCGAGCATTACCTATCCTGACTACATCAGTATCTAAATCTACATACAACACATAAACCACATAACATGCGCACATAATACCGGTCATCATTAGAAAATACCTGATGGCACGCAGCTACTCAGATTGGCATCCCATTCCTATTTCCGTCCCATTCTCAGTTTAAGTTAAGGTTATTTTAAAAAATTTACCCATTTCACTTAAACTTTGGCTCTGATACCAACTTGTAAGGCCCCGTTCCCGGGACGCTTACAGTTGGATCCTCATCGCACATAAAACATAATATTACATTTCACTTTCATAAAACGTCGCAGCGGAAACATAAAAAACACAACATTTTCATTTCATCAAAATACTTTTGCAAAATATTACAACCGTTCATTAAACAATTTCATTACAAAAGTATTATAATATTGGATGCCCTCCAAGATAAGCTGAGTAGCCGCCCCGTGCCATCCTCAGCAACATACCTGCCAATTGGAAACACATCAAGTCAACGGTTGCTGAGTGAGTTTAGTTTATAATAAAACATACTTTTTTTCATTAAAAACCCGCTCATTTCTTTCATGCGATCATACATCATACTTATACACAGATAATATCATTATTATCTTCATCATTCATTCATACTTTAACTTTTACATTCTTTTATCATTACAGCCTTTTCTTTCTATCAACCATGAACCTTACCCTTCTGTTCATGGTATTGGACCTAGGCCTATCATAGACCTACTATAACGGTGCACCGCACCTCATGGCCACAACACCTAAGGTAAAGTTTAGGTGTACTATGCAATACCTTTCTGTTCATGGTTTCGGACCTAGGCCTATCATAGACCTTCTATAACAGTGCATCGCACCTCGTGGTCACAGTACCTAAGGTATGAGTGTAGGTGTACCATTGCCATATGCAATACCTTTCTGTTCATGGTTCTGGACCTAGGCCTATCATAGACCTTCTATAATGGTGCATCGCACCTCTTGGTCACAGTACCTAAGGTGTGAGAATAGGTGTACCATTCCCATATGCAATACTTTCTATTCATGGTTCTGGACCTAGGCCTATCATAGACCTTCTATAACGGTGCATCGCACCTCGTGGTCACGGTACCTAAGGTATGAGTATAGGTGTACCATTGCATCATGCAATACCTTCTGTTCATGGTTCTGGGCCTAGGCCTATATAGACTTCTATAACGGTCCATCGCACCTCGTGGTCACAGTACCTAAGGTATGAGTATAGGGTACCATTGCCATATGCAATACCTTTCTGTTCATGGGTTTGGACCTAGGCCTCATAGACCTTCTATAACGGTGCATCGCACCTCGTGGTCACAGTACCTAAGGTATAAGTATAGGTATAGGTGTACCATTGCCATATGCAATACCTTTCTGTTCATGGTTACAGACCTAGGCCTATCATAGACCTTCTATAACGGTGCATCGCACCTCGTGGTCACAATACCTAAGGTATGAGTATAGGTGTACCATTGCCATATGCAATACCTTTCTGTTCATGGTTCTGGACCTTGGCCTATCATAGACCTTCTATAACGGTGCATCGCACCTCGTGGTCACATTACCTAAGGTATGAAGCAATAGTTCTATACAAATGGCCAATCACAAAGAAAGACCCCGATGTGCATCCTTCCAGGGTGGCGAACCCACATAATGTTGGGCTAACACTTTTTAATAGCTGTTTGCCGACATACCATGCTTGCAAGACTTTCTTTACGTTCATTACTCATTATTGCATGCATTCTTACTTCATGTTCCTCTTTTATTATCTTCCTCTTTACGTTACATAATACTTTCATGCCATTCATTAACATTCCACGTAAAGCCAAGGGAAAATAAACATAGATAATAAGGAACACAAACATAAACATACAACATTACCATACAGGGCATCATCATACATACGCATCAATCATACACACGCATCAATCATACCTCACATCACACACATCATACATACTATGCATCACACGCACCACCATGCATAACATCACACATAACGTCATACATATCATCATCATCAACATGCCCAACATAACGTTTATGACCTCGAAAGTCAACTTACACGAACCTCCGAGAACCTCCCGAGTCAAAACCCACAACTGCACTTTCCCTCGAAAGTCATAAAATAAACCGTTGTTCTTTCGGGCGTATGAGCCCTACTTGGGCGTATGGACACCCTCCAGTCGCATGGCCTTCTAGGCGACTTAACACTTGGGCGAATGGACATCAGGCGAATGGACTCTATGCGAATGGACCTATGGGCGAATGGACATCTATGCGTATGGACTCTCTGTCGCATAACTTTCATGCGTATGGCCTTCAGTCGCATGACTTCAGGCGTATAGGCTTCAGTCGCATACTCTTCGTGCGAATGAACCTCAGTCGCATGGCCTTCAGGCGCATGGACTTCAGTCGCATAACCTTCGTGCGAATAAACCTCAGTCGCACACTCCTTCAATCGCATGCCTTACAGGCACATGAACTTCAGTCGCATGACCATCATGCGTATGGACCTCATTCACATGGCAATCGTGCGTATGGACCTCAGTCGCACGCTAATCGGCCGTATGGCCTCCAATCGCACTCCAGGCGATCGCTTAGCCCTAGCTGATGCAGAATGCAGTTCATCCCGACTGCAGCCGACGGTTTTCAGCCTCCAACCTCTTCCAAACCTCTTTTAAGCTCAAATCAACCATTCTAAGCCTTAGGGAAACATACCACGACCTCATTCAAGCATAACCAAGCAAGAAATCAAGCCCCAAACGAATCATACACATACACATACATACAAAAACGGGTTTTCACCCAAAAACTCGAAAAAGGGTTTTCAGATGTGTTCCAGCCCCAAAACCATTCAAAAACGTGTAAAAGAGGGGTCCTAGAACTCACACAAACGATCCCGTCGAGTAGAGCTTCGATTTGACCCGCTACACAACGATTTCCACGCTCGAATCCACACGAACCGAGCTCGAGACCACTTTTTCTTCCCTTTTCTCTCTAAGGCTGAAATGTGTGAGTGTGGGGGAGCGTGTGGGCTGCCCTCCTCCTTTTATACTCCCACCCATTCAACCTTTTCCCGTTTTGGCAAGTTTGGTCACCCGACTTTGGACTTTATTTCTTTTTTTCTTCTTTCGTCGGCTTCAAAGAAAATTTTCGGGTGTTACAATACATATTATATATATATATATATATATATATATATATATATATATATATATATATATATATATGTATATATACATACATACATATATATATGTATATATACATACATACATATATATATGTATATATACATACATATATATATGTATATATACATATATATATATATTTATATATACATATATATATATATATATCTCTCTATCTCTATCTCTCTATCTTTCTCTCTCCCTCTCTCTCTCTCTATATCTCTCTCTCTCTATCTCTCTATATGTCTCTCTCTCTGTCTTATATCTATATCCCTCTCTATCTATCTCTCCCTCTCTATATCTCTCTATATCTATATATATATCTGTCTCTCTCCTATATATCTCTGAATATCTCTATCTCTCTCTATATCTCTCTCCTCTCTCTCTCTCTCTATCTCTCTCTCTCCTCTCTCTATCTCTCTCTCTCTCTCTCTCTCTCTCTCTCTCTCTCTCTCTATCTCTCTATCTCTCTATGTATATCTGTCTCTCTATATCTATATATATAGATATAAAGATTTTCCATTGTCCTAGGGATTCGTCAACGATGCAATCAGACCTCCAGCATGAGCGAACCTTTTCGAAAGTGGTTAGGAATGGGGGACACGACTTCTTCTAACGCTAGAAGACTCGGGCGCTCCTTGCCCCTGTAAAAGCAGGGTCATTTGTTCAATCAGCACGGACTTCTTTTTATTTCTAGGTCATGACTCTTATCTCGGTTGCTACCGGTGTGGGAGATGAAGCCAAGTCCCGGAGGGAACTTTCCCGACGATTTGTGATCTTGGGAGATGTCCTTTACAAAAGGTATATATATATATATATATATATATATATATATATATATATATATATATATATATATATATATATATATATATATATATATATATATATATATATATATATATATATATATAGGGTAGGGTTATCTTGAGAACTACCCTTTTTAGTGAGAACTGTAGGAACCAATATCAACCACACATTTTAGTCACATGCAAGTCACATGCCACTTCCACCTTTTTTTTAAAACGTTCATAACTTTTTTTCATGACATTATTTTTTCATAAAATTTCACCATAAATTTCGTTATTTTTTTATCTTTCCAACGCCTACCATATTGATATATTTTTTCAAAAAAATTCGTCCACCCGTTATTTACACATGTGTAAATTAGTCATTACATATGTGTAAATTCTGTTTTACACATGTGTAATTCCAAGAATTACATATGTGTAAAATGACGTTCGTAAAAAAAACGAGATTTTTTTTTATTTTTTATAATTTTTTTTATTTTTTTTAATGGTAGAGGGAAACGAGAGAAACACTTCTGTGTTTTTACTTTTTTTATTTTTTTATTATTTTTTATTTTATGATTTTTTTGATTATGTTGTTGTTAATTACAATTTTGACATTGAAAACTAGTGGTTCACATTGGTTCCTAGAGTTCTCACAAAAAAAGGGAGTTCTCATTTGATCCCTTCCCTATATATATATATATATATATATATATATATATATATATATATATATATATATATATATATATATATATATATATATATATATCTATATATATATATATATATATATCTATATCTATATATATATATATCTATATATATATATATATATATATATATATATATATATATATATATATATATATATATATATATAATACTTATATAATAATTGATAAATCACTATTATCAATGTTAATTAAATTGGTTAAAGTCTATACTATTAATGAAATTGATTTAACTCGTAAATTAAGGCTTAATATGCTTTGGCTACTTGTACATAATGCTTAATTAGAGTCTATATTATTAAATAATATTTATATAAATATTGATAAATCATTGGTTCAATATTAATTAAATTGATTAAAGTTTATATTAAATGAAATTAATTTAACTCGTTAATTAAGGCTTAAAATGCTTAGGCTACTTGCATATCATGCTTAGAGGACAATTCTGACCTTATCAAAAAGTTTACAAAGAAATTTTATATCAAAGTGTCTTAAATTATGTCTAAAATGCCTATTCTCTCCTTCTTTTATCCTTATATAAGTATTATTATAGGTGTATTAACACTTAACATACAATGGTAATATAATGTGTTTAAGAATATGAGATATGGTGATTTTTTTAACAAACAATGATTTTAGCACAATATTCATGTACTAAAATTTAAATATGTATAAAAAAACTCATACCGTAGCTAGATTGCAATATAAATAAAAAATAAAAAAACAACAAACAAAAAAATGTAGGAACAAATTATCTCTTTGGATTGATTGTTACTGGCCGAAACTAAACAAAATAAACAAATCGATTTTCCAAAAACAAAAAACAATCTAATATTAATAACTGATTACATCTGATTTGTCATAATAATATTCTTTCTTACATCTACTTTCCCTTTTAGCTATTTATTTTTTTAAAAGTCAAATAACTACATTCCAAACTTTTCTTTTTCTCTCACTTATACTATAAATCTAAGTCTTTTTTAAATCAATAGTTAAAAAAAATATTTTCATTAAATAAAAACTATGTGTTTTAATCAAAAAAACACTTTTTCAAAAGCAATTTTTTTTCAAAATTGTGATTTTTTTAAAACAACAAACTTTTTTAAATTATAAATTATTTTAAAATCAATCATTTTAAAAAATATAATTTTTATATAAAACTATATTTACAAAATAAAATTTTTAAAAAGTTAAATAAAACCTGAAAATTAAACAACTAGATATTGATAAAATAAAAAAAAATTCAAAATAATAATTTTTTAAAACGAAAGTCTTAAAAATAATAAATATATTTTATCAAATAAATACAATATTTACTCATAAGTGATTTCTATCATATCTTATATCAAAATAATATTATAGTTCCCAAGTCTTCATTAATAAATATTTGGTATTTTTCTTATTCAACTCGTGTAGTACATGTCGTTATAACCTAGTTAATACATAAAGAGGTATTAAAAGAAATAATTACGTTTTCATCTTAGTTATCTGAATTAAAAACGAAGCAGGATAAATACACCATTGCTACTAAACATGTCTCCTGTATTCATAGTGATTTAATTGATTTTGATCTTATACATAATACATCCTTATAAAACCCTATATGCACACATATAAGCCCACATAGATGCCAATATGCTTATTCGACATGTCATCCACCCGTATAAGGCAGTGTTTTATGCCCACATAAGTCCAATTCAACATTTATATGCCTATATAGTACTTTTACACGTCCATATTGTAGGAACCGTTCATATAAAAATTAAACTCAAACAATTTTTATTAATATACTAGATACAAATGAACATAAATAAACGATTACAAGTAACTTTTACAATTATAAATTAACAGAAAAAGATGAACAGAAATGTAAAAACTGAGGATCGTGTTTAACACGGAGCCCTTAAAACAAATTCCAAGCCTCCCAAGAGAACTCTTTTTGTTTCCCAGGGTACAACAGCCGAAGCAGTTTGTACTACCGGGATTGATCTAGAACCCGAACTTGTTTGTAGAAGAGAAACCAGAGAGATGGAAGATGATTAGAGAACCTGTTGTGATGCAGGTTTCGAGTTATGTTGGTGTGTCTTCCTTCTGAGGAACCATCAGTATTTATAGTGGGATTCGAATCGTAACATCCACTCAACCATTAAACCGAAATCATAACTGCTCATTTAACTCGTCATTAACAATCGTCGGTTTCGGTCAACCTGTAATGGAAACTGTTACGTGTTGGAAGCACATGGACTCTGACTGCGCACCCGGATGAGGCTCACTTGACCAGACCCTCGAACCAACCTTCAAAAAGGCGGCTCTCAACGATGTGAGTGTGCGAAGTGCAAAGTGCGCCATCAAAGCGCCACATTGCGCCCACATGCCCACGTTGCGCGCGCCCGTGTGCGAGTGCGAGTTAAGGATGCTTCTCACCCTTCGCGAATCGACTTAGTGTGAAACCTTAGGAAACAATATAGACAAGAGGTTATAGAATATAAAACATTTTATATTCTTTCTTTCCTCCAATATGGGACAACTTCCCACACTATTAATTCCTAATATCATTAAATACATTAATTTTCATTCAATACATTAATATATTGACTAAATTTTAATAATCATATTAATATTATCAATAAATTTACAACAATCCCCCACATGAATGGAAATCAATTCTCCAAAAACTTCAGCAGTCAAGTGTTGCAGGATAGGTATGTCTTCCTGTTGGGGTATTCTACCTTTGAAGAAATTAAAGATTTCCAATTATTATTGAAGATGAAGTCTTGAAGAACAAAAGCAACAAAAGTATTAGTTTAGGGTTTATTTTGTAATTATTGTAAATACTAGATTAGTATAAATAGCAATACTTATCATCATTGTAGTTGAATGGTTCAACACCAAAATGCGTGTGAATTAGTTCCATCATCAACAACATCATATCATCATCCTTCATGGATGATGATTTCATCATCAAATCAATAAACAACAAACATTAAACAATTTTGTGTTCATCATTATTGTATTTTTAGCATATAATCATCAAATTTTGTTCTTATCAATTTGAATCCTAAGATCCAAGCTCAACGATCCCATTCAAATCCGGAACACACAATTGGTATCAGAGCTGGAGTTGATAGATTCATATTGATTTTGATGGGATTTCATGGTTAGATTGCTAAAATTATTGAAGATCTGAATAAAACTTGGAGAAAAAGTTAGTGTGTTCTTCATGAGAAATCTAATGATTTGAGATGAATCTGATGGATTTGGATCAAATCTGATGTTTTTCGATCATCATCTATGATCAAATCAACTTTTGGAAGCAAGAAATCGAAGTTTGGAGCAGAATCTATGAGATCTGGGATTTTCATATTCATGTTCGTCATTTTCACACACTAGTGTGTGTGTTTTTGGTGTTCTTCAGAAATTCTCGGATTTGGATCATGGAAATGGAGTTTGGATTGATTTGGATTCATCAACATAATGCTACAATAGCAATTTCATCAACAAATCAGCATCAACATCATGTTTGGATCAAAATCAAAATTTCAAGTAAGTGGATTTTTGGTGTTCTTGGTGTTTTTAACAAATTCTCAGATTTGGAGAATGGAATTGGATCGACCAGTGTTTTGGATTCTGATATAAGTTATTATTACACCAATTCAACAATCAATTCAACAATATAAGGTGAATTTGAAGCTAATCATAGTATTAGTTTTTGGGTTTCGATGTCCATGAGGTGATAATCATGATTTTAATTCAGATCTGATTTGGAATCAAAATTTGTATTAAATTGATATACAAACAAGTTACAATCAATTTAATACAAGTTTTCATCAATATACAAAAATATGGTTGAGTTCTACATGGTTCTAAGAGGTGATGCAATGGATTATTTGCTGAAACTATGATTCAGCTAATGTACAAGGTTTACAGCAGATTGTACAACTCATCTGTGCATCAAAAATATCAGCAGATTGTTATCTAAGTGCATTGAGGTTGTTTAAATCCGTAGATGTGGGTCACAATGATATATAGACAGCAAGTGGAGTGAATCCGTTGATGTGTTCATTCCTTCATCAGCGGATAGCAAAACCAAAAACAAACAACCCTGAGCTTGCAGCTTGTGAGCAGGTCATAATCTCATTCAAACTAACCCAAAACCTCAACACAAACATAATCCGCAGCCCTTGTCATTAACCATAGCTTTGTGCAGCCCTAAACAGTAAGCAAAACAATCTTTGTGCAGCTGCAAACCAAGCCTCAAACCTCAGCAAATATCAGCCCACAAACAAGGATACAACCCTTGCACCTCTGAAGCTTTGTGCAGCCCCAAACCACCATCTAAACATCAACAAAATGGTGCCTCTGTGCAGCAGTAAACCAATACCTCAATCAGCACCAATTTAAACAACATTTATGCTGTGTTTCAGCACCTAAATCAACAACCAATTAGCAGCCCATGTGCAGCTATTGCAGCCCCAAACCAGCCCCCTTGCTACACATTCTGATCATAACCCATAGCTCACAAACAACCCCTCAAGCAGCCCCCAAGCACCATCAAAACTTACACCACATAGCATGCACTTCCAACAAAAATTCAGCCCATCAATCTCTCACTTTCCACAGCAAAAACCATAATACAGCAGCCCCAAAACCTCATCATATGCGGCCTATAAAAATCAACCCAAAACCATCCCCTACATAACTACAAGCAACCTAAAGCAGCAAACCAAATTACCTCTGTTGAATCACTCTTTCCATCCGTAGGTGATGTACGGAAGTGAAGAAAAAGATAGTCGAGACTAATTGCTTTTCCGTAGATGATCTACGGACTTGTAAAATTCAAACAATTCACGAGTTTTCAGATCTGCGAAAATACAATGATCAAATGTCAGTTGATTATCGATTATTTAAACAACAGTAGACATGATATTGTACATCTTCGGAAGTATAGTAGAAACCGAAAATCACTCATCACAAAATCAGCAGCAACAGATAACAAATTGCAGCGGACTCAACAACACCTTACTGCCTTAGTCGATTTCAAGAAGTAAATTTGTTCCTCCGTAGATGATCTACGGAAAGCATATGAACATCTACGGAAGTGAAATTTAGGATCTGCAGATAACAAACTCAGATTCTTCTGATTTTGATTCGATGAAGCAAGACATTGAGTTGATGTGGTGTGTGTTAAACGATTTCATGTAGATCGATTGAAACAGAAGTGGGTATGCGCGTTCGTGAAGGTTGGGTGTGTGGTATTGGGATAGTGAACAAGAACAAAGAAGGAAGCGGATTTGTGATTGTGTTCATGGGTTATGGGCTCAGATTAGTGGATTGGGTTGTGTGAACAACAACAAAAGGCCTAAGACTTGGGCTTGATAATAAACAATTTGAGCTTGGTGCTTGGGCTACCAACAAAAAAAACAAGTTCTCAAGTTTGTGTATGTGACTCGAGTTACAAAAAGAAAATTAGTTGTACCAAAGTTTTGAAGACCTCGCTTCCGCATCAAGCACAAAATTTTTGACTTTGGATAACTATTCATCAAGAAACAAAAACAAGATCAAGCTTTATTTTTCAAATCCGAAATCTACAATTTAGGGGGAGTATTGTTGGGGTATTCTACCTTTGAAGAAATTGAAGATTTCCAATTATTATTGAAGATGAAGTCTTGAAGAACAAAAGCAACAAAAGTATTAGTCTAGGGTTTATTTTGTAATTATTGTAAATACTAGATTAGTATAAATAGCAATACTCATCATCATTTGTAGTTGAATGGTTCAACACCAAAATGCGTGTGAATTAGTTCCATCATCAACAACATCATATCATCATCCTTCATGGATGATGATTTCATCATCAAATCAATAAACAACAAGCATTAAATAATTTTGTGTTCATCATTATTGTATTTTAGCATCTAATCATCAAATTTTGTTCTTATCAATTTGAATCCTAAGATCCAAGCTCAACGATCCCGTTCAAATCAGGAACACACACTTCCCTTTGAACCTTACTTTGTGATGTATACTTAATCTCCTAGCGGTGTGTAAACACGATGTCTTAGAATAGATCCTATTTTATGTAGACGACAATATAGATTCACACAACACTCTTCCTGGATTGATCAACCTCTCATTGTCGTGTCTGTTAATGGTCATGGAACACTTTCCTAGTTCTGCGAGAGCTCTAGGATTTACGCCTCCCACAAATCTATTCGAAGCGACCCCACTTCTCTTTAACATAGGTGATTCAATGAATCATTAAAAGCATCATAGTTATATTGATTTCCAAGAATCATCTAACCTTAATATGCTTAACCTCACTTTGGTCACTTGTTCGGGGTACTCCCCAGAGTGAATGGAGAAGGAAGTTTGTGGCTCCCTTTAAGTTTTAGGGTATTTACCTAAGGTGACGTCGATGTTCATATGATTAAGTTGTCCAATTGAACCTAGATCTTGGGATCTCCAGTCAACTAGGTTAGGTTTCCCTCATATTCCCCTTTTCCGTGGGCTTTAGTCCCATTCCTCTTGACAACTTATAAACTAATTTTGTGCTTAAGCCTTTTGTTAACGGGTCTGCAATGTTATCTTTTGACTTGACATGTTCAATCGTGATAACACCCGTTGATATTAGTTGTCGTATTATGTTATGTCTACGCCTGATGTTCCTTGATTTTCCATTGTACATTAAGCTTTTGGCTCTACCAATTGCCGAGTCACACAATGTATGCAAATAGCCGATAACGGCTTTGGCCATCTTGGAACGTCTTCCACAAATTGACGCAGCCATTCAACTTCTTCTCCGGCCCCTTCCAAAGCGATAAATTCCGATTCCATTGTGGATCTAGCTATGACCGTTTGCTTGGATGATCTCCAAGATATTGCTTCTCCACCAAGTAAGAACACATACCCACTTGTTGATTTGGAATCTTTTATATCTGATATCCAATTTGCATTAGTGTACCCTTCAATCATAGCTGGATGACGAGTATAATGCAATCCATAGTCTGTTGTATATCTTATGTATCTAAGCACCCTTGTTATACTCTTCCAATGTTCTGAGCTTGGATTACTAGTAAATCTGCTTAGCCTACTCACCGCGTATGCTAAGCCGGGTCTAGTACATGTCATTAGATACATTAGACTACCAATGATTCTTGAATACTCTAACTGAGCAACACCCTCGCCTCTATTTTTCTTTAGATGTTGGGTGGTATCAACCGGAGAACATACTACATGCGTGTCTCCCGAGTTGAATTTTTCAAGAATCTTGACCACATAATGAGCTTGACTTAACACAAGACCATCTTGGGTTCGAATAATTTTCACTCTTAAAATTACAAGCTTGACTTAACACAAGACCATCTTGGGTTCGAATAATTTTCACTCCTAAAATTACATCCGCTAAACCCATGTCTTTCATGTCAAATCTTCCTTTCAACATGTCCTTAGTAGATCTTATTATTTTATCATTACCCCCAATGATAAGCATATTATCTACATAAAGACATAAAATTACATAACCTCCCGGTATATCTTTCACATATACACATTTGTCACACTCATTTGTTTTAAAACCGTTGTCAATCATGACACGATCAAACTTTTGGTGCCACTGTTTTGGAGCTTGCTTTAAGCCATACAATGACTTGAAAAGTTTACATACTTTACCCTCTTGACCATGGGCAGAGAAACCCTCAGGTTGCTCCATGTAAATCTCTTCTTCTAAATCGCCATTTAGAAATGCGGTTTTGACATCCATTTGATGTACTTTCAAATTTCTTAATGCCGCAATAGCAAGAACCATTCTTATGGAGGTTATGTGGGTCACAGGTGAGTAAGTATCAAAATAGTCTAGACCTTCCTTTTGTCTAAAACCTTTGACTACTAACCTTGCTTTGTATTTATCAATACTTCCATCGGCTTTTATCTTCTTTTTGAATATCCAACGATATCCAAGTGGTTTGCAATCAAGAGGAAGATCTACTAGCTCCCAAGTTTGGTTGTGAAGAATTAAATCAACTTCATTCTCGATTGACTCTTTCCATTGAGGTCGTTCCGAAGAAGATACCGCTTCACGGTAGGTATTAGTCTCACCCTCAACCATATAACTTACGAAGTCTGGACCATAGGATTTCTCAACCCTTGCCCTTTTACTTCGTCTAAGTTCTCCCTCTTCAACCTCAGATCGTTCATGTTGACTATCATGAACTATGTTATCAATTTGTGTTGATGAACTTGCACCTCCATCATCAAACTGAGTTGATGAAGATGCATGTGTTTGTCCTCGCATTGGAAACACATTTTCAAATATGAAGCATTCCCCGACCTTATCTCCATGATAGTCTTCTTTTGTACATCGGGATTCTTGGACTCATGTACAAAAAATCGATGTGCATTACTGTTTTGAGCATATCCAATGAATATACAATCTACAGTTTTGGGTCCTAGATTTTAAGCTTTAGGCGCTGGTAAAATCACCTTAGCTAGGCACCCCCACACTTTGAGATAATTATATTGCAGGATTGGTTTTTGTCACTTTAACACTTAGTTTTCTCTCAAACTCACTTGTAACACACTTGGATCAGATGATGAAGCAGAATCCCTTCTAAGAGTTGAAAATAATATACTAAGTAGCAAAGAACACAAAGAAATAATTTTCAAGGTACTTGTATACATTACTTCTCAACTCAAAGTATTACAAGACTCTTACAAGCATATTACATGAGTTACAATGAGAAACTATATATACTAGATCCTGCAGCCAGATATACTTTGATACCAGCTGGAAACCTATTACTAAAGCATATACTACAATGCTAAAGTTAAGGTATCTTAGATAAAGTATTATCTAAGATATAGTAGTCATGACATGTCCATGACTTACCTTTTATGACCAACTAAAGTTGGCAACTTTACTAATAGATAAAGGTGAACACTGGAATAAAGTATGGTCAACTACATAGCTTTAGAGAAAACGCCATGCAGTATATCAGAGGTCTGCAGCGGAGTGTCAGAGAGACCATACTTATGTCCACTGGATCATAGTAGTGTCTTTCGAAGGTTAGTTGGCTTCGGAGGAACAAGTTCTCCGAAGCCACTTATACTTCGGAAGAGGCTACTTCTTCCGAGGCTTGAGGACTTCTTCATATCTTCATACTTCGGAAGTTGACCTCTTGATTTCTTCTAAGTCTTGAACTTCGGAAGAGAATACTTTGTCTTCGAAAGTTGGAGTTTTCCTTCGGAAGATGATCTTGCACTTTGTCTTCGGAAGAACTCCATTTCCTTCGGAAGTTCCATACTTAGCTCCGAAAGTCCTTTATTAGTTGCACCAAAATAATCTAAGTGATTTGGTTTTGGTTGCACCAGCCTTTCTAGATCCAACAAACTCCCTCTAGGCTGATGTTGCCGAAACCTCACTTATTTCTGCTTTTCAAAACCTTCAGCACCAAGGACAAAAGATGCTTATATGTTTCCTTGTTCTTCCTAGAAGTAGTGCTGAGAAGTTTGTACAAGTCATTCGTGGAAAGGAGATCCAGTCTATCACTCTGAATGACATGCACCCTTTGTTATGACCCCCTGAAGAGAGTTAGTTGGCGGGAGTTATAGTCATACTCCCATCTAACTATGGATTCAAGTTCAGGACCTTCAACCATTTGAAGAAAGGCTTTGCCTTTGGTTGCTGATCCTTTCCTTTCATCCTCCTCCCTCAGTCCCAACTCTTCTTCACTCTTGGTCCTAGCAGTTAGCTCGGCCAAATGAAGGCTGCTCAGATGGTTTCTGATATGAGCAGCTATCTCTGAGTTGGAGGGGTTGGAGAGTGGCTTCTCTGCTAACTCAACAATGTCAAATCTGCTTAAGTGTAGCAGAGATGAGGCATTTATCCTGTTTAGCTCTCCACTTTCTCTCTCAACAACAAAGTTGTGAGAAGAGTCTTCGAACCTCCACTGAATAATCTTCTTTCTAGGCACAAGGGGTTGACTTGGCACTTTGTCCCCTTTCTTTGTATCCAACAGAGTCACCAGCCTTCTCCTTAGCTTCTTCTCTTCTTCATTCAGTGAATCTGAGTTGAGGCCAAAGAGTTTTGCAGCTTGGTCCAATGTTCCTCTAGGAACATCAAGAAATTGATCTCTAGTGAGGAAACATGAGGAGCCATCAATATAGGTTAGTTTGACAGACTCCTCCTCACAAGAGATGTCGCTCAAGGTTGTACGTTGATGTGCTTTGTCTTGATCTCCTTAAACTCCTCTAAGGAGAGATGTTTGGAAGGCTGAGGGGATGGTTTGGGAGGTTGTTGGGTAGGTTGTGGTGTTTGGGTTCTGGTAAGTGTTTTGGGTTTGAGGATGGGTAGTTTAGGGGGTTGAGATGAGGAAGTAGGTATGGATGATGGTGTAGGTTCAGGGGTGTAAGGCTCAAAGGTTGGTTCAGTTTTAATGGGGAATGGAAAAGGGATTGGTTTAGGTTGTAGTTGGGTTTGAGGTTGAGGTTGAGTAGTTGATTTGAAGATCATCCCCTGTCCCTTTCTATAGATCTCCTTCCTTTTCCCGAGCGAATGTCAGCCTTTATGTCAATGACATGTCGCTGGAGAGTCTTCTCAGACATCGGACCCACCTGCCTACCAGAGAAGCCATGAGTTCGGAGATAGTCCTTCATCCAGGCTTTATCACCTATCTTTCTGGCAGCAGCGAGTCCTGCTTCTTCTTCATACTTAGCTTCTCCTTTGCAGCTTTCTTTCTCTCCTTCTCCATTTGATCTTGCTCTTTGTTGAAGAGCCATAAGATCGTATCATTGTCATGTGGAGATAGTTCTTCTTGAGAGAAATCCCTGGAGGTTAAGAAAGTTATTCTTTCCCTCCTTAGCTGCTGATCAGCCTCTTTTTTCTCTTTCTCTCTCTCTTCCTCCAAGACCAACCTTGCTGCTTCTTCCTTTTGCTGAATCTGTAGCAAAGTTGCCTTTTTTAAATCTACTAACTCCTCTAATGGTAGCAGGAATACATCTTCATTCACAGCTCCCAGCTTAACAAGCCTGTCAATGATGTCCACTCTTCTCCTGTTGTTGATAGCCTCCTGGTTGGCTGCAGCTGCTTTGCTACTTGCAGCTAGCAACTTCCCAGTTGGGAGTCTACCTTTCCTTTTAAGCTTTTCTAACCTTGCTTCCTCTTGAAGCTCTTCCTCAGTCATCTTCCTCTTTCCTTTGACATCTTCGGAAGTGCTAGACTTTGGAGGTTCTTGAATGGATGATTCAGGTTGAGTGGTGGTAATGGGAGTTGGAGTAGTGATGATGTTTGAGCTAGGGGTTGGGTGAGAAAATCCTCCCTATTGACCTCAGATGCAAGTTCTAGGATTGCATCTGTGACTTCTAGCTCATCAGATAGAGAAAATAGTCCTTCCGCAGCTTCAATCTCAGCTTCGGAAGTTTGAAGTTGTTTTTCCGAGGCTTTGACTTGTGCTTCGGAAGTCTGTGAGAATGCACTCTTTGTCCCAACTATTTCAGTTGCTGGGCCATCAGCCCTTGTTTCCCCTTCGAAATCAATCTCAGGTTCCACTTGGACCTTAGGTTGACCAACTTTTCGACAGTAGTAGAAGGTGCATTCAACCTCTGAAGCTCTTGAGCTACAAAGTATATCACAGACATGTCAGGACTTGGTTGTTCAATAAGAGATTTCATCAGGAACTTGTTGAAGAACCTGTTGAGATCTTGGAGCGTCCTTTGGTCCATTTGAATTACAACTGGAGGAGGTCAGGAAAAACTAAAGCTTGTTGAATGGGGTATCTTGAACTTAAGGTAGCAAGAGCTTGACTAGGTGGTTCCTCATGTCTTTGTACCTGAACACTTTCCCCCTTTTTGCTAGCATCATCTTGAGAGCTTGATGAGCTAGAGGAAGAGGTCAATGAGAGCTGAATTGGTACATGCCTAACAGACCTCTCAATCTGTTTCTCAGCTAGTTTGGCCTTGAGAGTTTCAATCTTAAGTTGTTGAGTGGCACACCTATCCTCTAAAGTCCTAACCTTAGATTCAAGGTTTGATACTTTAGAAAGTAGGTCTTGAATGGTGAGTTGCAGTCTTCCCTCATCTTCTTTTGAAGAATCATGGGGAGATGAGGTAACATACCTAGTATGTTCATCCTCACCACCAGATATGGTTTCTTGGCACCGTGGTTTCCCTTGCCTAGTGATGTCTCTTTCAGAGTCATCAAATGGCATGGTTGCCATAGATTCGGTCTCAGTGATGTTACCACTGTCCTGAAGGTCCAATGAGGCTCCTTTAGTAGTGGCAGCTGAATCTAGATGAGTCCCTCGACATCAGTGGGACTCACCTTAGTTAAGGCTTGCTGATGGGGGCTAGAGATAAGAGGTCTCTCTAGGCTCTGTTGATCCTTGAGAGGGTGTTGTGGATAAACTTCATTACCCTAAAGAGACATAATCTCCTCATCAGTTCCTATGAATAGGTCAGTAAGGATATAGAGGTTAAGCCTAATGACCCGGGACCTTGGTCAATGTCTATTGGCATTGAGCCTATGGTGGGGTTGTCCCTTTTTGGCTGCTCAGAGGAGTATAAAGACTCACCCTGAGGGTTTACAGCTTGGGTTTCGGGCTCATGGGTTTGAGACTGAGGAGACTCAATACCCATATTGAGGTCAATTGTGAAGGATGGTGAGACCTCAGACTGAGTAGGAGCCCATTGTTCCACTCTAGTCTTTTTGGATTGAACAAAAGGAGCTTGTTCAATCAGAGTAGATTGAACAAGGTTTCGTTTGGGGCGTCTCTTGTATGTGATAGTGATGGGGTGAGAAGGTAGATTTGGCAAAGTGAGGGTAGTTGTTGGTGTGGGTTCATCACCTGTGGGGTTAACAGGGATGTCACCAGGAGCCATTGGCTTAATCATACCTGGAAGCAGCTCAGTATGTCTTCTAGTGTAGTTGGTGGACACTCTCTTCAAGATTTTGAATATGGTCGGCATCATTTGAGGAACTGGGAGAACAGCTGCACAGACAAGCTGACTCTGGTCCAGCTCACAGTTGATAATATGCTGAATAAACCTGGGATACATATAGAATGAGTCCCTTTGAAGGTTTCCCATAAGGTTAAGCAGCACAAATCTTGAGTAGTTGAAGCGGAGGCTCTTCACCAACCCATGAACAAGGCATCCTAGTTCATATGGGATTTGATCCCATCCCCCAGACTTGTTAGACAAACAGTGGAGAACAACATGGAGTAGGAACTTCCAATTGTATGAGAAATTGAACTTGTAAACAGTAGACTTGCTCACATCTCCACCATATCCCATTTGGAGATAGGTGTTTTCTAAGTCTGACTCGAGGAATTCAGTAGGAGCGCTTTCATTGTGAAGCTCCAGATGCTCTCTGATGAGTTGTTCAGTAATGATCAACTCCTGGCCACAGATGCTCGACCTTAATACCCTAACCCTATTTAGGGTTTCAATCTGACCATTGGCCCAGAATTCAGCCATGTGGTTTGAGTAAACGGTAGGGTTAACAGTCAGAGCGGTGTAATAAAATGATTGGGTGAGAAAGGAAATGATGTCTGAGAAGTCAGCATCCCTGGAAGAATCAAGGAGTGCGACTTGGTTGTGCTGAGGGTTAAGTGCCATTGTGAGAAAGTTGCAGGGATATGAGTTTGGAATTAGGTAAATTGGAGACGAAGGAAGCTCTTAGGGCAATAAATTTGGTAAAAAGACGAAAGTGATTAGTCGGGGTTATTTAAATGGGTGAAATAGCAGTTTTGGGGGTTTGGATAAGGTGACAGGATGTTTTGGTGGATGATGTGACAAGGGCGGTAAGGTTTAGTCCATTTAAATAATCCGACATCATTAACAAAATCTTTACTTTTTACAGAGTGGGGCCCAAAAGATTTCCGTTACACAGTAAAATCTTTCTTCTGAGTATAAAGCATTTCCGAAGGTAATCTTCATCCAAAGGCAATTTAACTTCCGAAAGTAAGTTCTTACTTGCGAGAGTAAAATTGCTTTCCGAATGGAGAGTCTGATAAGCTTCGGAAGTAGATCTGATATGTAATCAATCGCTTCTTCCAAGACTAAGAACTCTTCCAATAAGAAGATTTTCCTGGGAGGAATTTTCCTTCGGAAGATATGTAAAACATCTTCTGAGGGTGAATTCCTCTTTGGAAGAATTTATACTTAGTGAAATTTCAGAGAAGGACTTTTTGTAACAGGGCTTAGATTATTTTGACAAAAGACTTTACACATTAAAAAAGGTTTTCAAATAAGATAGACTAATCAATGTTTATCATCCCAATAGCTGTAATGAGATACTTGCATCTTTGTTCATCAAAGGCTTTGGTGAACAAGTCAGCATATTGTTTATTTGAGTTAACTTTGATTAGTTTAATCAGATTTTTCTCATGAATATCTCTAATGAAATGATACCTGATATCAATGTGCTTTGTCTTGGAGTGCTTCACCGGATTTTCAGTAATGGAGATAGCACTATTGTTGTCAATGTGGATAGGAGTACTCATGAAGTTGAATCCGTAGTCTATCATCTGGTTCTGAATCAACAGCAGTTGAGCACATCAACTAGCAGCAGCAATGTATTCAGCTTCAGCAGTAGATGTTGAAACACAGGATTGCTTCTTGCATTGCCATGAGATCATCCTTCCACCAAGAAATTGACATCCACCTGATGTTGATTTCTTATTGATATTGCAGCCACCATAGTCACTATCAGAGTAGCCGTAGAGATTGAAATTATTGTTCCTTGGATACCAGAGACCTAGTTTAGGTGCTCCTTTGAGGTATCTGAGGATTCTCTTGGCAGCAACTAGGTGACACACCTTTGGAGTAGACTGATATCTTGCACAAATACAAGTTGCAAACATGATATCAGGTCTACTTCCTGTGAGATACATCAGAGAACCAATAATTGCCCTATATTGATATGTATCAGTATCCTCCCCTTAGAGTCAGGACAGAGATTATGGTTTCTGGGTATAGGTGTTTTGGCTGGCTTACAATCTTTCATCGACTTCTACTTCAGGTTCAGAGAGCTCCGGCAGGGGAACTTGGTTGACCCTAGTGAAAGAGGACTTGAAAGAAAACGTCCAGTCCCCACCCAATCCCAAAGTTGCCCCGAGGCATTTTAGGGCCCCCTCATCGGAAATGTTTGATGCTTCTTGGGGCTTCTTTGGCGACTGTGAAGTCACCGGATGAATTGCCGAGTAGATAGATCAGATCCGGATGCGGCTGTTGCTCCGCGGCGATACGGACTCGACCCGCTCCTACCCACCCCGGGGCACCATTCTTCCATCATCTTCCACTTGAGGTTCTTTGGAAATTCCTCCTATCCTAGGGTTTGATCTTTCCCAATCATCCTGACCGGAACTTGTACGCAGCACTTGTACGGAGGTGCATACATAAAGGTTTGGAACCTTTTCTTATCTGAATCTTAAGAACAGGACCCTACCCCTATTCTCGAACCCTCTGCCGAACTCCACCCTGAAAAAGATAGAAAGCCAGAGGACCTAACTCAGAGCAGTACTTCCATTAGCAAGAAAGCCGAGGAGGAGACCGTTGATTCGCTTCACTCTCTGGGTGAAGTCTTAGACCTTAGACCGGCGAAACCACTTTGTGTTTAGTGTTAGGGAAGGATCAGGTCTTTTCGAGAGCTTATTCAAATCTTTCTAAAATGTCATTGACATATTTAGATTGATTGATGAAAAACCCTTCCTTCATTTGCTTCACCTGAATTCCAAGGAAAAAATCCATTTTTCCCATGGAACTTATCTCAAACTTCTTTTTCATAATGCTCTCAAAATTTTTACACATTTGGTCATTTTAGGAACCAAATATGATGTCATTTGTCACACCCCGACCGACAGTGGAATCATCGGGGCGGACGAATGTGAAACGATTGTTCATAGCTCATGGAATTAAATATGTTGAAATAATAAACGTCATTTTTCATAATATAAAAGTAGACAATTAAGTCATTATAATACAACAAAGATTTAAACAATAACATAAGATATTTATTTAACTAAGTCCAAGTCTTATATGAGCAAGAAGAGTTTCTCAAGTAGCAATCCTGAAACATGTTAAAAATAAAGGGTCAACTTTGAAAGTTGGTGAGTTTCCATGGGTTAAACATATATATATATATATATATATATATATATATATATATATAGAGAGATCTATAGATATATAGAGATATAGATAGATATATATATATTATATATATATAATATATATATATATAGATATATATATATATGTATATCTACATATATATATATATCTACATATATATAGAAAAAGATTTACAAGTAGCAATTCATGTCAATGGTTATGAATTATGCAAGTTTATAAAACACATATAACTACAATCAAACCTTGACCAAGAATAAGTTTACAAGTTTATAACTATTAGCTAAGTGTACTTGGTTCTCATGGTGAACAAGTATACGTCATCAGGAGCTGGCAATACATTGGCTTTAGCACCAAATAGGCTTGTGAGGCCCATAGATCTATGACATCGCTAAGCTAGCAATAGTTAATGATTGTCAACATAATATGTATCTCATATAATACTCGCAATAATACAAATAACCATGGCAAAAATTAAAGATGAATTGCACGTGCGTTTACAAGTATCAAAAGTTTACAAGTGTAAGTTTATAAGGTTAACATATTTCACCCCAAAAGGTGTGAAATAAAGTAAAAAGGGGCATGAAGAACTCACATTGTATAATGATGGTTGTAGAGTACATAAGGAAGCTTAGATGTTCAAGAGTCAAATGTGATGTGCTAAAGGATAAAATAAGAAATAATAACTTGAGGTCGGAATTCATTACAAGAAGTTAGGACGTTTATAGAATGTCAAAAACCGAAAGGTAGATTGGAAAAGGATTATTGTACCAATTTTAGATTCTGGACAGAATGTTTGGTAGGTGTTTGAACAGGTTTTAAAAATAGAAAACGGTTTCATAAAATTATAAAAATTTACATTGACTAGTTCAGAGTCTCCCGGATAACTTGTGTTCAGAAACATTTTTATAAAAAAATCTGTAAATAGGTCAAAACAGCAGCATAAGACAGAAGGTGCTGAAATGCGCACTTATCTTGTGAAGGCTATTGTTAAGTTGTCCTATTGAGTTTGAAGATGTATAAACTATCTTTAAAAAGGTAATTCAATGAACTTAATATTGGAGTCTGAGTTTACTCAAATTTAGTTTGTTATGATCAAGTTACTGTCAGTTAAAGTCAGACTATATTCTGCCAAATATGTAGTAAGGCACTTATGTGCACTTTTAAAATTGCTAAAGCATGAAACGGGTAAGAACAAAATTTATTATGTCGATATATGGTATATTGGACTTCATTTGAGTTATAAAAAATATTCCAAGACTTTAGCATAGTCATCATTTAGAGAAATAATCTTGTGGAATAACCGAATGCGGCGGCATAGCCGTCCATATGCAAACGGGATTCTTTGTTTACGTTAGTGTATTCTTAGTTTGATTTAGGAATGTTAGTGATTGTTATAAGGTTAGTGAATATTATAAGGTTAATGATCAAATGATAATGATGGAAATTTAAAAGAGATTTAGTAGAAGAAATAATAAAAGTAAGAACATAAAGTCGTGAGAACAATTGGATGTTAGGATGATTAAAACAATATAGATATACATAATATAAAAAAATTATAAGGTTAACTTAGTATTAGAAACTTCATGAAATTACTTGTAAAATAAAATTGTTGAAATTAATCATAACCAATGGATGAAAGAAAGATATGAGAGTAAGATTTTTGAAGAATGAGCAAATGAAAAGTGTGACCTAAAGATTGCTTTTATAGTTGAGGTTAGGAGGGGGTTATGATGTTAATGGTGAGTTACAAGTCTTTGAAAAGGGGGTTATGATTGGAATTTGAAATAAATATAAAATTAAATAATTTAAATAAATAAAAGAGTAATTACAATTAAAACTCTAAATTTATTAAAAGTCTAATTTTAATTTAACAACTTCTTTTTTATTAAATCTTCGTAGACTTTATAAATCTCATAAGAACTTGTAATTTGATTATTTATTTTAATTGAATATTTAAAATCTTATAAATATTAATAACCTTTTATAATTTGTTTTATAAATTATAAAAATTATTATAAATTGTTTAAATGATTTAATATATGAAAATTGAATAAAACAATTGTCAATATTGGTTAAATTACATATTTAAAGTATTTGATTCATAAAAATTATTAAAATAATTTAATAATGGAAGTTCAAATGGGTTCGGGTTTGGGTTTTAACTTGGAAAATGATGGATGTTACATCATCAACATAGACTTGAATGAGCAAGATGTCCTTTCCAGACTTTCTTATGAAAAGAGTATTGTCAATGGTACCTCTAGTGTAACCATTCTTCAGAAGAAACTGAGACAATGTCTCATACCACAGCCTAGGTGTTTGGTGCAGCCCATATAGAGCTTTATCCAATTTGCACACATAGTTGGGGTGCTGTGGGTCTTCAAATCCTGGAAGTTGGCATACATAGACTTCCCTATCTATATCCCCATATAGAATGGCACACTTGACATCAAGCTGGTAGACAGTAAAATTCTTGGATGCAGCATAAGCAAGGAAGATCCTAACTGCCTCAAGTCTTGCAACAAGTGCAAAGACATCAGTATAATCAATTCCATCCTCTTGAGTGTATCCTTGAACTACCGGTCTTGCTTTATTATTGATGATCAAGCCTCTATCATCTCTCTTGTTTCTGAAAACCTATTTGGTGCCTATAGGTACTTGACTAGATGGTAGCGGACATAGGTTCCAAACCTTTTGTCTCTTGAATTGAAGTAGCTGCTATTGCATTGATTCAACCCAGCTACTATCTTTCAAGGCATCTTCTACCCTATTGGGTTCCATCTGGGATAAAAAGCATGAGTACAAGCAGACATTCACATTGTAAGTTTGTCTTCTTGTTCTCACACCTTCAGAGACTTCCCCTATGATGTTCTCAACTGGATGAGTATTGTGAATCATAAGTCTAGGAATTACCTCCAATTGCAAAGATAGATCCAAATTGGACAAATTTTGCTCAGGAGCTTGAACACTAGTTCCAGCTACTGTTTCAAACTCATTCAATGAGGACTGATTGAATGAATGAGAAACATCATCATCATCATTTGTTGGATGTGAAGCAGCATTAACAGTTGCCTGTTCCTTCAAGATGCTACTTCTATCAGCTTGGTGTTGAGCAGTGTCACCTAATGAGGTTTGAGAGTGAACAGGTGGATCACTGGTTGAAACTCCACTATCCCTTAAGATAGTCATGCTATCAGATCTGCCAATAGTGGGAGCTTGGTTTGCTGCAGCTCTTGGAGAACTTGGAATAGGTCTGGGTAGCTCAAACAGTTGGTCTTCATCAGAGTCACTTTGAGCACCTGTTCCAGCTGAAACATTCTCACAAGAGGGTTTAGAATAGTTTGGAAACAATTCTAAATCAAAGATATAATCAGGGCCATTCCTCCTAACACAAGAAGTGTGCTCATTAACTACAATGTTGAAAGATTCCTTAAATTGTTGATTTTTGATGTTATAAACTCTATAAGCTTTAGAGTTAGAGGAATATCCAACAAAGATAGCATCATCTGACTTTTCAACAAATTTTGCCAAATTATCCTTTGTGTTAAGTATGGTACACCTGCTGCCAAAGGACCTTAGAAAGCCAATGAACGGTGGCCTCTTGTTCCATAGCTCATAAGGGGTTTTTCCATGTGGCTTAACTACAAGAACCCTGTTCTGCACATAGCATGCAGTGTTGATTGCCTCTGCCCAGAATGTTAGAGACAGCTTTGAATCAGCTAACATGGTCCGAGCAGCCTCAATAAGTGTCTTGTTCCTCCTCTCAGCAACACCATTTTATTGAGGAGTTCTAGGAGCACTATATTGTCTGGCAATCCCTGTAACGCCCGGAAATTTTCTTTGAAGCCGACGAAAGAAGATAAAAGAAATAAAGTCCAAAGTCGAGGGACCAAACTCGCCAACGAGAGAAACTTTGATGAATGGGAGTATAAAAGGGGAAGACACCCTATTCTTCCCATTTTCTGCCAAGAGAGGAAGAAGAGAAGGAGAAAAAGAGGAGAAAAGCTTGGTTCGGGTGGATTCAAGCGTGGAAATCGTCGTGTAACTGGTTAAATCGAAGCTCTACTCGAAGGGATCGTTTGTGTAAGTTCTAGGACCCCTCTTTTACACGTTTTTGAATGATTTTGGGGCTGGAACACATCTGAAAACCCTTTTTCGAATTTTTGGGTGTAAACCCGTTTTTGTATGTATGTGTATGTGTATGTGTATGATTCGTTTGGGGCTTGATTTCTTGCTTGGTTATGCTTGAATGAGGTCGTGGTATGCTTCCCTAAGGTTTAGGATGGTTGATTTTGGGCTAAAATCGAGTTTGGAGGCCGAAATCGTCGGCTGCAGTTCGGGATGAACTGCATTCTGCGCACAGCTAGGGCTATGCGACTGGAGGCCCACGCGACCGAATGGCATGCGACTGGGCCCATACGCACGACAGGATTACGACTGAGGTTCATACGTATATGAGTAGTGTATAGTTGTTACCCGCGCTATGCATAATGTTGGGGGTGTAGTATGTATCGGTTACCCGAGTTATGCATATCGGTTAGTTACCCATATTGATGGGGGTGTAGTACCCATATTGATGGGGGTGTAGTACCCATATTGATGGGGGTGTAGTACCCATATGTTGGGGGTGTAGAATGTTATAGTACCCATATGTTGGGGGTGAAGAATACAGTTGGGATCTTTGTCGCTTACCCCGGTGCTGGTGCCAGGCTATGTGCAGTGTGGAAGTCATTTATGAACTTCGGCCCAGTAGCCATATTGTTTGGGGCATAGCTGTTGACACTGATCCAGAACGTGATGATGTAACAGATGTATTGATCCTGAACTTTACCTTAGGTACTTTGGCCATGAGGTGTTGTGCACCGTTATAGAAGGTCTATGATAGGCTTAGGCCCAGTACCAGGAAACTGAAGAGTAAAGCTCATGGTTTTAATGGAAAGAAAAGATGTAATAATTAACGAATGAATGAAAGTAAGAACATATGAACGAACATAAGTTAAATTTTGAATGAAAGTCGAAGATAATAATGATATTATCTATGTGTACGTATGATGTGTGATCGCATGCATGTAAAGAATGGTTTTAACAAAAAAAGTATGTTTTATTATAAAACTAGAACTCACTCAGCAATGTTGACTTTGATGTGTTTCCAGTTGGCAGGTATGTTGCTGAGGATGGCACATGGCGTCTACTCAGCTTATTTTGAATGGCATCCAATGTTATAATGCTTTTGTAATGAAATATAAAATGGTATTGAGTAATGAACGGTTGATTTATTTTGCAAAAGTATTTCGAAGAAATGAAAAGGTTGTTTTTAATGTTTCCGCTGCAACGATTTATGAAATGTAAAGGTAATTATATGTTTTATGTGCGATGAGGAACCAACTGTAAGCGTCCCGAGAACGGGGCCTTACAAGTTGGTATCAGAGCCAAAGTTTAAGTGAAATGGGTAAATTTTGAAAATAAACCTTAACTTAAACTGAGAATGGGACGGAAAAGGGAATGGGATGCCAATCTTAGTAGCTGCGTGCCATCAGGTATTTTCGTAATGTTAACCGGTATTATGTGCGCATGTTATATAGTTTATGTGTTGCTGGTAGATTTAGATACTGATGTAGTCAGGACAGGTAATGCTTGGGGTATGAAGAGTAAAGTAAGTGGCTAATCACAGCTGGCTACTGTAATTAGGGACTTACTATACTTGACATAAACTGAGCTGTTCCTTGAATGACCGTGTTAGTGTTTGAATCTTTCAGTGTGTTTAGAGAATGGCCGGTGGTAGATCTTTGAAAGCTTCTCGTGGTGGAGGTGGTGGTGGACGTGGTGCTGAACCATGGGTCACAAGAGGAAGGCCTAGGGCCGAAGAAGTGGTTCATGAGGAACCCGAGACCCCTCATCCGGAGGGCGGTGATGAGAATGCTAATCTGAGGGCCTCGATGAGAGAGGCGGTCTTGGAGGAAGTGCATCAGGTCGTGCAGACGATCCTACCGTCTATAGTGACCGAAGTGATAAAGGCTATTAGAGATGGGGAGAGAAAGGAAAGGGGTAGACCTTCAGGCGAAAGGAGACGGCCCGAGACTGAAGCGGTTTTCTCCGATGACGAAGAGGAAGAAGAAGAGGAAGAGCCTGCGCCGGAGGTGGCACAAGGCTGTGATTATGGGGCGTTTCAACGATGCAAGCCCCCAACTTTTGATGGTAACGGCACTGCTGCCGCTGCTCACCGATGGGTGAGGGAAATGGAAGCTGTTCTAAATATCAGCGAGTGCTGAGAAGATCAGAAAGTAAAATTTGCTACCCACTCTTTCGTGGACTCAGCTTTGTGCTGGTGGGACAACATAGTCCAAGTTGAGGGTAGCAGGGCTATCGGAAGGATGAGATGGTCAGAGTTGAAAAGGCTGGTGATTGAGGAGTTCTGTCCTCACCGTGAGATGGATAAAGTTGAGAGGGAGTTCCTGCAGCTGGAGGCGGGAACGATGACACATCAACAATACACTACCAAATTCAACGAAATGGCATGGATGGTGCCGGATCAGGTGACACCTCTTTCACGAAAGATCAAGAGGTATATTCATGGCTTGCCAGCGGACATCTGTAGGCACATGATCGCTGCCCGACCGAGCACGTTTAGGTCGGCGATTGATTTGGCGGGGAGATTATACGATGAAAGATTGGTGGTGGTGACAGAAGTTAGCAAGAAAGGAGATGGTGATCGGGATTGGAACGGGAAGCGATTGGGACGTGGCGGAGCCGCTCCAAGTAACAAAGGCGCATGGGTGGATGACCAGCGTGTGGTCATAACTGCTGCGGGGTCGGAAAGGTGTGACAAGTGTGGACACAAGCACCCCGGGGAATGTAGATTGGGGACCAATGTCTATTTCCGTAGTGGGAGGACCGGACATGTGGCGAAGAACTGTGGTATGGGGAGGTGTTATTCTTGTGGTGAGGAAGGCCACATTAGCAGGGATTGCAAGAAGCCGAGGGCGGAAGGTTCGGGAGTGAAGAAGATCGGAGGAAGCTAGGACGGACCCCGATGTTGTGTCAGGTATGTTTCTAGTAAATCAATCCTTAGCCTTTGTGTTATTCGATGCTGGCGCTAGTAAAAGTTTTATTCATGTTGCTTTATGTGTTGAATTGCATGTTAGTGGTAAGAATATAGATACGCCCTTCGATGTAGTTCTAGGGGTGGATTGTTTGACGAACTACGGAGGGAACATTGTGTGTCGCAAAGATGATACTGTTGGACCAAAAGAACCAATGAGCCGGATCAGAAAAACCTTTAAGTCCCACAGACGTCACAACAACTACTGAAGTCCACAACAGCTGAAGACAACAACTGATTACAAAGTCTGAAGACAAGTGCTGAAGACAAAGTCTGAAGACAAGTGCTGAAGACAAAGTCTGAAGACAAGTGCTGAAGACAAAGTCTGAAGACAAGTGCTGAAGACAAAGTATCAGACGTTGTCACAACAGCTGAAGAGGACTTCTTCAGTAGTTGTGACGGTTTGCTTTCAGTAGTTTTATATTTTTCTTTTCAGTAGTTTTGTAAAACGACTGAAGAGTTTGTTCTTCAGTCGTTGTAGTATCAGTAGTTTCTTTTTAGTTGTTTTATGTTTTATACTTAGCACTCTGACATGTTCTCAGTAGTTGTGAACAGTTCAGTAGTTTATTATGTATTAGTTATTTTTGTACTAGATCTGCTAGTAATCACCATCCCGTGATTACAGCAGTGATTGCACTCTATATAAGGAGTGCCAACCTTATTGTAACTGTGAATGATTTAGTAATAATATTGGGCATTATTGAAACATTCCTAATCACAGAAAAATATTCTCTCGCATTTGTTTACAAGTAACAAACTCTTGCTATAATTTGACTAATTCTTCTCTTCATTCCGCTGCATTACACTCTAATACTTCAAACTTGTGATCGTTGATCCTGACAAATGGTATCAGAGCCTGTTAATCATTGATCGATCTAATAATTGATCATTGAAACTGCTCTTCAAGATCCAAGTTTGATTGAATTAGCATTTTTGCAAGAAACTGTTATAGAGATTGAATTTTCTGTGCTTTTAATCATTCATCCCGAGACTTATTCTTGGTTTTTATTGAGTTTGTTGTGGTGTGTCTAATATTTTTTTTGCTTGAATAAAATTGTTTTTGGATCCAAAATGACTACTCCTTCCAATGATCCTCACAATACTGGTTCATCAACCAAGCCTCCAATGCTGGTTAGGAATGAGTATAACATATGGCAACGTCGTATGCTCCATCACCTGTCTGTTAACAGCTCAGGTTGTTGGACATCAGTGGTACATGGTCCACACAAGCCTATGGTGAATAACCCGGAAACCAATCAAATGGTTCCGAAGAGGAAGGATCAATACTCAGATGAGGATAAGAAATTGTTTGAAATAGATGCAAAAGCTCATGGAATTCTAGCCATGGCACTACCCAATGAAATTATTTTGGGCTAATGCATTATGAATCTGCCCATGACCTCTGGAATGCCTTGAAAGAACAATTTGGAGGAACAGATGAGGTCTTGGCAAATAATAGAGAGATCCTTGCCCAACAATATGAGACATTCTCTCATAGGAAGGGTGAGACACTGACTCAACAGTTTGAGCGGTTCTCTTGTTTGATCTCTGAATTGAAAATGGTCAAACATGAGTATACTAATATTCAGATGAATAACAGATTTCTCAGATCACTGCCTGAGAGATGGGATACATATACCATTGTCCTATGCTCCAGTGCAAATTTGGACAAACTATCTCTCACCCAACTTCATGGGAAATTGCTCACATTTGAGAGAGAGATAGAACAAAAGAGAAAACTGACTTCATCTGGTAAGCTCACTGAGGACTTTGTACCAGGCAACACTGCTCTAGTTAGTCATGAGTCAGAATATGCTTCATCTGAAATGCCAGTATGATGAGCATATTGATTTCTCTTCAAACATTTCTGATTCAGCATTTGTGAGTGTTGATAGTCAATTCTCTGGGTGTAATAATGACAATCTATGCTTCATCATGGATGATCTCAAGGGGATTGCTGATGATGACTTAGAAGAGATGGATATTTTGAGCCAAATGGCCTTGATAAATATCAGATCTCAGAAGTTCTACAAAAGAACTGGAAGAAAGTTCCCAGGACTCTCTGGCAAAACCAAAGTTGGTTTTGACAAGAGTAAGTTGAGGTGTCACAGATGCCAAAGGCTTGGACACTTTGCTAGAGAATGTAGATAATCTGGATCTAATTCTTCTGCACCTTTTGTGACTTTTCCTAGCAATAGTCAACACAAAAAAAAGGGCAACATCCTGTCAATTCTAGTCATCAGTCTCAACTACAATCTCCTGCATATTTTGTTCCTCAGGGTCAAATGCCTTACCCTTACCCGTGTTATTACATGCCACAAACCAGTCAAGTTCAAGCTCATATGGTACCACAACCTCATGCACTCCCAGAACCTCAACCATCTCATCAACCCCTCAACCTCAACAACATAGCTTCTTCACCCCAGAAGTTGTTGATTGGAGCAGCTTGCCAGATGACATGTCTGGTCATGAACAACTGTTCACAAGTGCTGATCAACATGGTGGTGATAGTCCTTTGGGAATCTGGCACTTATGGCTCTGGAATCAACTGAGGGTTCCTGCTCAACTGCATCATCTTCATAGGTAACTCAGGTATCTTCAGAGGCTAAAGCCAAGTTATGTTCTGAATCTTGCATTGTTGCCTTTGTCTCTATTAGAGAGGCAAATGTAGCATTAATAAATGAAAAACTTGAGTTTGAGAAAACAATTTCCAAAAGACAAGCTGAGTATGAGTCTGCTCTTAATAGTAAAAATGATGAGATTTATAAGCTTAAATGCCAATTAAATGATGAAAAGGCTAAGCTAGAGGTTATTCTGGAAGACCAGAAAAGTCTTAAAGAAACCCCTGCAGTCACCCAAGTAGAGTGTGATTGATGGGTGCAATCATGCAAAGGCTTTGAGATGCTTCTTAGTAAGCAATCAGCTTCCAATGTGAAGTTTGGCATTGGTTATAATCACACTGCTCCTCCTACAGATTTTGCTCCAAGAGTAGAGGTGAAATCTGATGGAGAAAGCAATAACCAATCCACCTCATCATGTGATTCACTTTTTGATAAAGCTTCATCAAAAGTTGAAGTCAGCACTAAGCCCTCTCAGAACCTACCAGCTAATGTTGATGGTTCAATTGCTGACACTCACATGATCAAAGAGTTGGTCAACTCAGGAGTTATGTCTGAAAGTCCTGAAAGGACTGGAGAGCAAGATTTAACTCCTGGAGTTCAAGCTCCAACTACTGAAAGCACTGAAAAGAAGAAAACTGTCAGTAGAAAGAGTTTGAAGACTAAAAGAGGAAGTCAAGAAAGCAAATAGTGCTTCCAAAGTACTGAAGAGCAAGTCTTCAGTAGTTTCATCCTCTTTAGTTGATGATCAACATAAGATGAAAAGAAACCATGTGAAGTATGTGGTTTGTTTAATCATCTCACTGATGATTGTTGGTACAAAAGAGGATCCAAACTCAAACATAAAGATGAAATTAAAGAGAAAATGGGTTAAAATGAAAAATGAGTTTAAAGCCACATTTGTACCAGCAACATCAAATCCTGTAATCCTTAAGTCCAAAAAGAAATCCAAAAAGGAAGGGGTTAAACAGGTAACAGCTGAGGTTGCTCAAAAGAAGAAGGTGCAACATAAGAACTTATCAAACTCCAGTGCTAATGTGTCTGAAGAGCTGAAAAGCTTTATCACAAAATCAGACACAGCTGGTTATGATGGTTCAACATCTATTGGGAAGAGTCAACCAATTAGATGTTCCTATGTTGAATCCACAGAAAAGGAGGTCCAAGCCAAAGGATTCCTCTTCTCTAACATCTTCTTCCTCTCAAGCTGTTATTTCCAGCAAACTTGTTAGTCCACCATCTGTTGATGTGAATAGGCCCAAAACCAAAAAGGTTTGGGTCTCAAAATCTAACTAATTTGCTTTGTTCTGCAGGGTTCTTCAACATGCCATAGAGGCATCTGGTATGTAGACAGTGGAGGATCCATGCATATGACAGGAAACAGATCACTTCTTAATGACTACTCTCAAGGAAGGAAGGGATTTGTATCTTTTGGCAATGATGCAAAGGGTTACATCATCGGCAAAGGCTTTGTTTCCAATGGGGAAATAAAGTTTGATGATGTTAACCATGTGGAAAATCTCAAGTACAACCTCTTGAGTGTCAGTCAAATGTGTGACAAAGGCCATGTTGCTCTTTTCACAAGTCAGAACTGCCGGATTCTGTCATCCAAAGTTCTGAGTTTGATTGACAAGGTGTTGGATAAACACTCTCCTTAAGGCCAACAGGACAGGAAGAGTGTATGCCTTAGATCTTTCTAAGAAAATAGATCTCAAAGGCCATCCTTGCCTATTTCCAAGGCTTCCCCTCAAGAATCTACACTATGGCATAGAAGGCTGGGTCATGTTAATCTCAAAAACATAAATCAGCTGATCAACCATGGTTTAGTAAGGGGATTGCCTATGAAGGAGTTTAAATGTGAAGATGACTGCACTGCTTGTCTAAAAGGAAAACAGCACAAAGTTTCATTTCCCTCCATAGAAGAACCTAAGTCCACAACCTGCTTACAACTTCTTCACATGGATCTCTTTGGTCCTGTGAGAGTGATGAGTATGGCTAAGAAGAAATACTGTCTAGTAATTGTGGATGATTACTCCAGATTTGTATGGACTTTCTTCTTGCATTCAAAGGATGAAGCACCTCAGAAGATTATCAACTTTGTGTTGTATGTTGAGAAGCAGTATTCCCTCTCAGTCAAGTGTATTAGAAGTGATAATGGAACTGAATTTAGAAACAATACACTTGATGAGTTCTACCTCTCAAAGGGAATCAAGAGGCATTTTAGCATTCCAAGAACTCCTGAACAAAATGGAGTAGTGGAGAGAAAGAACAGGACCCTTATTGAAGCTGCAAGGTCCATGTTGGCTGACTCTGGATTGCCAATGACCTTTTGGGCTGAAGCTATCAATACAGCTTGCTATGTACAAAATAGAGCTCTAGTGAATAAGAGGTTGATGAAAACTCCATATGAAGTTCTTCATCATTTGGCCCCTGTAATTTCATTCTTTAGAGCTTTTGGATGTCCTTGTTTCATTCTCAACACAAGGGATCAACTCCAAAAATTTGATTCTAAGGTGGATGCAGGATATTTTGTTGGTTATTCATCAACTTGCAAAGCATACAGAGTCTTCAACTGTAGAACAAAGATGGTTGAAGAGACTCTACATGTTAAGTTTAATGAATCTCCAAAGGACAAGATTCCACAAAACCCTGTGGAGATATTTGATTTGGACATACTACAATATGCTCCTCATCAAACTCCTGCTATTGCTCCTGTCAACAGTTCTCCACCTGGTGGTACTGCTGGTGCTGATGATGATGATAGTAGTACTCACCTCTTCAGCTTTACTGATCAACTGCCTGATTCAGCTAGACCTGATGTTCCTGCAGCTCAGCAGCTCAATCCACAACAAATGCTGATGAGATATCTACAACTTCAACTTCCTTTGAACTACCATCAACTGATTGGTTTCAAGGAAATTCTTCACCATCACCATCTGTTGCTGCTGAGCCTGCTACAAACACTTGCACTGATCTCATTGTGTACCAAAATCTGAAGAATCACCCTATGTCTCAAATCATTGGTGATATCACTGCTGGAGTATCAACAAGAAGTCAATTGTCAAATTTCTGCTTCTATGCTCTCTTCATTAGTCAGCAAGAGCCAAAGAATTATCACATTGCCTTAAAGGACAATGGATGGGTTGATGCCATGCAGCTTGAGCTTCTTCAGTTCAAGAAACAACAAGTGTGGGAACTGGTTCCTCTACCTCCAGGTAAGTGTGCAATAGGCACTAAATGGGTGTTTAGGAATAAGACTGATGAAAATGGGCTTATTGTTAAGAACAAGGCCAGACTGGTTGTTCAGGGGTTTGCACAAGAAGAAGGTATTGATTATGATGAAACCTTTGCTCCTGTAGCCAGACTGGAAGCAATTCGATTGTTTTTAGCTTATGCTGCTTATCAAAATCTTAAAGTTTTTCAAATGGATGTCAAAAGTGCTTTTCTGTATGGGAAAATTAAAGAAGAGGTTTATGTATGTCAACCACCAGGTTTTGAGGACAACAAACATCCTAATTGGGTGTATAAGCTTGATAAGGCTCTTTATGGGTTGAAACAAGCTCCTAGAGCCTGGTATGAGACATTATCAAACTTTCTTCTTGAAAATAATTTTACTAGAGGCACCATAGATAAAACTTTATTCATTAAGAAAGCAGGGCAGCATAATTTACTTGTTCAAATTTATGTAGATGATATTATTTTTGCATCTTCTGATCCAAGTTGTGTGATGGCTTTACAAAGCTGATGCAACAAAAGTTTGAAATGAGTGCAAGGGGGAATTACTGTAGGGGTTTAACATGTTTATCAAAGCTTCATACAACATTATTTATATGAAAACGCAGCAGCGGAATAATATTTAAAACATATTAAGATCTTGTTATAAAACCCATTTTATAATAAACCCAAGCCATGGATCTTTATACATAATGCATACAAATGAAAGAACACTAGATAGTCAAGAAACTACAACCTTTGTAGCTTCCTAAATCCGAAAATAAGAAGATGAGGATGATGAGATTTGAGGCTGAAACTTCAAGCAAGAAATCCTCAAGAGATGATACCCCAAGCACGTGCAAAACCCTCTCTATGCTAGGATCGAACACCAAGTTGTAGTCTCTCTTCCTTGTGAAGTTTTTCAGCCAAGAACCAAGCTTGAAGCTGAAAAATTGTCTTCTCTTGTTCAAAATCCGAATCTTGAAAGAGAGAGAGAGAGAGAGTTTTGTGTGTGTAGGTTGAGTGTATGTGTAAAATGAATTGATGAGTAGCTTAATGCATGTGCTTGGAACAAGTAAAAAGCATTCCCAAGACACAAGGGGGCGGCCGAAAATGGGCACCCCTTGGTCTCTCTCCAATTCAAATTTTAATTTTTAAAATTTCCATCCATACATTCACCTTTTTATAAAATTAAACCAATTTAATTTTATAACACATACAACTAGTCTTTTGTTATTGTTTAACTAATTTAAACAATGCACAAGAAATCCCTCATGAACAAATTACATTATATATAATGATGTTCATCTACAAAAGTAATTATTTAGAAAATCCAATTTTCTAAATTGGTGTAACTTATTATTTGTTATGATCTTATCAACAAATAATTTATCTTTCGGTGTTTGTTAGGCTTGTTATTGGGTATGACCCGACTTGGATCATATCACACTAGCCACATCAATTTTATATGTATCTTGGGCAGATCAAATCTTTCAATCTCCCACTTGCACAAGATTCATAGAAGATTGATGCAAGCAGCAAATAACGCCTAGCAACGGTTTGCTACCCCTAATGTATATGATTAAGTGCCATTCAATAACATCATCCTTTTCAAGTACCTTACTTGAATATGTTTTTAGGTGAATTAATCATCTATCCTTTTGATACAGATGTCATGTTAAATCCAAGAGACACAGAATAGTCATTCTCTGATGATTTAACTTTAACAGGCCTTAGACATCTAACTCTCAACGAATAAGAGGAACAAATTCCATCTTGATTACATACGTCTCTCACAATCACCTCATGTCATACCTGAACTCAGCCTTATGTACTGCCTTTTCAGAACAGCAAAGGACTAAGTCAAAGTACAATACTTGGTGAATATCGAGACCCAATATGTATCTCAGGTCTGAGGATACAATGATATTCGCCTTTACTCAAAATTTCTTATGACTAATCAGAAGATTCCATGCAGAAATATTTGAGTGCGGGTCAGTCCAATATCTATATCCCATAGATATCAATGAACCTTGGTAACAACCTCTTGCTCTATATTCATATCTTATGAACATCAACCAATCCAAGTTCATTATAGTCTTACATTCATAGTTGTTCCCACAAGTATGATCGACTACGGACGTTTAGAATAACTTATTTATTCACGGATTTAAACATGCTAAAAGAAGAACAAATGAAAATAATAACCATATAAATAAGTCAAATAACATAAGTTCCAATATCCAAATACAAAATATGACATCAAACCCAGTCACTGGAATATCTAAGTCCCATGGCACAAACATGACCCTCATGCTTTGCCTTTTCAAGGAGCTTTGTGAGTGGATCCGCAACGTTTTTATCAGTGTGGACTTTGCGAATACATATCTTCCCTTTTCAACTTCATCCCTTATGTAGTTGAATCTCCGTTCAATGTGCCGAGTCTTTTGATGAGCACGAGGTTCCTTGATTTGAGCAATCGCACCTTCGTTGTCACAAAAGATCTCTAGGGGATCCTGAATGGAAGGGACTACCCCTAGATCGGCTATGAATTTCTTCAGCCATGCAGCTTCCTGTGCTGCCATTGAAGCGGCGACGTATTCTGACTCTGTAGTGGACAACGCTACGACTTCTTGCTTTGAGCTTTTCCAAGAAATAGCTCCGCCATTTAGAATAAAGATGTACCCTGATTGAGATCGTGAATCATCTCGATCGGTTTGGAAACTCGCATCCGTGTAACCTTTTACAACGAGTTCCTCTTCACCAGACCCGTAGATCAAGAACATGTCCTTAGTCCTCCTTAGGTATTTCAGAATGTTCTTGACAGCCATCCAATGACTATCCCCAGGATTTTGCTGGTATCTACTTGTCATGCTTAAAGCGCATGACACGTCCGGTCTAGTGCATATCATTGCATACATGATGGATCCTATAGCAGATGCATATGGGATTGCCTTCATTCTATTTTGCTCCTCCTTGGAGCTTGGACATTGAGTTGTACTCAATATTGTCCCTCTTTGAATAGGTACAGTACCTTTCTTAGAGTTTTCCATCTTGAACCTTTTCAAGATTTTGTCAATGTATGCACTTTGATTCAAACCAATTAGCCGTCTTGATCTATCCCTATAGATCTTTATTCCCAGAATATAGGCGGCTTCACCAAGATCCTTGATGGAAAAACAACTTCCAAGCCAGGTTTTTACACCTTCCATGGTTGGAATGTCATTTCCAAATAGTAGTATGTCATCAACATACAATACTAGGAAGGTTATTGTGCTCCCACTAGCCTTTTTATACACACAAGCCTCATCAGCGTTTTTGATGAAGCCAAATTTCTTTACTTCATCATCAAAACGGTGATTCCAACTTCTCGATGCTTGTTTCAATCCATAGATTGATTTCTTTAACTTGCATACTTTGTTAGGATGTTTTGGATCAACAAAACCTTCAGGCTGAACCATATAGACATCTTCCTCAAGATATCCATTTAGGAAAGCGGTTTTGACATCCATTTGCCAAATCTCATAATCATAATGAGCTGCTATGGCAAACAATATTCTTATAGACTTAAGCATTGCAACAGGTGAGAAGGTTTCATCATAATCAACCCCTTGAGTTTGAGTGAAACCCTTTGCTACAAGTCTAGCTTTGTAAGTATCCAAAGTTTCCATGCATATCGGTTTTCTTCTTGAAAACCCACTTACTTCCAACTACTTTGGAATTAAGAGGTGGCTCAACAAGTTCCCAAACTTGATTGTCATACATGGATTGCATCTCAACGTTCATGGCCTCAAGCCATTTGTCACAATCCAAATTGGACACTGCATTATGATATGTGGTTGGTTCATCTGAATCCACCACATAGCATCCATCCATGAAAAATCCATATCTTTCAGGTGGATTACTAGTTCTACCACTTTTGCGAACGTTTTGTGTGTATTGATCAACCCCTTGATCATTCTCAACGTCCTCACGTTGAGTGCTAGTTTCAACCAAACGTGCATCGGGCTGTGTATCTTGATCCTCCTCAAGATCCACTGTTCTACTGCTAATTCCTTCCATAAGGAACTTAGTTTCTAAGAACTCACCCTTTCTGGCAACAAATACTTTTTGTTCCAGTGGATCATAGAAATAATATCCCATAGAATCTCTAGGATATCCAACAAAGATACACTTGGTGGATCGGACATCTAATTTGTTTGGGGTGGGAGTCTTAACATAAGCCTCACAACCCCAGACCCTTAAGTATGATAAGGATGGAACTCTTCCATGCCATATCTCAAAAGGTGTCTTTCCACCTTTTGGTTGGGGCCATATTCAGAATACGAGCCGCGGAGAGCAAAGCGAAATCCCCAAAATGATAGAGGTAATGTGCTTCTAGCCATCATCGATCGAACCATATCCAATAAGGTTCGATTCCTCCTCTCAGACACACCATTATGTTGTGGTGTTCCAGGTGGAGTGAGTTGTGAGACAATCCCACAACTCCTAAGATGATCTTGAAAAACATCACTTAGGTATTCGCCACCTCTATCGGTGCGGAGAATTTTAATTGACCTGTTGAGTTGATTTTCTACTTCATTCTTGAAGATTTTGAACATTTCAAAAGCTTCATCTTTGTGCCTTAATAAGTACACATACCCATAGCGACTATAATCGTCGGTAAAGGTAATGAAGTATCTCTCACCATTCCTAGTCATTGGCTTAAAAGGACCACATACATCCGAATGTATGATACCTAATAAATCTTTTGCCCTTTCGTTAGTTCCACTAAAGGGTGCCTTAGTCATTTTACCTTGTAAACAAGATTCACATACATCAAATGAATCACATTCATTTGTTTTTAAAAGACCATTCTTTTGAAGTATTTGTATACGTTTCTTGTTTATATGACCAAGACGACAATGCCAAAGGTAGGTATCACTCAAATCCAATTTAAGTTTTTTGGTGGTTGCTTGGTATATTGAGCTATCATATGTTGCGTTTTCATGAACCAATTCATAAATGCCATTACAAGGTATAGCTTTAAAATAAAATACATGATTTAAAGAAACATGAATATCATTGTCAACAAACTTGAAATCATAATCATATTGTCTTAAACGGGAAACAGAAATTATGTTCCTAGTCAAACTAGGAGCATATAATACATTACTTAAAATAACTTCCAAACCATTTGGAAGTTTCAAAATGTAGTCTCCTTGGGCTTCCACATGAACCTTTGCACCATTGCCCATGAAGAGACTTATTTCCCCTTTCTCATAATGCTCATTTCTTTTGAACCCCTGCAACAAATTGCAAATGTGAGTTCCACATCCGGTATCTAATACCCATGTGTTAGAAGAAATAACATTTAATCTCATGTATTATATATTCTATACTGTACTTCTCTTCTCATGTATATATATACCTGAGTTTGCCCCGATCCCTCTTTCTCTCAACTCTTTGAGATAGACTGGACAATTCTCATCCAATGCCCTATCTCACCACATTTGAAGCATGGGTCATTTACAGCAACCTTTTGCTTCTTCTCCTTGGGCTTCGGAGGTTCCGCCCTAACAACCATCTCCCCTTTCCTCCAACGTGCCCCTTTCCTTTGGCAACATTTGCCTTGGGAGGGGGTAGAGACCTCTTCCTTCTCCCACCTTCATTAATGGTGAGAACGGGTAAAAACCCTTTTACCCATTCCCGCCTCAGCTGATTTGAGCATCGAATGAAGTTCATTTATGCTCTTGTCCCATCCGTTCATGTTGTAATTCATGACGAATGCCTCAAACTTTTTAGTTAGGCCATTAAGGATCAAATCCGTGGCCAACTCCTTTGAGACGGGACAGTTCAACCTTTGAAGGCGGTCGATGTGGCTTTTCATCTTAAGAACATAAGATGAAACTGATTAGGATTCCTCCATCCGACATGCATGAAGCGCTCGAACCGTTTCGAAGCGCTCCACTCTAGCTTGTTGCTGGAACGTTTCCCGCAGCTGAGTGATATGTCATAGGCTCCATGGAGCTCATACTCCTTTTGGAGTTCGGGTGTGTCATACTTGCTAACATTAAGCAAGAGACTTGGATGGAGTCTTCCGTATATCTAACCCAATCATTATAGGCCTCCACATCCTCCTCGTTAGGTTCATCGGGGATGGGATCATCAAGAATGTAGGCCCGCTTTCTTGCTTGAGAACAATTCTCAAGTTGCGGTACCAATCCATGAAGTTGTTAGGTGTTAGACGATCCCTTTGAAGGATCGCCCTAAGAGATTGGTTGTTTTGGTTTGGTACATCGTTATTAGCGTTGGTGTGATCGGCCATCTACAAGATTTTACAAAGTTCCATTTTAGTAATCGTTGATATAATTATACATTTCATTTATTATACCCTTTACGTCTCATAGACTATAATAAAAGAAAATATTTTTAGAATCCAACGTTATATTTAAATATTGGTTAGGTGACCTTTATCCCATTATTTAAATAAACAAGGTAGTCATAAATGACAATTGCAACCATTGCAACTTCTAGTGGTATGGGATCATTTAAACATCTTATGTTTATAACGGCATGTTTACCCCATCAACACCTTTTATAAAATACATTTTAGGTGATCCATTCAATATATTTTATAAATCAAGTCGTCCTACTTAACACCCGTGTGAGTTTACCACATAAGTGGTTAGGTGACCTTTATCCCACAAACATGGCATTATCACCTCAAGTTACAAGTTCCTCAAAGTGGTTAGGTGACCTTTATCCCACTAAGAGTTTGTAAGTAACCTAAGATTGTGTAAAAGGATGGTGTTTAACTTGTTTTCAAAAGGGATTTATAATTTCACAATTATGTTTAGAAAAATCCATGTACCATATGATTGTATGCATTCAACCATATGGTACTATTTGGTTCTTATAAATAAAACCCATTTTATTTTGCAAACCATTAACTCCTTTTTATAGACCCATTATTTTGTAATGATTTGAGAACCAATTTCTTGTATTAGCTTGTTCTAGGTGAAGTTTGTTAATGAATCAATATCCAAAACAAAACAACATCATAAGCATTCAACCAAGCATAACCAAACAATCCATATATGCATAACAAAGCATACTAAGTTGAGCACACTTGTTTAGCCAAAACAAGTGTGTCAAAAGGTCTTGTCCTAAGGGTTAAGAACATGACACATGGTTGACAAAAGGAACTCCCACTTGAATCCACATCTTCAAGCATCCTCTTTGTCCATCTTTTCTTCAAGTCTTGATCTTGAGCATCCTTACAAAATATGTATCCTAATACATTTTTCTAGTAAAGATAAACTCCTAATCTATTTATTACAAACCATATGAATGAATAGATTACAAAACAAGACTTAAAATAAAATAAATTATTACATGCCCAAATGAATACAACATGACAATCAATCATTCAATCCAAGTGGTCTAGGCTTTGTTATGCATAAACAACAACAATATATCCAAACATACATAAGAAGTCGATTTTTGGCAGCCCCTTAAAACCCATGTTTTTGGCCAACATAAACCAAGAACAAATGGGTTTAGTCCAAGCAAACAATAATCTTATAAACTAGAGTTTTAAAGATCCTAATGTGCATAATATAGCATCTTTAAAACATCAAAAGGGGGCACCAAAATAGCCCTTTAAACCCACGGTTTTGGGCTGTCCAAAAGGAAGCAAAGTGTAATATATGTATGCATATGTATAAGTGGCTCTTGATGCCATTGTAGGGGTTTTAACATGTTTATCAAAGCTTCATACAACATTATTTATATGAAAACGCAGCGGAATAATATTTTAAAACATATTAAGATCTTGTTATAAAACCCATTTTATAATAACCCCAAGCCATGGATCTTTATACATAATGCATACAAATGAAAGAACACTAGATAGTCAAGAAACTACAACCTTTGTAGCTTCCTAAATCCGAAAATAAGAAGATGAGGATGATGAGATTTGAGGCTGAAACTTCAAGCAAGAAATCCTCAAGAGATGATACCCCAAGCACGTGCAAAACACCTCTCTATGCTAGGATCGAACACCAAGTTGTAGTCTCTCTTCCTTGTGAAGTTTTTCAGCCAAGAACCAAGCTTGAAGCTGAAAAATTGTCTTCTCTTGTTCAAAATCCGAATCTTGAAAGAGAGAGAGAGAGAGAGTTCTTGTGTGTGTAGGTTGAGTGTATGTGTAAAATGAATTGATGAGTAGCTTAATGCATGTGCTTGGAACAAGTAAAAAGCATTCCCAAGACACAAGGGGGCGGCCGAAAATGGGCACCCCTTGGTCTCTCTCCAATTCAAATTTTAATTTTTAAAATTTCCATCCATACATTCACCTTTTTATAAAATTAAACCAATTTAATTTTATAACACATACAACTAGTCTTTTGTTATTGTTTAACTAATTTAAACAATGCACAAGAAATCCCTCATGAACAAATTACATTATATATAATGATGTTCATCTACAAAAGTAATTATTTAGAAAATCCAATTTTCTAAATTGGTGTAACTTATTATTTGTTATGATCTTATCAACAAATAATTTATCTTTCGGTGTTTGTTAGGCTTGTTATTGGGTATGACCCGACTTGGATCATATCACACTAGCCACATCAATTTTATATGTATCTTGGGCAGATCAAATCTTTCAATTACAATTCTTTCTGGGTTTGCAAATCAAACAAAAGGCTGATGGAATTTTCATTCATCAGTCCAAATATACAAAAAATCTTTTGGAAAAATTTGATTTACAAAATTGTAAACCTTGTTCTACTCCCATGTGCAACACCACACAACTGGATACAGATCAGAAAGGTAAAGTGGTTGATGAAACACTTTACAGATGTATGATTGGGTCCTTGATGTACTTAACAGCTTCTAGACCAGATATTATGTTTGCTACATGTGTTTGTGCTAGATTTCAGGCTGCACCTAAGGAGTCTCATCTGATTGCAGTCAAGAGGATCTTTAGATATTTGCAAGGCACTCCATCTCTAGGTTTATGGTATTCTACTAGACATTCTGGTAAATTAGTTGCTTTTTCTGACAGTGACTATGCAGGGTGTAAGTTGACCAGGAAATCAACTTCTGGTGGATGCCAATTCCTAGGCAACTGTTTGATTTCTTGGCAGAGTAAGAAACAAACCTCAGTTGCTACATCAACTGCTGAAGCCGAGTACATTGCTGCTGCAAGTTGTACATCTCAGGTATTATGGCTTCAAAACCAGTTATTGGATTATGGCATAACCGAGACTAAGACTCCATTGTTAATGGACAGCTCTTCAGCTCTTTGTATTGTCAAGAATCCTGTCCAGCACTCTAGGACTAAACATATTGAAATCAGACATCATTTTATTAGAGATTGTTTTGAAAAAGGTCTGATTGATCCAAAATTTGTTCCTAGTGCTGATGAGCTTGCAGACATTTTTACTAAGCCTTTGGATAGTTCAATCTTCCACAACCTGGTGTTAAGGCTTGGTATGCTGCAGCTAGAATAAGTGACAACTACCGATAATCTCAGTAATAAATACTGATGATCATTGGTAACCATGTCATATATAAGTACTTCATTTGTTAAAACAGCTGATGTAGTTATAACAGCTGATGAAATCACAACAGCTGATGTAACTACAACTGCTGATGTCAGAAATGCAGATAAGTACTGATGACCAATGAAACATAAATTCGGATTTAAATGTGGAGGTCAGACTGAAACAGCTGAAAAGCTATGAATTCACGAAAACGGCTGCTGAGTAATTTCTCTTCAGTTGTTTCTACAACTGCTGTTTCTAAACAACTGAAGCCACAACTATGTCTTTAGTAGTTTATAACTACTGAAGACTACCACTAAGTCTTCAGCTGTTTACAACAACTGATGACAAAACCACTGTCTTCAGTAGTTTCATAACTACTGATGACAAACACCATGTCCTCAGTTGTTTCACCACTTGAAGTCGGAATTGTCCTCAGTAGTTTTATAACTACTGAAGACTAAATCAAAGACTTCAGCTGTTTCAATGCCTGACGGTTAAACCCAAGTCTTCAGTTGTTTTATAACAACTGATGATCACACAAATACGGTCAGTCATTTCATACCTCTGAAAGTTAGTGCCACGTCATCACTAGTTTCACCAAATGATGACTAACACCAAAACCTTCAGTCGGTTCATAACCCTACCCTATAAATACCTTATCTCATCAGAGTTTTTCTCACCTTCCTCTCAAACCTAACGTTCAAAAACTCGGTACCATCTCTTCATCCATGGCGACCATGCAACTAAAACCACGACACAACTGTGTCGCTCACCTTACCAAATCACCATACTGGACCAAGTTTCACAACGCCATTGATTTAATGGTCCAGTCACCTTACCAAACAGCCTTTCTGATAAACCCCACCATATATGCTGAATCCCTTAGCCAATTCTGGACAAACGTCACTCTTGTCTCTGAGGAGAATGACACAGAGTCACTTCATTCGTTTGTCCATAGCCAAAAGGTGGTCATCAATCCAGAGATTCTTCGCCAAACCCTCAATCTGGATGATGCCACTTTCCCGACTAGCTATCCAAAGGGCACCACTGATCTATCATTTGCCCACCATGGATACGAAGGCAACCTGAGTGCCTCTACCATATTGAAGAAACATTTCCAGGATGCTGAACGGCTTATCTTTCATATGGTCAATGTCTGCCTGGCTCCCAAGACTTCATCATGGGATCAAATGTCCACAAGGTGGCAACAGGTATTGTACTCTATCCTTGAGCAACAACCTTTAAATTTTTCTGAAATACTATTCTTAGAGCTCAAGGATATGGCCCAAAAACAACTTTCTAACCGTTGGATATTATATCCTCGGTTCATAATGGCCATAATTGAAAACCAGCTTCAAGCTGAGGGACTTGTTGGCCTGGGAGTCCCTGCTATGGCTGTATTGCCTGAAGTATACTCCCGGCACAACTCTGACCAATCACTCAAAATGGCTGCCAAGCTGCGCAAACCCACGCAGCTGGAACCCACAGCCACCACCACAAAATCCAAAGTCCCCACCAAACCAAAAACAAAACGAACCAAAACAGCTATTCAGGAAGATGAGTCCCCTGAAGATGCTCCTGTACCACCAAGACAGGATATACTTACTGGTGTAAACCCCCCAGTAGTATCAGAGACTCACCCAGCCACAGCCGCTCAGGATTCCTCTCAAAAGGAACCTGAAGCAACCAAAGAAGGGGTACCCACAAATCTGGAATCTTCCTCATTTGAGGAGATTGCCATTGAAACACACCATTCTCCCCAGGTGCATAATACCCTATCTCCTCATGAAAATGCCCCCCAAAGTCCAACACTTATAATTGCAAATGTGCTGACTCAGCTGCATGCCTCTCCTCCTCCCCAACAACCACCTAAAGGGAAAACCACAGATATTGAGGAAGAGGATCAACATGCTTCTGACAACCCACAGCACAGGGGTCTAAATGTTCAGTCTCCTAGTGTAGATACGGAGACAAGAATATCTGGTGAGGCTGCCACCTCTTCTGCATCAGCACATGATCAGACTGAGGCTGGTAACATGGCTAAGACCTCATCAGAGGCAACAGCTGATGAAGGACAATGTCCTGAGGCTGGAAGTCCCCAGTTCCAAGAAAAAGGGGCACATGCTACATCTGGCCTACACCCAGGGCATGTACATCTTGCTACTAGCAGGAGGTCAGGTGATTCAACATCTGCTGATGATGACCTGGGCTTCTTTTATGATGTTCTAGCCCAGAACACAATTCTTGAGGAAGAAGTCAGTAGACTACAAAGACTACTTGACCAATTCTCTCAAGAAGCAAGTCCATCTGATACCACCATACACCCACAGATGGCACCTTCACCTGAAGGTCTCCTAAACACTCAGCCACTAAAAACATTCAATCCACCAGCCTCTACTTCTGGCACTGCTTCTCAGGGACAGATGCCCTCTGAGCAAACAGCTGCTATCTTCCACAAATCCCTACCTCTCATCACCCCAATAATCACAGACATTGTGATCAAAACCTTGGATGACAGACTTCCCTCAATCATACAACCACTGGTGGAGGAGATTGTGAGCACAAGGCTTTCTACTACTCAAACCCTTGCAACCAATGCAACCAAAAAGGGGGAGAGTCAGTTAGTGAAAGGGAAGAGCATATTGATAGAGAGAGAACAGGAGGAAGAAGAAGTTGTGAAAGAGACTGAGAAGGAGGAAGAGTATGAGAAGGGAGCTGACACTGATCAAGTGAGTGAAAGTCACAAAGACTTTCACATCACATATAAGAAGAGGAAGATTGAAAGAAAAGAAAAAGAACTCCAACTTGATGAGATGGTCAAAATGGCGGATGCTACACATAGTAAATCTATGGACTCCATTATTGATCAACTATACAGACAAGGGTTCGATACTGCACAGCTTGACTCAGAGATTAGAAGACTTGAAGTTGAAGAAATTAACTCAAGATGGGCAAGTTATGATGTGTTAGAAAGAGAAAGACTGGAGATCATGATCAGATTCATTGCAAAGTATCTTGGAAGATCATTGATAGAGATTAAGTCATGGACCAGGGACAGTATCTTGGCAATAACCACCAAGATCTGTACGTCTGAAGCATACACTAAAGGATTAGTGATTGAAGCACTAAATGAAGCAGGGGCTGGGAACAGAAACGAACTAGCAAAATACTCCAAAGCCTCACTCATTACAAGAATGCTAGAACAACCTGCAAAACCTACCACTTCAAAATCACCACTACCACAACCCATTAAACCAACTCCTTTACCCTCAAAACCAACAGCCGATGATGCATCCAAGAAGAAGAAGAGAAGGATGTTGAGGCTAGAAGAAGAAGATGAAGAGGATGATGAGGAAGAAGATAGGTTGCCTCTTTCTGCAGTCCTAACTTTGCCTAAAGCCAAATCTATGCCCATCACTCCCACCTCACAGATGGAAACTGTGAGAGTAAAGATAGAAGAAGAGCAGCTGCAAAGGCTTCATGATGAGGAGATGCTGAAGAGTATAGACAAAACTTATGCTGCTTCTTCATCAATAATAAGTATGAAGAAAGAAGCTCTGAGACTGTACACCCTTGCCAACACATTTCAATATCAAAAGGAAAAGGTGAGGATATGGCCTGATCCTAGGGTGGCTCACAGAATTGTGAAGAGGGACATTCCTGCAAGATACAAGGGCCAGATAAAAAGGATCGTAGATGAAGAGATCACAGTGGTCCTTGTAGTATCACCCTGGGAAATTGTAGAAGACTTCAAGAAGGCTTATGAGACTAAACAGCCTCCCCAAAAGATGTTAGAAAACAGAGTAATCAAGAAGGGGTTAGTCTACAAGAAGCTTGAGAACTTCAAACAAAATGAGCTCAGTCTGTTACTTGAAGGTAATCACCCAGATGAGTTTGCCTACAGACAGATCACAACAGTTGAGCTCAAAAATGGCAAACAGGCCAAATACATCTCAGAGCTGTATGGGCGTGAAGGATTGTTCGATGGTGAACCAGAGAATCTTACTATGGAAGAACAAATCATGTTTCTCAGAGCATACACCAGAGAATCCTACAGGCTTATACATGGGAAGTGAGTTTCATGGATGGGGGAACAGCTCAGTGTCCAATTCCCCAATACAGAGCTCCCATCCATACTTTGCCAACCAAATCATCAGAGACTTACTTCCAGGCCGGTGCTTATATGGGTCATCTTCTCAACTGATCAAGAAGGAAAAAGACCAACCATTTTGCCAACAATAAGTAGGACCTCAATAAAGTTAAAGGTTTTGGCTGCATTGGTTCAGGGGGAGTTTGTTGGACCAAAAGAACCAATGAGCCGGATCAGAAAAACCTTTAAGTCCCACAGACGTCACAACAACTACTGAAGTCCACAACAGCTGAAGACAACAACTGATTACAAAGTCTGAAGACAAGTGCTGAAGACAAAGTCTGAAGACAAGTGCTGAAGACAAAGTCTGAAGACAAGTGCTGAAGACAAAGTCTGAAGACAAGTGCTGAAGACAAAGTATCAGACGTTGTCACAACAGCTGAAGAGGACTTCTTCAGTAGTTGTGACGGTTTGCTTTCAGTAGTTTTATATTTTCTCTTTTCAGTAGTTTTGTAAAACGACTGAAGAGTTTGTTCTTCAGTCGTTGTAGTATCAGTAGTTTCTTTTTAGTTGTTTTATGTTTTATACTTAGCACTCTGACATGTTCTCAGTAGTTGTGAACAGTTCAGTAGTTTATTATGTATTAGTTATTTTTGTACTATCTGCTAGTAATCACCATCCCGTGAGTACAGCAGTGATTGCACTCTATATAAGGAGTGCCAACCTTATTGTAACTGTGAATGATTTAGTAATAATATTGGGCATTATTGAAACATTCCTAATCACAGAAAAATATTCTCTCGCATTTGTTTACAAGTAACAAACTCTTGCTATAATTTGACTAATTCTTCTCTTCATTCCGCTGCATTACACTCTAATACTTCAAACTTGTGATCGTTGATCCTGACAGATACGGTTGACAGCGCCTAACGGGATCACGGTGATGGTTTAAGGTGATTGAGTCACGACGGTTCCGAATGTGATTTCGATGGCAGTGGCGGGAAAGTGTATGAAGCGTGATATGGTGGAGTACGAGATTAAATGCCTTACTTGTCTACAAGTGAAGGCCGAGCAACAAATGCCGTATAGGAAGTATTGAGGTGATCGAGGCCACGGCCGAGAAGCTCGAAAGGATCAACGTCTTAATGAAGGTAACCGGAGATAGACAAGAATTCGTGTGTGGATAAACGACGTAGACTGATTGAACTCCGGGAGGGAGACTGGAAAAGAGATGCGATAGTATTGCCCGCGACGGTTTAAGGAATAACAAGTTTCGGGGACGAAATCTATATAAGGGGGGTGGACTTGTAACGCCCGGAAATTTTCTTTGAAGCCGACGAAAGAAGAAAAAAGAAATAAAGTCCAAAGTTGAGGGACCAAACTCGCCAACGAGAGAAACTTCGATGCATGGGAGTATAAAAGGGGGAAGACACCCCATTCTTCCCATTTTCAGCCAAGAGAGGAAGAAGAGAAGGAAAAAAAGAGGAGAAAAGCTTGGTTCGAGTGGATTTGAGCGTGGAAATCGTCGTGTAGCGGGTCAAATCGAAGCTCTACTCGACGGGATCGTTTGTGTGAGTTCTAGGACCCCTCTTTTACACGTTTTTGAATGATTTTAGGGCTGGAACACATCTGAAAACCCTTTTTCGAGTTTTTGGGTGTAAACCCGTTTTTGTATGTATGTGTATGTGTATGATTCGTTTGGGGCTTGATTTCTTGCTTGGTTATGCGTGAATGAGGTTGTTGTATGCTTCCCTAAGGTTTAGGATGGTTGATTTGGGCTAAAATCAAGTTTGGAAAAGTTTGGAGGCCGAAATCGTCGGCTGCAGTTCGGGATGAACTGTATTCTGCGCACAGCTAGGGCTATGCGACTGGAGGCCCACGCGACCGAATGGCATGCGACTGGGCCCATACGCACGACAGGAGTACGACTGAGGTTCATTCGTATATGAGTAGTGCGACTGAGGGTCATACGTATGAGGGCTATGCGACTGGAGGAAATGCGAATGAGGGTCATGCGACTGAATGAAATGCGAATGAGGGTAATGCGACTGAAGGTCATGCGACTGGAGTCCATACGCCTGTGAGTCGTGCGATTGAGGTTCATACGCACGAAAGGTGTGCGACTGAGGTCCATTCGCATGAAGGGCATGCAACTGAGGTCCATACGCCCAGATGTCATGCGACTGAGCTTCATTCGCGTGGGAAGCATGCGATTGGAGGCTATGCGACTGGAGGTCCATTCGCCTGAGTGTTCTCATACGCATGAGAGACCACACGACCGAATAGGGTCCATACGCCCAAGTGACCATAGTGTTGTCTGACTTTCGGGTAGTGCGGACGTAGGCTCGGATCTTAGGGCTGTAGATGATATGATGGGCATGGATGATGAGCTGATGATGATGAAAATGCGATGCATGATGATGCGAGATGCCATATGGTTTTATATGATGTGATGCGCGTGATTCGTGTGATGTTTGATGTCGTGTGATTGTGCATGATGTATGATATGTATGTATGATGTTGCCTTGTGTGATTGATGTTGTATGTTGTTATGTTCCTTATTATTATGTATGATTGTCTTCCCGCGATTTGCGTTGAACGTTAATGAATGTAACGAAAGTATTATGTAACGTAAAGTGCAAGATAATAAAAAGAGGAATATGATGAATGAATGCATCATTAATGAACGAATGAGAACGTGAAAGGCTTGCAAGCGAAGTGTACCGAAGTGCACGGCTCTAAATGCCTTAAGCTCAACCGCGTGTGGTTCAGCTAATCCTTAAGGGTGCACGCAGGGGTTCCAGTCTTTGTGACCGACCATCGGTATGGTGCATAGTGTATAGTTGTTACCCGCGCTATGCATAATGTTGGGGGTGTAGTATGTATCGGTTACCCGAGTTATGCATATCGTTGGGGGTGTAGTATGTCATAGTTACCCATATTGATGGGGGTGTAGTACCCATATTGGTGGGGGTGTAGTATCCATATTGATGGGGGTGTAGTACCCATATTGATGGTGGTGTAGTACCCATATGTTGGGGGTGTAGAATGTCATAGTACCCATATATTGGGGGTGAAGAATACAGTTGGGATCTTTGTCGCTTACCCGGTGCTGGTGCCAGTCTATGTGCAGTGTGGAAGTCATTTATGAACTTCGGCCTAGTAGCCATATTGTTTGGGGCATAGCTGTTGACACTGATCCAGAACGTGATGATTTAACAGATGTATTGATCCTGAACTTTACCTTAGGTACGGTGGCCATGAGGTGCTATGCACCGTTATAAGAGGTCTATGATAGGCTTAGGCCCAGTACCAAGAAACTGAAGGGTAAAGCTCATGGTTTTAATGGAAAGAAAAGATGTATTAATTAACGAATGAATGAAAGTAAGAACGTATGAACGAACATAAGTTAAAGTATGAATGAAGGATGAAGATAATAATGATATTATCTATGTGTACGTATCATGAGTGATCGCGTGCATGTAAAGAATGGTTTTAACGAAAGAAAAGTATGTTTTATTATAAAACTAGAACTCACTCAGCAACGCTGACTTTGATGTGTTTCCAGTTGGCAGGTATGTTGCTGAGGATGGCACGGGGCGGCTACTCAGCTTATTTTGGGTGGCATCCAATGTTATAATGCCTTTGTAATGAAATGTAAAATGGTATTGAGTAATGAACGGTTGTTTTATTTTGCAAAAGTATTTCGAAGAAATGAAAAGGTTGTTTTTAATGTTTCCGCTGCAACGATTTATGAAATGTTAAGCTAATTATATGTTTTATGTGCAATGAGGAACCAACTGTAAGCGTCCCGGGAACGGGGCCTTACAATCCCTTTTGAGTTACAGAATGAGTCCAGAACTTGATTCTTAAACCCAGTCCCTTGATCAGTTCTTATTATTTTAACCTTGTGATCAATTTGATTTTCTATTTTAAGAATAAAAGATTTTAAAGTTTCAGCAGTTTCATCAATCACATGGCAATATGATTTCCTTCTAATGCTCATTATACTTGTGGGACCAAATAGATCCATGTGCAATAAGTGTAATGGAGTGGTGATAGAGTTAACAACTTTGGATTTATGAGATGCCCTATGCTGCTTCCCTTTCAGGCATGCAACACAGTTATCTTTGTAGAAAAATTTCTTTTTAGACAAACCATGTACCAAGTTATTTTTAGCCAATTTATTCATTGTTTTAAAATTCACATGACACATTCGTTTATGCCATAGTGTTGACTCATCACTATCAGCTTTGGAAAGAAAGCATGATACTTCACCCATTGGGGAAGCATTGTTCATATCAAGCTTGTACATATCCCCTTTCCTGGGAGATATAAGAAGCACCAATTCCTGAGGAATTGTCATCTCGGGTTTGAGGATAATGCAATCATGTTCTGTGAAGAGCATTTGATGCTTTTGATCACAAAACTGAGAAACACTTAACAGGTTGTGTTCAAGCTGTTTGACAAAGTGAACTTTGTCAACTTTTAATTTTCCGTTGGATATACTTCCTCTGCCAGGAATATATCCTCCGGCCTCACCTCCAAACTGGACAAGACCTCCATCAAAATGTTGAAATTGTTGAAGGAGAGATCTGTTCCCTGTCATGTGCCTGGAGCATCCACTATCCACAATCCATACATTATTATTCTTGTCATATGGATGTCCCTGCACATAAGATGAGATGATTAGTTTTGATTGGAAACCCAAGCCTTGTTGGTCTTGGGTTTTTCCAATGATAGTGATATAATTGAACCAAAGTTTATGCATGGGGGTTCAATAGATGTCTTTTAAGAAGAGGTTTGGGTTGCAGCATCTTTCTTGATCTTTCATTCCATCCGTTATTTGATCATAGAGGATGAGCTTGTTGAAGCTTGTTGTTTTCTCTCAAACTCACTTGTAACACACTCGGATCAGATGATGAAGCAGAATCCCTTCTAATAGTTGATAATAATATACTAAGTAGCAAAGAACATAAAGAAATAATTTTCAAGGTACTTGTATATATTACTTCTCAACTCAAAGTATTACGAGACTCTTACAAGCATATTACATGAGTTACAATGAGAAACTATATATACTAGATCCTACAGCCGGATATACTTTGATACCAGCTGGAAACCTATGACCAAAGCATATACTACAATGCTAAACTTAAGGTATCTTTTAGATAAAGTATTATCTAAGATATGGTAGTCATGACATGTCTATGACTTACCTTTTGTCACCAACTAAAGTTGGCAACTATACAAACAGATAAAGGTGAACAGTGGAATAAAGTATGGTCAACTATATGGCTTTAGAGAAAACGCCATGCAGTATATCAGAGGTCTGCAGCGGAGTGTCAGAGAGACCATACTTATGTCCACTGGTTCATAGTAGTGTCTTCCGAAGGTTAGTTGGCTTCGGAAGAACAAGTTCTTCCGAAGCCACTTATACTTCAGAAGAGGATACTTCTTCCGAGGCTTGAGGACTTCTTCATATCTTCATACTTCAGAAGTTGACCTCTTATTTCTTCTAAGTCTTAATCTTCGAAAGAGAATACTTTGTCTTCGAAAGTTGGAGTTTTCCTTCGGAAGATGATCTTGCACTTTGTCTTCGGAAGAACTCCATTTCCTTCGGAAGTTCCATACATAGCTTCGGAAGTCCTTTTTTAGTTGCACCAAAATAATCTAAGTGATTTGGTTGCACCAGCCTTTCTAGATCCAACATATATGATGGTTTTCTACCCATCCATAACTCATAAGGGGTTACATCCCTTTTCTTTGGTGGTATTTTATTTAAAAGATAATTGGCCGAGAGGATTGATAGGATCGGATCTAGTTTGATCAATTAGATTTGAATTTGCAGCGGAATATAACAGAAATTAGATCAAATTCAAGCAAGATAAGTATGAATATGCAATCACACTATGACGATTATGGAGAGAGAGATTTTCTGTTAATGGAAGATTTTCATTCACTCAAATGCTTCGGTTACAAAACAACTAGGTCAACATTCCTTTTATAAAGGAATGTGACGTCAGCTGATGTCACTTGATAGTGACATCTAACTGATTTAACAAACTACTGAAAATAACTAATCTACTGAAGATGTCCACAACAACTGAGGACACCTTCACAAAAAGCTAAGTGTAAAACAAAATTACAACTACTGAAACTATAACATCTGAAGTGTAAGAACTTCAGATGTTTTACAATAATAAAACTACTGAAAGGAAACTACTGAAAAGTAAAAACATTACAACTACTGAAAGTAAAACACTTCAGCTGTTTGAGACAACTTCTGAGAACTTGGTCTTCAGACTTTGTCTTCAACATTTGTCTTCAGACTTTGTCTTCAGACTTTATCTTCAGACTTTGTCTTCAGCTGATGTAGATCTCTTCAGTTGTTGTGATGTCTGTGGGACTTAAAGGTTTTTCTGATCTGGCTCATTGGTTCTTTTGGTCCAACAAACTCCCCCTGAACCAATGCAGCCAAAACCTTTAAGCTTATTGAAGTCCCACTTATTGGCAGACATATTTTCTGGATCAGCTCAGAAATCACCAAGTCAAGCTCAGGCCAGGAAGAGGTTTCAAAAATTTGATTGGCAAAAGATGAATGGGAACTCTGTCTTGGGGAATTTGGACACAGAGCTGTTACCCCAATCATTTAAACCTACTTCCCAATGATGAGTCTGTAAGACTCTCTGACATAGGCCTCTATAAGAACAACTTTATCTTCAATTGTGAGTTCTTCAGCTTCACTCTCAAAGAAGATCTCAGGCCCATAGTACTCAGACAAGTATCTCACAGTCTTTCCATTCTTCAGCTCCACAGTTGTTATTTCTCTGTAAGCAAACTCATCAGGATGAGTACCTTCAAGTAACAACTGGAGCTCATTTCTTCTGATTTCTTCAAGCTTCTTGTAAATTAACCCCTTCTTCACATTTTGTTTTCCAACAAGGTTTGTGGAGTCATCTTAGTCTTGTAAGCTCGCTTGAAATCATCAAGGATTTCCCAGGGTGACACTACAATGGCCAGCATTATCACAGCATCCACAGTCTTTCTCACTTGGCCATTGTATCTACTTGGAATATTTTTCTTATGAATCCTGTCACTAACTCTGGGGTCAGGCCAAATCCTTACTCTCTCTTTCTGATACTGAAAAGTAAATCTGAGAGCATACAACCTCTGAGCATGTTTCTTCATAGCTTGTATGGATGAGACTTAGGAAATTCCTTATCAACCATCCTTAACAGCTGCTCATCATGTTGTTTCTGCTGTTCTTCTTCTTCAATCTTCACCTTAACCATTTGCCTTTGAGTATCAGGAGTGATTGTTGTTGGTTGACTCCTAGGCTCAGGTTTCTTCATCTTAATCACAGCAGAGATTGGCAGACTATCCTCCATCATCTTCTTTTCTTCTTCCATCCTCAACACCCTTCTCTTTCTCTTAGGTGCATCACTGGTGGTTGATTGAGTGGGTTTCTTGGGTAAAGGAGTTGGTTTTGAGGGTTGTGAGGTTGGTTGTTTTGAGGATTGTGAGGTTGATTGTTTTGGAGGTTGTGAGGTTGATTTTGAGGGTTGTTTTGGTAAGGGAGATTGTAAAGGCTGCTCTATCATTTTGGTTGTGAGGGTGGCTTTGGATAACTTAGCCATGTCAGACCTTTTCCCAGCACCAGCTTCATCCAGAGCTTCTATGATCAAACCTTTGTTGAAGGTTTCAGAAGAGCAGATTTTGGTGGTTATCTCCAAAATACTGTCTCTAGACCATGACTTTACTTCAATGATAGGTCTTCCCAAGTGTTTTGATAAGAATCTGATCATAGCTTCCAATCTTTCCCTTTCTTTCTCATTGCAGCTTGCCCATCTATTTTCAATCTCCTGAATCTCTAGCCTTCTGATCTCAGAATCAAGTTTGGCAGTGTCAAAGCCTTGTCTGAAGAGCTGATCAATAATCTTATCCATGGATCTGCTGTGTTGCTCATCAGCTTCTTTGATCATTTCCTCCAACTTCTTCTCATCCTCAGTCTGTTCAGCAGCACTTTTCTTTCTCTTGTAAGTAATTATCTCTTTTCCTTTCTTCTCTTTGGCTTCTTCCTCTTCAACTCTCTTTCTTTTATCTTCTTTCACTGACTTAGACTCCCCTTTTGGTTGCATTGGGTTCAGGGGTTTGAATGTCAGAAAGTTTCTTGGAAACAGCATCATCAACAAGGGTTTGAAGATTTGAGGAAATCCTCTCATCAATGGTTTGATGGACAATAGTAGTGATGATGGGAGTGATGAGAGGTAAGGAAGATTTAAATGCAGCAACCATTTGCTCAGAGGGGTTCTCTCCCTGAGAAATGGTGCCTGAAACAGAGGCTGGTGGCTGATTTGTTGAGAGTGGCTCAGTGTTTGGGAGAGCTTCAAAAGAAGCTGCCATCTGTGGGTGAATTGGGGCAGATGGACTTGATTCCTGAGACATTTTGGCAAGCAGTTCTTGTAATCTGCATACCTCAGCCTCAAGAATGGTGTTTTGGGCTAGAACTTCAAAGAAAAAGCCCAGGTCATCATCTGTTTTAGCTGAATCAGCTGACCTCCTGAGTAAATCAGGATGAACATGTGCTGAGTGTAGATCAGTATTCACATGTGCCCCTTTGTCTTGGAACTGGGGACTTCCTGCCTCAGGATTAAGTCCTTCATTGGCAGTTGCCTCTGGTGAGGTCTTAGAGATGATACCAGCTTCATCCTGTTCATGTGCTGAAACAGGGGAAGAGGTAGCCTCACCAGATGTTCTAGTCTCCTCATCTACACTGGGAGATTGAACTTTGTAATCCCTATGCTGTGGGTTGTCAACTACATTATAATCCTCTCCCTCAGCTGTTGAGGTTTTCCCAGTGTTAACAGGTTTCTGGGGAGGGGTAGAGGAATGTAGTTGAGTCAGCACTTGTGCAATGACTGCAGTTGGGCTTGTAGGGGTGGTTTCAGTGGGAGATAGAGGTGAAAAGGATTGCACCTGGGGTGAATGGTGCTCTTCAATGGCAATCTTCTCAAGTGAGAGAGATTCCAGTAATGTGGTTTCCCCAATGTTGGTTGCATCAGGATCCTGTTGAGAGGATACCTGAGCGGTTTCAGCTGGTAGAGTCTTTGAAACTACAAGGGGATTAAGGCTAGTAGTTTCATCCTGCGTTTGTGCTGCAGGGGCATCATCAGGGGACTCAACTCCCTGAGTAGCCTTTTTGGTTTTCTTGGATTTTGGTTTGGAGGGGACTTTAGATCTGGAGGTGGAGGCTGTGGGTTCCCTCTGCTTGGGTTTTAGCAGTTTGGCAGCCTCTTTGAGTTGTGGATTGGAGTTGTGCCTGGAGTATACTTCTGGCAAAACTACCATAGCAGGGACTCCAAGGCCAACAAGGCCATCAGATTTTAATTGATTAAGAATTATGGCCATAAGAAACCTTGGATATAATATCCATCTATTAGCCACAGGTTTCATTGCCAGATTTTTAATTCCAAAAATATTATTTCAGAAAAATTTAAGCTTTGGCGTTCAAGGATAGAATACAATACCTGTTGCCACCTGGATGACATTTGATCCCATGAAGATGTTTTGGGGGCAAGACAGACATTGATCATATGGAAAATGAGACGCTCAGCATCATGGAAGTGCTTCTTCATAATAGTAGTAGCACTTAGGTCACCCTCATATCCATGGTTAACAAAGGATAAATCAATGGTGCCTTTGGGGTATCTGGTGACATAGGTGGCATCATTCAGGTCTAGGGTTTGGCGAATGATCTCAGAAGTGATGACCACCTTCTTCTGGTTGACAAACGACTGGAGAGTGATCGAGTCATCATTCTCTGCAGTATGAACAGTGACGTTTGTCCAGAATTGGCGAAGGGTATCGGGATAGATGGTAGGATTTAAGAGGAAGGCTGTGTGATATTGGGAATCAACCATCAGATCAATGGCAGCATCAAACTTGGTCCAAAAGGCTGATTTGGTAAGGTAAGCGACACAGTTGTGTCGAGGTTTGATTTGCATGGTCGCCATTAATGGAAGATGAACGTTTGGAAAGTGAGTTATGAAAAGTTTGAAGTTAGGGTTAGGTATTTATAGGTTATGAAACGGCTGAAAGAAAACAACTGAAAGTTTTGGTGTGAGTCATCAGTTGTTAGAAAACAACTGAAGACATGGTTTTAACTTTCAGATGTTGTAAACAACTGAAGACTTGGTGTTAGTCATCAGTAGTTGTAAACTACTGAAGACTTGGTTTTGGCTTCAGTTGTTTTGAAATGAAACAGTAGTTGTTGTCGTCAATTCACAAAGTTCAGCTGTTTCAATGACCTTAACACTTACTCATCAGATCATCTGATTTTCAGATGTTTCATTGGTCATCAGTACTTATCTATTATAAAGGACATCAGTAGTTTGAACTACATCAGTACTTTTCAACAAATGAAGTACTTCAGTACTTTAAGTAGTTTAGTCTTCAGTAGTTATAAAAACTGCTGAAGATAAAATGACTTATCAGCACTTATTTTTGACAGCTTTATACTAATGCTCATCAGTACTTATTAACTAAGAGCATCAGTAGTTGTCAAATTATTCTAGTTGCAGCATACCAAGCCTGAGCACAAGATTATGGAAAGTTGCACTGTCCAAAGGCTTAGTAAATATATCTGCAAGCTCATCAGCACTAGGCACAAACTTTGGATCAATCAGACCTTTTTCATAACAATCCCTGATAAAATGATGTCTGATCTCAATATGTTTGGTCCTAGAATGCTGGACAGGATTCTTTAAATACAAAGAGCTGAAGCACTATCCATTAGTAAAGGAGTCTTAGTCTCTGTAATGTCATAATCCAATAATTGATTTTGAAGCCAGAGTACCTGAGATGTACAGCTTGCAGCTGCAATGTACTCTGCTTCAGCTGTGGATGTAGCAACTGAAGTTTGTTTCTTACTCTGCCAAGAAACTAAACAGTTGCCTAGAAATTGGCATCCACCAGAAGTTGATTTTCTGGTTAACTTACACCCTGCATAGTCACTATCAGAGAAAGCAACTAATTTGCAAGAGTGCCCAGTGGAATACCAAAGTCCTAGAGATTGAGTTCCTTGCAAATATCTAAAGATCCTCTTGACTGCAATCATATGGGAATCTTTAGGTGCAGCCTGAAATCTAGCACAGACACAAGTTGCAAACATAATGTCTGGTCTAGAAGCTGTAAGGTACATCAAGGAACCAATCATACATCTGTAAAGAGTTTCATCAACTGCTTTACCTTTCTGATCAGCATCCAGTTGTGTGTTGCTGCACATGGGAGTAGAACAGGGCTTACAGTTTTGTAAATCAAACTTGGTTAACAAATCCTTTGTGTATTTTGACTGATGAATAAAAGTTCCATCAGCCATTTGTTTGATTTGCAAACCCAGAAAGAACTGTAATTCTCCCATGGCACTCATTTCAAACTTTTGTTGCATCAATTTAGTAAAGGCATCACACAACTGTGGATCAGAGGATGCAAAAATAATATCATCTACATAAATTTGAACAAGGAGCTTATGCATGCCTACTTTCTTAATGAACAAAGTTTTATCTATGGAGCCTCTAGTGAAATTATTTTGAAGAAGAAAGTTAGATAGTGTTTCATACCAGGCTCTGGGTGCTTGTTTCAACCCATAAAGAGCCTTATCAAGCTTATACACCCAATCTGGATGTTTATGATCTTCAAAACCTGGTGGTTGACACACATAAACCTCTTCTTTTATTTTACCATATAAAAATGCACTTTTGACATCCATTTGAAAAACTTTAAGGTTATGGAAAGCAGCATAAGCTAAGAACAATCTGATTGCCTCCAGTCTGGCTACAGGGGCAAAGGTTTCATCATAATCAATACCTTCTTCTTGTGAAAACCCCTGTACAACCAGTCTGGCCTTGTTCTTGACAATTTGGCCTTTTTCATCAGTTTTATTCCTAAACACCCATTTAGTGCCTATTGCACACTTACCTTGGGGTAGAGGAACCAGTTCCCACACTTGCTGCTTTTGAAATTGAAGAAGCTCAAGCTGCATGGCTTCAACCCATCCATTGTCCCTTAATGCAACATGATAATTCTTTGGCTCTTGCTGACTGATGAAGAGAGCATAGAGACAGAAATTGGACAATTGACTTCTTGTTGAAACACCAGCATTAATGTCACCAATGATCTGGGACATGGGATGATTCTTCAGTTCTTGATACTCAATAATATCTGTGCAAGTGTTTGTAGGAGATTCAGCAGCAACAGATGTTGATTCAGACTCTTGAAACCTAGAATGAGATGGCAGTTCAAATGAAGTAGAGGATTCAGAGATTTCATCAGCATTTGTTGTGGATGGAACTGCTGAAGCTACAGGAACATCAAGTGTAGTAGACACAGGCAGATGATCACTACAACTTGCATTTATACCATCAGATGGAGATGATGGAACCTCAGAAACAATAACAGGTGGAGACTGATATGGAACATATTGCAGTATGTCCAAATCAAACAACTCCACAGGGTTTTGAGGAATTTTGTCTTTTGGAGATTCATTAAACTTGACATGCAAAGTTTCTTCAACAATCTTTGTTCTGCAATTAAAAACTCTGTATGCCTTGCAAGTAGATGAATACCCAACAAAATACCCTGCATCCACCTTGATTCAAACTTCTGAAGTGGATTCTTTGTGTTAAGAATATAACAGGGACACCCAAATGCTCTAAAGAATGAAATTAGAGGGGCCAAATGATGTAATAACTCATAAGGAGTCTTCATCAACCTCTGATTCACTAACACCCTATTCTGTACATAGCAAGCTGTGTTGACAGCTTCAGCCCAAAAGGTTAGTGGCAAACCTGAGTCAGCCAACATTGTCCTTGCGGCTTCAATAAGGGTCCTGTTCTTTCTCTCCACCACTCCATTTTGCTCAGGAGTTCTTTGAATGCTATATTGTCTCTTGATTCCCTTAGACAAATAGAATTCATCAAGAGTGTGATTCCTAAATTCTGTGCCATTATCACTTCTCACACATTTGACTGGAAGTGAATGCTGCTTTTCCACATACAACACAAAATAATGATGATTTGAGCAGCCTCATCTTTGGAATGTAAGAAGAAAGTCCATACATATCTGGAATAATCATCCACAATTACCAGACAGTATTTTTTCTTTGCCATACTCATTACTCTTACAGGACCAAAGAGATCCATATGCAGTAATTGCAAGCAGGCAGTGGACTTGGGTTCTTCTATTGGAGGGAATGAAACTTTGTGTTGCTTTCCTTTTAAGCAAGCTGGACAGTTGTCATCACATTTGAACTCCTTCAATGGCAAACCTCTCACTAAACCATGATGAATAAGCTGATTCATGTTTTTAAGATTCACATGACCAAGCCTTCTATGCCATAGTTCAGATTCTTGAGGAGAGGCTTTAGAGAACAGACATGGATGGCCTTTAAGATCAATTTTCTTTGATAAATCTAAGGCATATACTCTTCCAATCCTGTTGGCCTTCAGGAGAGTATATTCATCCAATATCTTGTCAATCTTGTTCAAAACTTTGGAAGACAGAATCCGGCAGTTCTGACTTGTGAAAAGTGCAACATGCCCTTTATCACACATTTGACTGACACTCAGCAGATTGTACTTGAGGTTCTCCACATGGTTAACATCATCAAACCTTATTTCCCCATTTGAGACAAATCCTTTTCCTATGATGTAACCCTTAGCATCATTTCCAAAAGAAACAAATCCCTTCTTTCCCTTGAGAATAATCATGAAGAAGAGAGCTGCTCCCTGTCATATGCATAGATCCTCCACTGTCTACATACCAGATGCTTCTTTGGCATGCTGAAGAACCCTGCATTTTTCACAAAAATTAGTTAGCCTTTGAGACCCAAACCATTTTGTTTTTGGGTCTGTTTTCATCAACAGATTTTAAACTAACTGATTTTGCATGATTAACAGCCTTTGAAGGTGTAGATGGTGCTGAAAAGGATTCCTTTGATTTTGGCTTAGGTTTCCTTTTCAGTGGTTTAATCACAGAAACATCTAATTGGTTAACTCTCCCCAACAGATGTTGAACCATCATAACAAGTTGTGTCTGATTGGTTGTCAAAGCTTTCAACTCAGTTGACACATCAGTACTTGTTGGTGATTTGTTCTTGTGATTCACCACATCCTCCCTTTTAAAAGACACAGACTTAGTCTGGGTTTTTGATATTCCATGAGGAATATTTTCAGCTGTTTTGTGATAAACCCCTTCCTTCTTTTTAACTTTTTGGAAAAACTTTGGTTTATCAGATTGAGATGATTGTGGTACAAACTTGGTTTGAAATTCATCTTTCATTTATATGCATTTTCTTCTTAATGATTTTCTCTTTGTTGAATTTTAAACCCTTGTTATACCAGCATTCATCAGTAAGATGATTAAACAAACCACATATTTCACATGGCTTTCTTTTCATCTTTTGTTGATCAACTGCTGAAGATGATGAAACTACTGAAGATTTGTTCTTCAGTACTTTCTTCCTTTCAGTACTTTTGGTAATTACTGAAGGATTTGCAACAACTGAAGATTTGTTCTTCAGAAGTTTTCTATCAGTACTTTTGAACTTCCTGATAGACTTTTCAGCAGTTGTCAAGCAATGCTTGTTTTCCTCTGATTTGAAATGCTCTTCAGGTGTTGTGTTTTGCCCTTCAGTACTTTGAGTACTTTGTGGGACAACACCTGAATTACTCAGTTTCTTCTTGATCATGTGTTTAGAAGCAGTGGGACCATCAGCAATTTGATTAGCTGAGGTAATAACACTGACTTCATCCTCTGATTTTGAATTATCACTTGAGGATGAGACACATGATGATGTGGTTTGGGAATTACAATCACCCTCAGATTTTACTTCTAGCTTGGGAGTAAAATCTGTAGGAGGTATGGTATGATTATACCCAATCCCAAACTTCACATTAGAAGCTGTTTGCTTACTGAGAAGCATTTCAAATCCCTTGCATGATGTTACCCAACGTTCACAATTAACTTGAGTAGCTGCAAGTGTTTCTTTGAGATTCTTGTGATTTTCCAAAATGACCTCTACCTTTGCTTTTTCATCAGTGATTTGACATTTTAGTTTGTAAATCTCCTCATCCTTTCTTTTAGAACAGACTCAAACTCAGCTTTTCTTTTGGAAATTACTTTTCTAGGTCAAGGTTTTGATTAATTAAAGCTACATTTGCTTCCCTAATTGAAACAAAAGCAGCTATGCATGACTCAGAACATAACTTGGCCTTAGCCTCAGAAGATACCTGTGGTACCTGTGATGATGAAGTATTTCCATCAGTAGACTCCAGGGCCATTAGAGCAAGATTTCCAAAAGGGTTTTCACCACCATGTTGACCAGCACCAGCAAATAATTGTTCAGAATAACCAGAGACATCATCTGGTAAGCTGCTCCAGTCAACAACCTCAGGGGTGAAAAAGCTCTGATGTGATTGAGATTGAGATTGTTGATTTGTTTGAGATGGTTGAGGATCAGTAGAGCATGTGGTTGTTGAGCCATGGGTACAGGAACCTGACTAGACTGAGGCATGTAAAAACATGGATAAGGATATGGCATTGGACCTTGAGGAACAAAAATGCAGGAGATGATTGAATTTGTGAGTGATGATCAGAACTGGTAGAATGTTGCCCTTTGGATTGTGAGCTATTGCTTGGAAAAGTCACAAAGGGTGCAGATGAGTTAGATCCAGATGATCTACACTCTCTAGCAAAATGTCCAAGTCTATGGCACTTGTGACATCTCAACTTGCTCTTATCAAAACCAACTTTGGTTTTGCCAGAGAGACCAGGGAATTTTCTACCTGTCCTTTTGTAAAATTTTGAGATCTGATATTGATCAATGCCATTTGGCTCAAAATATCCATCTCTTCCAGATCATCATCAGCAATTCCTTTCAAATCATCCATCAAAAAACACAAGTTATCAACACTAAACCCTGAGTTACCATCAACTCCAACAAAGCATGATTTCCACTGTTTGAAGAGAAATCAATATGCTCATCATAGGAACTTTCAGATGTAGCATATTTGACTCATGACCAACCAGAGCAGTGTTTCCTGGTACAAAGTCATCAGTGAGCTTTCCAGATGAAGACAGTTTCCTTTTCTGTTCTATCTCTCTCTCAAATGTTAAGAGTTTCCCATGAAGTTGGGTGAGAGATAGAGTATCCAGATTTGCACTGGAGCGTAGGACAATGGTATATGTGTCCCATCTCTCAGGCAGGGATCTGAGGAATCTGTTGTTCATCTGACTGTTTGTATATTCATGTTGAACCATTTTTAGCTCAGATATCAAACAGGAAAATCGCTCAAACTGTTGAGTCAATGTCTCACCCTTCCTATGAGAGAATGTCTCATATTGCTGGGCAAGGATTTCTCTATTGTTTGCTAAGACCTCATCAGTTCCTCCAAATTGTTCTTTCAGAGCAACCCAGAGATCATGAGCAGTTTCATGATGCATAAGCCCAGAGTAGATTTCATTAGGCAGTGCCATGGCCAGAATTCCATGGGCTTTAGCATCAATTTCAAACAGTTTTAAATCCTCATCAGAATATTGTTCCTTCTTCTTCGGAACCATCTCATTGGTTTCAGGATTACTCACCATAGGCTTATATGGTCCATGAACCACTGACTTCCAACAACCTGAACTGTTAACAGACAGGTGATGGAGCATTCGGCGTTGCCATATGTTATACTCACTCCTAACAAGCATCGGAGGCTTAGTTGAGGAGCCAGTATTGTGAGGATCATTGATTGAAGTAGTCATTTTCACCAATTCAACCAAATTCAATGAGATTATAAAAGTCTAGCTTAAAAACTCAACAACACAATTTGAATCTCAAATTAATTGACCGGAAGCGACAGAAAATCAAACTCTATAACCAATTCTTGCAAATTTGCTAATTCGATCAAACTTAGATATCAAAAGAGCAGTTTCAATGATCAATTGTTAAATCGATCAATGATTAACCAGCTCTGATACCATTTGATAGGATCGGATCTAGTTTGATCAATTAGATTTGAATTTGCAGCGGAATATAACAGAAATTAGATCAAATTCAAGCAAGACAAGTATGAATATGCAATCACACTATGACGATTATAGAGAGAGAACTTTTCTGTTAATGGAAGATTTTCATTCACGCAAATGCTTCGGTTACAAAACAACTAGGTCAACATTCCTTTTATAAAGGAATGTGACGTCAGCTGATGTCACTTGATAGTGACATCTAACTGATTTAACAAACTACTGAAAATAACTAATCTACTGAAGATGTCCACAACAACTGAGGACACCTTCACAAAAAGCTAAGTGTAAACAAAATTACAACTACTGAAACTATAACATCTGAAGTGTAAGAACTTCAGATGTTTTACAATAATAAAACTACTGAAAGGAAACTACTGAAAAGTAAAAACATTACAACTACTGAAAGGAAAACACTTCAGCTGTTTGAGACAACTTCTGAGAACTTGGTCTTCAGACTTTGTCTTCAACATTTGTCTTCAGACTTTGTCTTCAGACTTTATCTTCAGACTTTGTCTTCAGCTGATGTAGATCTCTTCAGTTGTTGTGATGTCTGTGGGACTTAAAGGTTTTTCTGATCTGGCTCATTGGTTCTTTTGGTCCAACAAGGATAGCTTCCCCCCACATGTCATGGCTCATCCCAGAGCTTATCAACATGGCATTCATCATCACCTTTTAAAGTACGGTTTTTTCCGTTTCCGCAATGCATTTGATCTGTTGGTGAGTATGGTGTCGTTACATCATGTATTATACCACTTTGCACATAAGTCGGCGAAGGTGCAACATATTCACCACCTCTATCGCTTCGCACAGCTTTAATTTTCTTGATAGTTGATTCTCAACTTCGTTTTATAAAGATAAATTTGTCGATTGCCTCATCCTTACTTTAAGTAAGTATACATAACAATATCTGTGCAATTGTCAATAACGTGATGAAATATTTGTTGCCACCTATGTTGGGTGTGCTTTTAAATCACATATGTTGGTGCGACGAATAAACCAAGGGTTTCGGTTATTCTTTCAAACGGTTTAAATGATAATCTTGTAAGTTTTGCTTCAACGCATGTTTCACATTTAGAGTTTTGCTACCGGCATCTTCGGTTTTATACTTCTTGTCTAAAGACTCCCATAGTTCTTGGCAGTCTTTATGTTGCAATAAACGTTATACAATGAATCACAAAGACCATTCAAAACGTTTTGCGACAAAAGAAATTCCGAATGCTTCCAAGCATCAATGGCACTCAAGGCTTGAGCATCATCCCTTTCTTTAGGTAGGGAGCAGTTTTTTTCAAGAACTGTGCTAAGTTCAAGGTGGTCAAGTAGAAGAACATCTTCCGTTGCATCTTTTAAAATGGACATCGTGAACTTTTCGGGTTTTTCGGCGTGGGTTGCACAGTGTCGCTCTCACAGTGGTTGAGCTAAAGGGGCTGATAAGAGGAACTCATACACTAGGAAGACATGTTGTTTGCTGTTTTACAGAAGAAACAGTTTAGTTAAACATTTTCAACAAATTGAAATAACTACCAAAAATAATTAAAAACGTTTCAAACCTATTTCCAATTCCGTAAATTCAACAAGAGATGTTCTAAGTCCAACTTGAATATCACTCGTGAATAAGAAAACGAAAACAGTTAAAAACATAAACTAATTTGAAAAAAAATTGAAACTATTTTCAGAATTCTATAAAACTCAATGACAGATGTTCTAAGTTCAACTTTGAAGATCACCCACAAATAAGAAAATGAAACAGTTAAAAATAACCTTTTAAAAACAAAGATTAATTTATAATATATATATAGTATATAAACACACACAAAAAACACACACAGATATATATATATATATATATATATATATAGAGTATAGAGATATATATATATATATATATATCTATTTATATATATATATATATATATATATATATAATATATATAATATATAATATATATTATATATATATAATATATATATAATATATATATATATATATATATATATGAATGGTGTTTTTAAAATTTGTTTTAAGTTTGTAGGAACTATTCATATAAAAATAAATTCAAACAATTTTTATTAATATACTCAATACAAACATGAACATAAATAACGATTACAAGTCACTTTTACAATTATAAATTAACAGAAAAGGATGAACAGAAATGTAAAAGCTGAGGATCGTGTTTAACACGGGGCCCTTAAAACAAATTCCGAGCCTCCTAGGAGAACTCGTTTTGTTTCCCAGGGTACAACATCGAAGAATTTTGTACTGTCGGGATTGATCTAGAACCCGAACTTGTTTGTAGAAGAGAAACCAGAAAGATGGAAGATGATTAGAGAACCTGTTGTGATGCAGGTTTCGATTTGTGTTGGTGTGTCTTCCTTTTGAGGCACCCACAGTATTTATAGTGGGATTCGAATCGTAACATCCACTCAACCATTATACTGAAATCATAACAGATCATTTAATTTGTTATTAACAGTCGTCGGTTTCGGTCAACCTGTAACGGAAACTGTTACGAGTTGGAAGCATATGGACTCTGACCGCGCACCCAGGTGAGGCTCACCTGACCAGATCCTCGAACCAACATTCAAAAATACTAAGGCAGCTCTCAAGCGGCTTGCGGCTATGCGAGTGTGGGAAGTGCGCTATCAAAGCGCCACATTGCGCCCAAATGCCCACACCCCGCGCGCGCGCGGGTGAGTGCGAGTTTCGCGAATCCACTTAGTGTGAAAACTTAGGAAACAATATAGGTAAGAGTTTATAGAATATAAACTATTTTATATTCTTTCTTTCCTTCAATGTGGAACAACTTCTCACACTATTAATTCTTAATGTCATTACACATATTAATTTTCATTCAACACATTAATTTATTGACTAAATATTAATAATAAATATATTAATATTATCAATAAATTTCCAACACATATAAAGGTTCATTGAATAAAAACATAAGGGGAGGTAAACTTAACACAAACCAATTGAAATTCATATTTGCCTCGTGTGTTGTTTTATTCATACGTGTCAATGAGTTTGGGTGTAACTTTACCTAACCCCTCTTAAAGTTTTATCAACATCAATCGTTACTTTATGTTTATCTATATGTAGACCACATGTTTCAGTCTAAAGAAAAAGCAGGCAACTACAAATATTCTTTATACGTGCTTTTAAAATTTGTATAACTTTTTTATTAAATTAGTGGTTAAAAAATATATTCAATATAGTTACGTTTATTAACATATAAGAACGTAAAAAAGATATTAAGATAAATGTGTGTTTATAGTTCTATAAAACTATTATACGTTATATGTTTGTACAAAATAAAACCTTATTTACACTAAAAACATGGAGTTCAATTTGCTACATTGCATCACACAAGAGAAAAGTACAAAAATGGATTAGGCCTTCTCCCACGTCTTATCCTTGGGGCATCTGAAGATGTGTCACTTGATTGGCACATTCGACTATTGCGTCCTCTTCCGTTATACGTTTAAATTATTATTAAAAAGTAAATTAGGGATGGAAAATAAATACAATTTTTTTTATAATATAAAATATTAATGATGATATGTCATGAGAGAAAATATTGTACATCATACATAACCCAATGTACGTTGTTGTACATCTAATTGCATTTCAGTATCATTAGAGAAAAATTGTAACAGTGTGTCTTAAAATATGATAACATGACACACATATGGGTGCTTTAAGTGTTTGGGATGATCTTTGTTCACCTTTTATGTTCATAAATGCATAATCTTATATGGTTTGCATGTATATTTCTTTGCATATATACAAATGCAAACAAATTCTACGCCTTTACAAGTAGCAGTTAATTAATAACTTGAAGTTAAACATTTATTCTGCCAAATGATGTAAACATGTAAGATATTTATGTTATTAAACCAAACTATGGAATTTTCTGGAAAAAGGAAAAGAAATAAAAATAAAACACATGACTTGTTAAAGTAGGGGACTGAGATCCACCTCAAACCCAACCTTCTAGCCACCCCCTCCAGAAAAGAAAACAAAATACAACTTTTATATATATATATATATATATATATATATAGATAATATTAGATATATATATATATAGATATATATATATATATATATAATATATATATATATATATATATATATATATATATAATATATATATATATAATATATATATATATATATATATATATATATATATATATATATATATATTGATCCCTAAGTAACACAACTTGAAGTCATATACACTCCTTAATATACAACACATGAAGATGACCAAGGATTTGCATGTTGTAGGGTTTCTTCTGTTTCTTGGATTCATCCAGTCTCAAGCAACAAAATTGATCCCAAAAACCTATGACTATGAGGTGATTCTTCTTTATTTGTTTAAATTTTGAATAATTTCCATAACTCCAAGCAAAATAAAATGAAAACTACGCTTTTATTAACTATGATTACAAATTATGAAAATCAGATGCATCATCGTATATGACCTTTTATGGACAAACCTTCTTTATTAATATAACCTTTTGTTAGTACATTTATTTGATTATGCATTCAACTAATATATATCATGTTCTTTTCTCTATGCATAATCCGAGAATCAATAGCATTCAATATTAACTTACATAATTTCAGTTTATCTATAAAATTACGTTTAAGATTAAATGAACATCCAAGGTTGATTCCATAAAATATATGTGTCTACAATTATGCAATCTAAATCTGAGATTCCACAAATCTAGAATAAGATGATTCGTGCAATGTGCATGACCAATGCAATCTTTTTGGGTGCCAATATCAGATTTTTATATGGGGCTCTTTTCATAAATAAAATATATATCTTTGCTTAAGATCTTAATGCATAGGAATATGATGAAGCACATGTTTTGTAAATAATTTCTAATACGCACATCCACACATATTAGAATTTGAGTGAGTTTTTTAGTAAGAAAAATATTTTTAAATATACTGATTATTTGTCTCATTTCATCAAAACTGAAACTTTAACGAAGATCATGAATTAATAACCTATTGATAAATAATTTGTGAAACATAAAGAAATCATTATCATAAATAGCAAAGTCCTTATACTAACACTTTCTCACTTTCTCATATATTGACAAGACAAAATTTACCAACTCATATTCAAATAATGAAAAAGATCATATGTGACCTACTATTTAATCAAGAAATTTGGAAAGCCTAAGCGAGGTCTTATTGTTTTATATAGTCGAGCCATCCATATCTATATCCATATGATCTATCATATTGAAACTTGTAATTGTTCATGAAACAAATTTTGGTTTAGGTATTATACCTTCATGGCACAATATTCTACTTCTACAAACCAAAGGAAACTAGTGTTGAAAGCGATCATGATAACTAATTTTTTTCCTAGGCAAGTAATATAATAATAATATTTAATTTTTAGCAAATTGAATTTAATAATCTAATATTAACACATACGGATAATTTAATCAATAACTCTTTAACTTTTACATTTCTTGATTTAATAACATTTCTACTCATATAATAATCTGCATGGGTAAAACTTAAACTTAGCATATTAAATGCATGACATATGTTTACTTGTCAACATTTGGCCGGATAGCGTTCTTGTTCACCACGGGACTGATGGCCGACAAAAAGAAAGAAAAAGAAGCATCCTTTTTTTAAACTAAATTGAACCGATTTGTTTTGTTTCCTCAGCACATTTCAAAAATATACAAATCAGATGTTGATACATTTGTTAATAACAAATATCTAAGAAATCAAGTGTGATTAATAGCATAAGTTTTTGATTATGAAAGATATGAATAAAGTCTTGATGCGTGTGTTGTGAGGACTTGAATATAATTGGAACAGAAAAGAGATTTTTCGTTCTCCAAGTTGAACAATAGAAACCACATATGAATCAGTTATATTAGAAATAAATGTTAAACGTCAAACATGCACAGTATAATCACTAGCACATGCATATAGTATGAATTCAGACATTATAATATAATGAGTGGCACATGCAATGTAAAAATTAAGGACTCATACCTAGTACGTGTAATTACTAAAATAATACATACTGAGGTATAACTAACGGAAAATATTTAAAAATGGTATCTTGTGTGCCACGAGCTATATGTAGTCGTTTGATTTCTAGTAGTTTGATCAAATTTTTACTAGTAAAATAGTTGAATAGAATGTAAACTAGTTTTCCATGTAGTTATAATTGTTGGAAGTTGGAAGTAATTATTGCGATAACAAATATTTCTACTAGCTAAGGGAAGTATATGACATCCATGAAAAAAATGTGAATCATGGAAAAATGAATCGAAAAAAGTACCTTTTTTTTGGCAGGGATAAAAAGCGCGTTTTTTAATTTTGTTTATACAGAAAAATCACAAAAGCATCAATCTAAAGCATGAATCGATATGTGTCTATCATTATAATATTCCAATGAAGGCATTCTTCTTCCTTAGCGCACTCTCTTTTAACCTGACCCTTAAAACACAAAGTTGGAGTACCAAATATGGTTTCAGCTTATAATATAAATAAAAATAGTTTTTTTTAAGTATCGAAAGACCTTAAATTTCAAAAGCCTAAAATTATTATTTTAGTTGTTTGTACTATAGAAATGTCCTTGATCGTTGAAGGGCTTCTATCTCTCTTATTAACTATTACAAGAATGTATATGATATAATGCATATACCATGCCCTAGGCGGATCTAATCACTTGCTACAAACTGGGTGTTGCAGGTTAAAGAAGCAAACTTTACAAGGCTATGTCAGAACAAAACAATCTTAACTGTTAATGGAGAATTCCCGGGTCCGACTATTTATGCTCATAGAGGAGACACAATTGTTGTTAATGTTAAAAACCGTGGCAACCTTCGCATCACCATTCACTGGTATATAAAACTTTTACTTATAACTTTTAAGGTTAATAACACCTAACATATACATTGGTATGACAAAAAACTGTAACAATTTCGGTACGGTGATACAAACTCAAAAGTCTTTTGCGACAATTTATATACTTGATCTATAATCGACCAAGACATGTCATTCAAAGTTTGAATGTTTGGTATTTATACAAATAAAACAAAATAATTATAAGGCACATGATTATTATCTAGTACGTTCACATCATCTCCACCTAGGATTGTCCATGTATCCTTCTATGCTTCATATGTTTTTTTTCTAGCATCATACATCATTTATCCTTTCTATGCTTCATATGTTTTTCTAGCATTATACATGCATATGAAAGACATATGATTAGAACCTTAAGGATTTTTTCTAAATTGGTTAGATTATCGCAAATTGATATTCATAGATAATTTTAATCGTAACACTTGCACAGAACAAGTTGTTCGAGTTGAGATCAGAAAGTGATATGTAAATTAACATACAAATTTGTTTCTAGATAACATAATTAAAGAGTTATTTTACTCAAGATATAAAAATCAGGATGCTATCTTTTGGTTTCTTTTTATTTATTATTCTTTTTTTTCTCTTTTACAAAATCTTATACCGTTATACGAACAACACGCCAAAATTGAAATTAATAATTACTTCCAACTTCGAAGTAAGAAATAATTGTTGTATTTCAGACTTTTTGAGAAACACGTGCTTGGTGCTTTTATAGACTAACATATTTGTACTCCTTTAATAAATCATAGCGTGATGGGTTATCATTATTTTAGTAACAAATGTAAAGTCTAACACGCACCATATATTCGTATTCTATTTATTTCTCTCTTTTGACTAGATCTTTCTGTCTTTTTACATTTTTGTTTGTTAGCAACCGTTATTTTGTGGTTATTTCATGCTAAAATGTACCAAAAAGTATGGTTGATCATGATCAAGAACCTGAGCCGAACCCGCCCGGGACCAAAAATAAAGACCGCACAGATATTGTGTGTTTCAAGCCACCAATTCGGTTCATTGGTTTTATCAGATGGGGCCACAACATGCTTAATCCTAACAGAAAAAATTATTACGATGTCCATAATCGTCATACATTAATATCGATGGAAAATAGTTTTCCAACTAATTATTTTGATAACTAGAATAAACTTAGCGACGGATCAATATAATTAGCTATATATAGGGGTGTGCACTTCGCGGGTCGACCCGGTTAAAAATCTGCGAACCGACGGTCCACGGTTCGGCTTTCCTTTCGTAAACGGTTATGGGTCGGTTTCTGTTCAACCCCGCGGGTATGAGCTCAGTTTCGGTCCGGCCCGATTACAATTAGGAAAAAAAAAGAGTTGGTTTTTGCTTTTTAGATTGTAAATGGGTTGCCTTTGAACACCAAAAATGTTAAAAAAAATTTACTAGCATATAATATAAGTTTTCATGTTAATAAACTTTTAGTTAGTTATAGATGAATACTATTGTACGTTACCCCTAATTAGCTCATAAAGGGGTAATGATTACAACTAATGTACGGTTTGTATTTTAATATGGTACCAATTTGTCTATGTTACAATAACGAGTCTAAGAAACAAATCCATTAATTAGTTTCATTTATATTTTTAAGATTCATTTTTCTCCCCGCAAAAAGCACGAGCCTAAAAAATATTTGCGGCCCGGACCACCATAATATGCTGAACTGATCCGTTTAACTCGGTTCGGTCCGGACCGAACCGTATGTAAATGGTCCGGTTCTCGGTTCTTTATAAACCACTTATCGGGTTCGGGTCAAGGGCGGGTCGGTCCGGTTCGATTCGGTTCGGTTCCGACCCGTTGCTCACCCCTAGCTATATACATCTTCTGTCTTTAAATTTACGACATATTTATTTGCAATGGGTCTTCGATCTGTGGGATTTCGTTTGTGATGACTGCATGTTGCAATAGACCTTTCCATGAAGGTTGTAGATAAATTAATTTTTTTTAATCCATTTAAATTTTTAGCTTAACTCTAAGCTTTTATGAACTATTTAAAATGACACGAAGATAAACATATAGGCATGGAGTGAAGCAACCAAGATATCCATGGTCGGATGGACCAGCGTTCATCACACAATGCCCAATTCAACCGGGTGCTAATTTTAGTCAGAAAATTATTCTCTCCGATGAAGAAGGCACCTTATGGTGGCACGCACATAGTGACTGGTCTCGAGCCACCGTACACGGCCTAATCGTCATTTGGCCAAAGATCGGAAGACCTTACCCTTTTCCGAAACCTTACGCCGAGTTTCCTATCATTCTAGGTATATATCACTCTTACCTTTAATATTAAAAAACGTATAATGATCATAAAAACAAATGTAACACGTACACATTGTAAATGTATCTCTAGCTGAATGGTGGAGGCAAGATGTTGAGGCTGTGTTACTAGACTTTCTAAAAACTGGAGGCGACCCTAATAGTTCTGATGCTTTAACCATCAATGGACAGCCTGGTGATCTTTACCCTTGTTCTTCTTCAGGTTAATTTGTTTACTTTTAAATACTCTCTCTATATATATAGCTTATAACGTACATGTGACTACAACCACATACTTATGACTACTTATGATCACTAATCTATGATTAATTCAGAAACAACGAAATTCATTGTGGAATATGGCAAGACCTACATGATCCGAATGGTCAATGCTGCAATGAATCTTCTCATGTTTTGGGCAATAGGAGGCCATGAAGTAACCGTTGTCGGGACCGATGGTGCCTACACCAAGCCACTAAAAAGCAACTACGTCGTGATCTCCCCCGGCCAAACCATCGATCTCCTCTTCAAAGCCAACCAACCCATCGGCCGATATCACATCGCGGCTAGACCATACAACACCCAGCCATTTATTAGCTTCGACAACACCACCACTACCGCGGTCATCGAATACAAAGGCTACAAAAACTCATCTTTGCCTCCTGTTTTCCCATACCTTCCTAAGGTCAATGACACCAATGCATCGGTTAACTTCACGGGTAGCCTTAGGAGTTTAGCTAGTCGCGCTCATCCTATCGATGTCCCGATGAAGATCACACGTAACTTCGTGTTCACAATCTCTATCAACACATTACCATGCCCAAATAACTCGTGTTTAGGACCTAGGGGATTGAGGTTTGCTGCAAGCGTAAACAACATATCTTTTGCAACTCCTAACATTTCGATACTTGACGCTTACTATCGAAGAATCAACGGCGTGTATGGTGATGATTTCCCGAACTTCCCACCTTTGTTTTTCAACTTCACGTCGAATAATATTAGCGAGTCGTTGGAGACTCCGGTGGTGGCTTCAGAGGTGGAAGTACTGGAGTACGGAGAGACGGTGGAGCTGGTGTTTCAAGGAACAAATTTGGTGGGAGGGATAGATCATCCTATGCATTTGCATGGGCATAGTTTCTATGTTGTTGGATGGGGATTTGGAAACTTTAATAGAAGTAAGGATCGTTTGAGTTATAATCTTGTGGATCCTCCTCTTCAGCAGACCATTGCAGTTCCTAAAAATGGTTGGACGGCAATTAGATTCAAGGCTGATAATCCTGGTGAGATTTTATTTTATATATAACTAATAGCTTCCTTATCATTCATGCTAACATGAATATAAACATAAAAATAATCAGGGTTTTGATTGACCTATTTAATTAAACGACTCATGTTTGGATTAACCTTTTTAAGTAAACTGGTTCTGCGGTTTGACCTTAATTTAAAAATAAACGGGTCATGTTGAGTTGATTTTATAATTAGACGACGTGTTTAATTAAAGGGGTCGTGTTCAGGATGATCTTTTTAACTTATCAAGTTATGTTCGAGTTGACCTTTTAATGATTGGGTCATGGTTAAGGGTTTATAAAACAGGTCTACGTGTCAATACACTTAATCAAACAGGTTGACCCCTCGATCCGTTTGTTGCAACCAACCAATATGATTAACACTTTTACAACTTGATTACTACCCGTCAATCCGTTTAACTTGTTTAGATAAATGGATTAAGCTGATCGTGTATAAGTTACACGATATTAACCGTCTCTGGCTTAAGGTTGAATTTGTTTATATGGATCAAATGACCTTCTATTATTACAATATCCGTGTAACTTTTCAAGATCAATCAAAATCTTTTTTTATTGGAATACATCATTACACATACAAAAATATGTTCTTTTATGTATATGCATAAATTCATAAGCATTAAAGTTTACTCTAGTGTGAGTTACCACTTAATTCTATAAATATTTACAATATGTAAGTGTAACTTATACTAGTGTAAACGTTTTCACACTTACAAACATATACATAAAAGAAGATATTTTTGTATACGTGTAATGATATTATTCCAATGAAAAAATAATCATTTTGATTAATTTTGAAAAATTAACACGGTTATTACAAGAATAGAGAGTTAACATTTGATCTTGAAAAATTAACATGGTTATTACTATATATGTACATATATATGGTTCAGGTTGAACAATTCAACTGAGCAAACCGACAAGATTGACGCCCTTAATTAACATTTTAATTTCTTTTTCCCTCTTATAGGAGTATGGTTGATGCATTGTCATCTAGAACGCCATATAAGCTGGGGAATGGAGATGACATTCATTACAAAGAACGGTAGTAAGGCAGAGGAATCAATGTTGCCACCACCACCAGACATGCCACCCTGCAATTAGATATCCTACCCATATGTTTATAGTAAAGTAAATAAAGATAATGTTTTAATTAAGAAAAAATACATGATTGTTGTATAATTTATATAGTAACTAGTGGACGAGAGTACTATGGACATGCTTAAACATTTAAAATTCGAAGTGAACTCAAAATTAATGTTGAGATTTTAACGTGACATGAAATTCAGAACATAGTGATGAAATCAATAAACGTTTTGTCATTTGTAAATAAATTCAAATACATAATATAGTTGAAAGGTTTATAACTCAACTGATATATGCATAAGGTGCACTTGATGACTGTATGGGTCCTTCTTTTTAATTAATTGCATGTTTGTTAGTTTTAATCAAATGTATTTTAGTCAGTCCACATTAGTTTGTATTGTGAGGATTGAAGAAATAAAGGTAGTAGTGCGTGATCATATTTACTGATCTCATGTTCTTGTCGGTGATTGTAATCTATTATCTCTTTATTTAGTAATGCCATTTTTTAGGCCATTTGATTACTGATGAGATCCACATCATCAAAATAGCTTCCAAAATTTATGATTGAATAAATTATCCAATTCTAAAATCACTCACATTTTAATTGTTGAAAACATTCTTTGGTGAGAATTAAAGTCATGAAATCAAAGTCGTGATTAGTTGTGAACCAGTCATAACATATATACCAAATCAAAGTCATATATAATAACATATATACTAAATTACTAATGAGTTGTTTGTAAATTAAAAAAAAAATCAATTTCTGATATTAGAATACTTTCAATATTATACTTTTTTTTTGTTTTGTTACCTTTATAAAATAATTATTCAAAACATCCAAATAATAAATATAATAATACATCACAAAGTTTATAAATCATTCATGTTCGAATATTTACGTCATAAGTAATAAAAAAAAGGATAAAGAAGCATTAAATACTTTTGTCATATTTAAGTGGACATTCTGGTAACAACAACTAGTATACTTTACAACCAAACAGGATTTATAAATTTGCTAGTCTCATGTTGTGAAAAAATTATCATAAAAAATCTAGAATGGTTGTATTTGTGATATGTTTGTATTGAGAATTGGTCGCAACTTTTAAAAACTTACATCATTAGTCTAATTGTTTCTGAAATTATGACACACATGGTCCCTAGAGTGGATATTTATCTAATTTTTGAGACTTGATCAAAAACAAGTTAAATAACAGGTCTTAGCTATTTTTATTATGTAAGGGTAAGTAAGGTCGTCTCCATATGAAGTATGTGGAAAGTATTTAACGTTTGCGACTCGATTAACTAAAAGATTCAAACGTTAGAATTAAAAATTGAAACTTGCAATGAATTAATGAGCACAATAGCATAAACCAAAGAACTTTAAATCTAATTAACTTAAATAATCAAAAATAATTACTTCCGGATTTCCAATTCTAGAAGATCAACAATTGATACTTTTAAATTAGGGTTTGTAAGAACAATACTTCAAGATCTTTGCTTTTGATAAAAGTGAAAACAAAGGAACAAGCTTTTAAGATTCGTTTATTCACAATGTTACCAATTTACCTATATCAAATTGTCTACTTTTCTTAATGAGCTCACGATACAAGAAAACCGAACACTGATAATCAAGCAAACAACTTTATTTATATGCAAACCTTTTAATTTAATCAAAATATAAAACTTCATTCAATCACTCAATGTTCATTACAAAAACCTAATCAAAACATACCAAATATCTCACTTGACGATAATCGTACTTTCGGAAGTAATCATAAAAAGCCTAGCCACACATCATCTTCATTATGCCTTCGATCTTGAATTGGAGAATATTTGTGAATGATTTAGAGAGCCTTGGAACACCAAAAATCACCTAAAGTTCGTCACTTTTCGTCTCCAAGAAGTTCTAGATAGAATTGGGGTTGATTTGGTTTAAATAAACTTGAAAATACAGAAACAAATCTGGATGTTGTTAGGCCACCGGTGTATGATACACCCACTGGCATATGATACAACGCCTCATGTGCCGCCCATACGCCCAACATTCTGTTATTTTTTCCAAATACACCCACTGATACCCACCTTATACGCCACCCGACGTATGATACGCCCAAACCCAAAGTATCATACGCGGGGTCTATTTTTTGACCTCTTTTTTTCCATTTTTTTGTATTTACATCATAAGTCAGTCAACTTTCATGTTTTGATTCTTTTTTTCCAATTAAGCTACTTTAAGCTCCAAACACCTATGAATCAAAACATAAACAAAGTGAACATGTTCTACACTTATCATGACGTATAATCGCACATTTAGGTTAATTATACATGGAATTATTGCCACGCGATCACATCCCACACTTAACCTTTTGTTTGACCTCAAACAAACTTACTTGCAACACTTCACTCTAATTACTCAAACATGCAAAATTATCACAACTTTATATAAGTTAAGGTTCCAATGCATAATTAGTTTTAACTCATGTAAGATTCACAATCCAACATGCAATGCTACTTATGTTTTAAACTTAGAATCTTTAGTTGGCATATACTGACTTTTTGCTTCAAACATTCATGCATTCACATTTCTCACAATGAACACTCCTCTCGGTTTGTTTTATGGACTAGTGATTATATACTAGTATATCTGGAACTCTAAAACCAATAATGTACCTCTCCATCATAAGCTCGTATATTAATCATGATCAATTAACACAATATAATACATAAATCAAAAGGTCTTTCATGGGTTGTAATGTTAGGCTAAGGTTTAAGGTGGGATAGAAATAGATTTTAGAGTGGCTAACGGTGAATGAAATCCAATTTAAACATACCTGATGTCTTATATATCAATCTCGATATTCTAATTGCAATAATATCATCGAATTCTCACACTATTTTTGTTGCTTCATATTTTGGTCATATTGACCTCCTATTTAGCTTTTTTTTCTTTTTCTTTCTTTCACATGTTTATATCAAATCATACTATTATTGAACTACTACTGAGACGACACTTCTAGGTATGTCATGGATTGGACTACATCACCCGAGGTTTCATAAAAAGGTTAAGGCTTTGTAGGCTTATCGTTTTGGGCTTATTCAAATGAAAGTTAGGGCTCAACATGGTGTCTAAAGAAACATTATCAAGGTATGAGATTCAAAAGAAAAGGGTTCAAACAACTAGTTTTTTCCTAATGCCTCTATTATTTCTATGCACATATTGGTTCATGATTTTGAAACGCATCCACACGAGTTCTAACTTAGATGCACATTATGGTCTCCCTCATTATATAAAAATATAAAGCCAATCAAAATATGATATGAATTTCTCAATTAGGCTCAATTTTTCACATAAACGGTGGGAAAGGTTAAAAACGTGAAGCATGTATGTCATCTACAACCGGTTCGTAATGCCTCCTAAGAATTCTACCGACTTTAAAAAAATTCAGGATATGAGTGCTTGAAGATCATGTATAGGTTGGACTCACCTTAGATTAGATTTTGATTATGTTTAATTGTAATAGGCTTAATGTTAGTTTACTTTTGTATGTTGATTTATTAGTTTAGTTTTGCTGCCCAGCGAAACTATGACCGAAACTATAGTTTCGCTCATAGCAAGCTGTTAGTTTCACCCGGTGAAACTGTCTGTTTCAGCCGGGCGAAACTGTGACTTTGGCAGGATAGTTTCACTAACAGCGAAACTATCAGCGAAACTATCATTACTATATATAGTTTTGATCTTTGTTATTGTTGGGCATCCTTGCAAAACCCTAATCGTTTATTCATGTTGCAAGTGTCTATTGTAAGCTTTTTCTTTTCATAGAAATATATTGAGCTTTGTTTCTTTTATTGTATTGGATCATTATTGTCATATGTTGAATAAATTTGGGTTCATCTTCTTCATCATTGTGTTTGTTGTTTGATGTTATTGTTGATATTGAACGATTTAACCTCTCAAGTGTACTGAAATTCGATCAAATAGACCAACAAAATGGTATCAGAGCCTTTGTGCTTTTGATTGTTTTAGGTCTTTGGTTGTTGAAGTTTAATATCACAAGTTCATCAATTCCGGATCAAATTTCAGTGTATTTGATATGGAATCTGATTGAATTTTGTTTGTTTTTGGTTGGGAAAGCCTTGGTAATCATCAGATCTCAAGTTCATTGAAATTTGGGTGATTTCAGATTGATTGCGTGTTAAAAAAATTTTTAGATTCATCCTCCAGCAAAACTGCCATCTTCATCCAGCGAAACTACAAGTGTTTTACACTTTGTGGTTGTTTTGAGAATTCCAGCGAAAGTATAGACTTTGAATGAAAGTTCAGCAGTGCTTGTGTTCCATCATCAAGCGAAATTACTGCCGAAATTACATCTGAACGAAAGTTCAAGCTTGTTTCGTGCGAAACTATCAGCGAAACTAAGCATTTCAAGCTTTTGGCTAGCGAAACTGCTGCCGAAATTGTCATCGAATTTACTGTTCACTCAGCGAAACTAGCAAATCCAGCAAAATTGTCATTTCTTTTGCGAAACTAACATGTCAAAGATGACTATTCTCACTCTTGCTGATTTAAAAAGTGTGGCTCCCAACAGACCCCCGAGACTCATCAACAGAGACAACTTTGAAGATTGGAAGAGATGTCTTAAAGCTTTCCTTTTCTACACTGATCACAACCAATGGAAATCAATTGTTTCTGGTCCACACATCCCAACTGTTACTGTTAGTGATGTTGTTTCTCGAAACAAGGACACACCACGTTTACTGAAATAGATTTAAAGTTGATTGATAGAGTTCAGAAAGCCTTTGGAGCTATAACTTTATGCCTAGCACCAGACATCTACAATCATTTTGCAGAACAAGAATGCTAAGTCTCTCTATGATGCTCTTTGTGAGTTTTATGATGGAAATGATGAGTTAGTGAAAGACAAGGGGATTCAAGCTGAGAAGGAGTTTAAATCATTTGTTAGGTACAAGAATGAGAGCCTCACTGATCTAACAAACTGTTTTCTGACTGTCTCCAGTACTTTGAAGAAATATGATGAGAAACTCTCCAACAGTGAGCAAGTGAATAGATTGTTAGACTCTCTTCCACCTCAGTGGAGTTTACTGGTGAGGATGTTAAAACAAGAAAGAGGTTTCACTGACTAAAAGCTTATGGACATCATTAATAAGCTTAAATCTTTTGAGTTAGACATAAAGAGAAGGGAGTTTAATCAGACCATGATGCCATTATCTGGTTTCACTCAGAATGTTGCATTGCTTTCTTCCGCTGCAAGCTCTCCAATGCAGGCATCAAGAGAAGGAGGAGTGAATACTTGTGATCTATCTGGTGGAGGTGTTAATTCTGGTAGAGATCGGACTAATGAAAAGGCAAGTGCTGGAATGTCAGTTCCATCTGAAACAATGGCATTATTTTGTATGTTTGTTCAGAGTTATGAGGCATTAGTGGCTGGAGATTTGAAAGGGAAAGGAATGACCATGGAAGATATGTATCAAGTGGATCCTAATGATCTAGAAGAGACTAACATTCAGTGGAAGAGGCGATGTTGACTCTCAGAGCTCGACGTTTATGGAGAGAACTGGTAGAAAAAATTTTGGAGGTCAAAACTCTAACTCCAAATTAGGCTTTGATAAATCCAAACATAGGTGCTTTAATTGAAAACAGTTTGACATTTCAAACGAGAATGTCCATTGCCGATTGTCACTGATCCAAGCAATTCAGGAGTCCCGATATTAGCTTCCAGCGGAGAAAAGGTAGAAATGAAACAGAAGAAAGAGACAACCTTGATTCTAACTTTGACTGGAGTGTAGAGGCAAAAGAGACAAAAGATGAAATCAATCAAGCTCTGGTGGCTGAGACTGTTGAAGTGAAGGAGGAGATGGATTGTGAGGAAGATTTTGATCCGTTCAAAGAGCTCAGAGGTGAAGCTAAAGTAACTATGGATGTGAAAGAAGATTGTGAGGGTTGTGTTAAGAAGGAAAAAGTTGATGACTTGAAGGATGAGATTGTGATAGAAAGTGAGGATGAGAAGATGCCGAAAGCTGGAAGCCAAACTGAAGAGCAAAAAAAAGAGAAGATTGATGTTGCACCACTTTGAGGAAACAAGAAGAGTACTCTGGTGTGTCAATGCGAGAAGGCTCTAGCGGCAGAGAAGGTGAAGATGGGTCTTCCATACGAGGTAATATAAGATATGTGCTCTTCAACGTGCAAAATAAGGCTTTTTGGTGTGTATAAAGCAAATCATCTATTACTCGATAACAAAAAGAGTTTAAAATGGATTAATGAAGAGCTTAAGATTAACGAGTCAAAATATTTTTTTAAATTAAATGAAGCTTTAAAAGAAAATGAACACTTAAAAAGAATTGTCTTAGAAAGAAATGTTGAGATTAATACTTTGACTGAAAGGGTTGCACTTGCTGAGTTTGAAACAAGCAAACTTCAGTCAAATCTTGATAAATGGACAATTTCTGGGATGAACATGATGATTTGTGCAAATCACAGAGGGGGCTAGGGTTAAAACGGGTTTGGGTTATAAAACTGCTATGGTCTATCCTCCTCCTAGTACTTATTTTTATTCATCTATGCCTGTTCCACACCCTTCTAATGATTTGATTCAAATAGATTCTAACAGTCTGTCTGTAGGTTTAGAAGGGGTGAACTCTAAGGACGTGCGAGAGGAATATGGTTATGGACCGACTAGCGGGCTTGGATGCAATAGCTTTAGTACACCTAAACCCCAGCATTTTGTTTTAGATCATAGCTCTAGCTTAAGCTTTGTTTTTGTTTCCAAGAAAACTGTCTCAGACATTGATATAACTTGTTCTAGTGATGTTTCTGTTTCTTGTTTAGATGATTTGCATTGTAATGTTGGTGTTTCTTCTGCTTGTGTTGGTGTTATTAATGATTCTTCTGTGAAGAGTGAAGGGAAGATTAAAAGTAATTGCTTTGAAAAATTCTTATCTCACCCCCTCCCATCTTTTACCCCCAGTTAATATATCACCATCAAGTGATAGGGGTATGTAATCATCTTGTGCAAGTACGAGTGGTAAAGTACCACATGTACTTCTGATGACAATGTTTCATCTTTTGTAAATAATCATTCTTTTTCTAAATAAAAACGGACCCAGAGATATGTATGAGACTTATAGTGATGATGATTCTAGATCGTCTGAATGTGATGAGGAAATACTCATGGATAAGATCCCTGATTTGAAGCATAACAGACCTAGTTTAAAATCACATTGTTTCAGGTGTGGTAAAGATGATCATATAGTTAAAAACTGTCCTGAGCTTCATCATAGACATGCTCATAAGAATTCTTTTGGCAGTAGATTAACTCATCTGGTTGATAACTTCTTTTGTAAAAAGTCATCTACATCAAAGCCTAAAGTTGTTCAAACATGGGTTCCTGTTTTAACTGGTTAATATGTTTATATCATTATTTCAGGGGTCATCCACTAAAGTTGTAAATAGTGTTTGGCATGTTGATAGTGGATGCTCCAGACATATGACGGGGCTAAAGGATTTATTGACAAACTATCGCATCATCAATGGAGGATATGTTGCTTTTGCCGGCGACAAGAAAGGAGGAAAAATGATTGGCCAAGGGGAGGTTTCCAATGGCTCTCTTATGCTGGAGAAAGTCAATTATGTGCCATAACTAGCTTTCAATCTGTTGAGTGTCACTCAGATTTGCGATTAAGACATTCCGGTCTTGTTCAAGTCCAATGAATGTCTCTTTATGGAAGTCGGAGATTGATATTCCAGAGGAGATGGTGCTTATGCGGGCTTCGGGAAAGAATGACACATATCTTCTTGACATGGGTTCTAGAGAGCCAACGTCTACCGTTACCTGTCTTCTGTCAAAAGCTTCCACATCTGAGTCTTTCCTATGGCATCGTATATTAGCCCACGTTAATTTCAAAAATATAAACAAATTAGTTAAAAAAATCTCGTTAGGGGACTACATTTAAAAGACTTTTCAGTGGTTGAAAAATGTATGACATGTGCCAAAGAAAAACAACATAAGAAACCACATAAACCAAAACTTAAAAATAGCATATCTAATCCCCTCGAGTTGTTACATACTGATTTGTTTGGCCTAATCAGCTTAAATCAATTGCTAAGAAATCTTTCTGTCTTGTGGTTACAGGTTATTTTTTCAGGTATTCCTGGGTGAGATTTCTTGCCCATAAAGGAGAGGCTGCTGAGGAGCTGCAGAAGTTGATTCTTTCTATTGAGACGATAAGCAAGAGGAAGGTTATGGCGATTTGAAGTGATAAGTGTACCAAATTCAGAAATCAAATCTTTGATTCTTTCTGTGCTGGTAAAGGTATTCTGAGACAGTTTAGTGCAACGAGCACACCTCAACAGAATGGTGTTGCTGAAAGAAAGAATCGCGCCCTCATTGAAGCCGCTCGTACCATGCTGATTGAGTCCTCTTTACCCATCATCTTCTGGGCAGAGGCAGTGAACTGTGCTTCATATGTTCTTAATAGGGTGTTGATTGTCAAAGATAAAATGAAGACTCCATATGAACTGTTCCATAAGAGGAAGCCTTTGATTGATTTCTTTCGGCCGTTCGAATGCTCGTGCACTTTACTAAATACCCAGGCACAAAAGACAAAATTCGATGTTGTGTCTGATGAATGTTACTTTGTTGGCTACTCATCCTCTCAGAAAGCTTATCGGGTGTATAACAAGAGAACCCGTATTTTGCAAGAGTCTTTTTATGTTGATTGGCAGAAATCTAATTCCTGTGATGTCCAATCAGAACCAGCATGGTTCTTTGACTCCAATACAGTGTTCAACTCATTTAATCTTCCAGTTTTTGATGATGATGTGTCCATCTCCAATGTCCAAACAAACATCATTCCTCCAGATCCATTACCTATTGTGCATCCTATTCATCAAGCCCCTCATAATTCATCACCTGACAATGCTACATCAGTTGACATTGCATCTTCTTCATCATCCTTTGGCATTCCACCCCCACCTGCTTCTTGCATCTCTTCCCTCATCACCTACATCTACCTCATCTCAACCTGTCCCATTCACATCACCAATTGATTCTACCCTACCATCTTCTTCTCCATCATCTACCTATCAACAACCCACCATCCAACCTTCTTCAAATACCCTACCCTTAACCACTGACTTCAAAACCCTGAAAGATCACCCCCATGATAACATTATAGGATCTATCACCGATGGAGTTCGAACGCGGAGTCAATCTGGCTTGATTAATGTATGCATATTCTCTTGTTTTATATCACAAATCGTATCAAAGAACGTTCATGCAGCTCTTCAGGATCCTTGTTGGGTTGAATCAATGCAATTAGAGTTGCAACAGTTCAGGAAGCTCAAGGTGTGGACCCTGGTTGATCTCCCACCAAACAAATGCCCAATAGGCACAAAACGGGTGTTCAAAAACAAACCCGATGACCGTGGTATTGTGGTAAGAAATAAATCAGATTGGTGGTACAAGGCTTTGCTCAAGAAGAAGGAATCGATTACACGGAAGTCTTTGCTCCCGTCGCCTGTCTTGAGGCCATTCGGATCTTTCTGGCTCTGCCACCAACAAGCAGTTCAAAGTCTATCAGATGGATGTCAAATGTGAATTTCTTTATGGAGACATTGACAAAGTGATATACGTGTGTCAACCATCAGGGTTTGAGGATTTCGGCTTTCCCGATAAAGTCTACAAGCTTGATAAGTCCCTTTATGGTCTCCATCAAGCTCCTCGCATCTAGTACAATACTCTAACACAATATCTTCTGAGCAACGGTTTTTCTCGTGGCACCATTGATATGACTCTATTCAAAAAGGAAGTGGATGGTAAGATACTGATTGTGCAAGTCTACGTGGATGATATTATTTCTGGCTCCACTAATCCAAAGCTGTGTCGGGAGTTTGAGGAGTTTATGCTTAGTTATTTTGAAATGAGCATGATGGGGGAGATGTGCTTTTTCCTTGGGTTGCAGGTTGAACAAAAGATAGAGGGAATTTTCATTTATCAGGAGAAGTATATTAAAGAAATTTTGAAGAAATTCAAGATGGATGATGCTTCTTCTGAACTTACTCCATTTACTGCTCAAACATGCCTCACTCCTGACGAGAACGGGAAACCAATTGATCCTCATCTCTACAGATCTATGATCGGTTCCCGTATGTATCTTACAGCAAGCCGTCCCAACATAACCTTTGTTATAGGATACTGTGCTCGATACCAATCTGCCCTGAAGGAGTCTCATGAAAAGGCTGTAAAACGAATTTTTCATTATCTTAAAGGCTCTTCTCGTTTAGGGTTTGGTATCCTTATGGTGGGAATTTTGACTTACATGCTTATTCTGATAGTGACTAAAATGGTGGTAGGTTAAACAAAAAATCAGTTACTGGAGGCTGTGAGTATCTAGGAGATTATCTTGTATCATGACAGAGCAAGAAACAGACTATTGTCTCTCTTTCCACGGGGGAGGCAGAGTACATTGGTGCTTCAAGCTGTTCTTCACAAGTACTCTGGATACAACATCAGATGATTGACTACAGGATCAACTTTCTCCATACACCGTTGTTCTGTGACAACGAAGCAGCCATTGGCATCGCAAAGAATCCTATTCATCATTCTCGAACCAAGCACATCGAGACACAGATTCATGCAATCCGTGATGCTCAGGAGAAAGGTTTTATTGATATTATTCCCATTGACATAAAAAATCAAAAAGCAGATCTTTTCATTAAAACATTTGATAGACCTTGTTCTTATGAATTGATCTCTATGTTAGGATTAATATCATTTTAAAACCCATTTTCCTTCAAATTATCTGATGAACATATTGTTTATACTTCTTTTGTTATTCTCTTTCTTTCTTTTCGTTTTTCAGCATGCTCCATAGTCCTTCATCACTTTACATAAAAAAATAATATATACATATATATATATATATATATATATATATATATATAAAATAAAAAATGATGATATATATATTATTAAGAAACTTCTCCATCTTGCTGATTCGTAGAAATTTCGGGGGAGAATAATAAATGTTTCTCTTGTTTTCTTTTGCAGAATTCTCCTAAATAAAATTTGCTGTCTGGATGATGTGAAGGAGGTCAACAGTATTGTGTTGGGATATGCTTGATAGGTTCAGCCAGAAAGCGAAGTAGACAGTAATCTCGTGACTTAACTAACAGAATAAGAAACTTGATGACTCCGATAATCCCATTGACATTTTTGGCCTTCACAAAGTTTCAAGTCCTTGTTCAAAAAGTGTTGAGAACGTGATATCTCTGCGTTGATTTATTTTTATCTTAAGTATCCTTGTTTCTCTTCGCTATCCTATCTCAAAAGCTATATGCTTGCTCATCTTTGAATCTTAGAAGCTCCTTGGTGTATTCTTCCTCATGCTTATCTCATCTGCTATGTGTGAACATTGACCTGGAGTGATGATCTCCTTTGCTGTACGATAGTACTGACCTGAAGCTCTCATCAGCACGATATGATGATCTTCTCTGTTATACGTAAGTATAGACCTGAAGCTCTCATCGGTAAGACTCAATTGATCAACTCCTCTAGTTATACGTAAGTATAGACCTGGAGCTCTCAACATTTGATGTTTATAAGGACTATGCTTCTTTTGAAAAAGGATCTTTGTTGCTTCTAAAAGGAATAGTCAAGCTGAGCGTGTCATTTGTTCAATACATCATGAGGACAGGATAAGTTTCTTTTCAAATGTCTGTGGGGACTGAGTCATTCAAAGTGTTCTTTAAATGAACCAAAACATGATATCAGTAGCCGCGGTTCAGTTGTTGAAAAGAAGAGGGCATGGGCTTAAAAGGTCATGTATATCAGCAGTTCCGCCAAACTATGACTCTCCAGAAGATCTATTCAGCTTCTCTTCTTTCTACCTTTTTTATTTTCTTTTATTTTATTATGTTAAAAATTATGTGTAGTTTGGTGAGGACTTGTGGGGCAAATTCTTTTGATTTCTTTATTTTGCTTTTTTTGTTTTAATTCTTTTCTAAATAATTTTATTTTATTCTATTTTAAAAGGAAAAAAAGTTTTATTATTTTAACTTTCAAGCGAAACTATAATTTTGCTGATAGTTTCGCTGAGAGAAACTATAGCTTCGCCGACTCTTTCGCTCATTGCAGCGTGTCTTCTGACCAAAACATATACGAACGAAACTATAGTTTCGCTGCGCTGCTAGCGAAAGTACACTCTATATATCGCATCTTGCGAAACCGAGACCTCATTTTCGCACTATCAAGGTTTTAGGTTTCTAAGAGTATTCTGTGTCCATTTCTTGCGATTCTGAGATTCAGAGTGATTATTTCGTGTTTGTTGGTTATTTAAGGACCTTATGTGAGTTTCGAACCTTGGACATTAGTTTAATCTAGGTTTAATCAACTCCTTTTCGACCGATTCGACTGAGACTCTTTGATACCTTAGCAGTTCTTACTGCGAAAGTATCGATAGTCCAGCGAAACTGAACGAAAGTTCAAAGGTTTTTCAGCAAAACTGTGAAGTCATGCTGTCCGAGCAAACTTAACAGTTTCGCTGGTCATGTTTCAGTTTCGTTATGCTGAATTTATAGTGTTGGCATGCTGAATCTATTGATCTGGCATGCCGAAACTACTTCATGCTCCTTGCCGAAATTACATTTTCACCTGCCGAAACTACTATTTCGGCTAGCGAAACTATACTTTCGCCCAACGAATTTAAGTTGATTTTTCTTTAATTTTATTCTTTTTAATTATTTTTCTTTTTTATTTATTTTAATATATCTTTCTAATGCGGTTCATCTGTTTTTCAGATTAAATGGCTAATCTAAAGTTTGACGAGAGGAATAACATCACGGCCATCTTGGATGATACACATCCCAAAGTTGTGGGATTTAGAGACTGTATCCGGTGGCTTCAGAGATCACCCATTGCCCATGCGATCACTCATTCTCCCACTATCTATGATTTACAGATTAGAGACTTCTGGCGGATTGCCCAGTACGACAGCAGAGCCAATCCTCAAAGGATTGTTGCGAGAGTGCTGGAGAACGACATTGTTATTATAGCAGAGATCATTTCACGAGTGCTGAGACTCTAAGAGGATAGTGGTGATGAGGTCGTGTTGTCAGACCAAGAGGTTTTTGATGCATTTAGGAGTATTGGATACGAGGGCCCTCCTTTTGGGACAAGAAAGGAGATCAAAAAGTCCTTCTTGTCCAAGGAGTGGAGGTATATCTCCCATGTCTTCAGCCAGACTGTATCGGTAACCATTATGGTGGTCGAAGTGTACATTTGCCCACCAAGATCCCAACAAATGCTTGATAATTGACATGGTAGTTCCATAATTGCTTCATAATTATTCGCTTATAAAATAAAAGTTATTGGGAAGCCACTTCATTATAACGTGTCCAATGTCATATAATGTCACCTCTCTTTTCTTCATCCCTAACTCCTCTTCCTCAACTTTATTGGTGGAAGTAATAAGTACGAGAGAAGGTTCGGGATAAACTTTGATTACCTTAGTCTCTGATTTTTAAAAGATTTCTTGTCTTTAAATGAGACTGCATATTCTTTTTCTTGCTCTAGAAGTTCCATAGGCTCTTTTTCACATTATTATCATAACTATCAACCACCACTCATTCGTCACATGGCTCTTCAACAAACTATGGAATTTGTGTGGTACTAATCTCCATGGCCTCCCCCGTCACCTTGTTTTCTAGTTACTCTTCAATCTGGATTTTCATCAAAAGCACATCACATTTTATGCTAAGGTAGTGGGATTGTTGTTGATAAGAAAGTTGGTGTTATGATAAACTTTCATCGATCGTGGACATCATCACTTCAACTCGAGCAATCATTTCCTCCACCTCAGATTGATAAGTATGTTGAATTTGCTTAACATTTTGGATATCAACATTTTTTTGTTTTTGACAATGAAACTGACATTGATTCTGATTGTAACATTGAGAAGTATTTGAGTGGTTCGAGCATCCATCAAAATCTTCTTGATTATGCCTATTAACATCCATGTATGTTTCCTGAAAGTATTCTTGATGATAGTTTTTGTGATCTTCCTTATAACTAGAGCTTTGTACCGTCTGTGGTTCATAACTGTTGCAATACAAATCTTTTCCAAAGTTGTAGTTCACCTCTAACTGATAATATCTTTCATAATATGGAGAAGATGCCTCATAGTATGGATAAGATGATAGTACATCATAATAAACATCCAACAAATATAATATTCTTCTCACATCCTCACACTTTTGCAAGAACTCAGGACAATCATCTTGTGTGTGAACTAGACTTCTACAACCGGTACATGAATAACAAACTCGATTCATGATGAGCTTTAACTTCTGGAGAGTAACCTACAAAACATAAAACACCTAGCGTAGCACCCAACAAAACAAAAGAAAATAAAAGAGAAGAAAGCAAAAAAATACAAAAAATAACACTTTGCGCACTAATTCCCCGACAACGGTGCCATTTTGATCTGGTTGTCGAGACTCGATAAAAAACAAGTTAAATAACCGGTCTTAGCTACCTTTATTGTGTAAGGGTAAGTAAGTTCGTCTCCACATGGAATATGTGGTAAGTGTTTAACGATTGCGACTCGATTAACTAAAAGATCCAAACTTTAGAATTAAAAATTGAAACTTGCAATGAATTAATAAGCACAATTGCATAAAACAAAGAACTTTCAAACTAATTTGCATAAATAATGAAACAATTACTTCCGGGTTTTTATTTCTACAAGATCAACAATTGATACTTTTAAATTAGGGTTTGTAAGAACAATACTTCAAAATCTTAGCTTTTAATTAAAATGACAACAAAGAAACAAGCTTTTAAAATTTGTTCATTCATAGTGTTACCAATTTACCTATATCAAATTGTCTACTTTTCTTAATGAGCTCACGATACAAGGAAATTGAAAATTGGTAATCAAGCAAACAACTTTATTTATAAGCAAACGTTTTAAATTAATCAAAACATAAAACTTCATGCAATCACTCAATGTTCATTACAAAAACCTAATTAAAACATACCAAATACCTCATTTGACGAGAATCGTACTTTCGGAAGTAATCACGAAAAGCCTAGCCACGCATTATCTTCATTATGCCTTCGATCTTGAATTTGAGAATGTTTGTGGATAATTTAGAGAGCCTTGGAACACTAAAAATCGCCTAAATTTCATCACTTTTCGTCTCCAAGAAGTTCTAGATATAATTGGTGTTGATTTGGATTAAATAAACTTGAAAATCCAAATAAATCAGGATGATGTTAGGTCCCCGGCGTATCATATGCCCACCAGCATATGATATAACGCCTCATACGCCGCCCATACGCCCAACATTCTGTTATTTTTTCCAAATACGCCCACTGATACGCCACCTTATACGCCACCCGACGTACGATACGCCCAAACCCAGAGTATCATACGACGGGTCTCTTTTTTGACCTTTTTTTTCCATTTTTTGGTATTTACATCATAAGTCCTTCAACTTTCATGTTTTGATTCTTTTGTTTCCAGTTAAGCTACTTTAAGCTCCAAACACCTATGAATCAAAACATAAACAAAGTGAACATGTTCTAGACTTATCATGACGTAAAATCGCACATTTAGGTTAATTATACACGAAATTATTGCCACCCAATCAGATATCCGTAAGTTTATTACGTTATTTTACTTAAAATGACCACTATCCGGTGTTGTTGTTGTTCTTTCACAACACCACCACCATCACCATGAGTTACACTACCACCATCACCTTCACCCTCTAAACCATCCACCCCGTTCCATTGTTGCATCCAAGCACACCTAAAACCACCTCTATTTCTTACCACAACCAATGTTTTTAAAAATCCAGACCCAAAACTTCCACTGGACAATGGTGGTTCAGGGGCGGCAACCCCTAAGAGCGGGGTCCAAGGGGCAAAGCCCCTGCTGGGGTTTAAGGAGTATAGTGGAGAAAATTGAAGAAAAATTAAAAATTTAGGAAATCACGGCCAATATGGCCTGAACGAAAGGGATCTGGGGTGCATCGATTAGGCAAAGCAAATTCTGGTTGATCAACACGAAAGTGATGACAATAAACCCATGCTTGACATGTGGCTAATGACTAAGTGTTGAAAGTTGAAAGTAGCTACCTTTTGAGGCTGAACCAAGAAAGAGGCTCAAAGCTGGTGAGTTGGTGAAATGTGTCACCCGTGCAACACATCTAGACGATGTGGCCCGTGTTGTCCCGCTCATCGATCACTAGAGTCAAACTATAAAAGGAAGATTCGAGTATGCTCATTTTTGCATCCTAAATTTTAAAATTTATCTCAAATCTCTTAGAACTTGCCCCATACCTCACTTTAGATCAATCTTAGACTATCATGAGGTGCTGCACGAAGTAACAAATCCGAAATGAAGAAACGAAGAAAGAGAGCGAGAAGCTAGACTTTTAAGTCAAAGTTCTTCTCACTTAGGAACTTTTTCATCAAATCTAGGATATGTTTTAGCTCAGTTACACTCTATCAGGTAAATACATTATACATTATACAAACCAAATGTTATTATCCTTATTTTATGAAAATTACATATATGAAATGATGAATCTTTAAATCATGACCCACATTCTATGATGAAGATAATTAGACCAAAAGTAATGTACAGTTTGACCAAAATTTATATCTAAGGGATAGGTGGATATCCCATATCGAGGCGGTCATGGTCTTAGTGTAGATCTAGGAGGTCCTCGTCAAAAAACAAACTAACTGAGCCATAGAACTAGTATATATGGAGGGTGAACTCTGTAGTTGAGATGATCTACTAAATGTATAGTTTGTCTATGAATATTATGATTTGAGATTTCGAATAACATGTATGCTTAAAATGTTCTAGAGTTAATTACGTGTATTTACTAGCTTTTGCCAATAAATAATTTTGAAACCTATGTGTAATATATGATAGCTAAGGTTAGTGCCCAAAGGATGTCGACTCGCTTGGCCTGGATCACCCAAATAGTTATACATATAGGCCAAGTGATTGCTTAAAAGATCACGACTCTGTAGGTGCATAAATTCATTATGGCCGTATATTTGTAATTCATATTTTTAAACCCACAATTTTATTGTATATAATGGTTTTAAACCAAACAAAACATTAAATAAACAAACTAAGACGAAACCCAACTCATTACTAGGGGAAGATTCTAGTTAATATGGAGGTGTAGTAAACCTCCAGTTACTATGATATGAATGCTCCCCTCGAAATAAAGGTATGCTCGTGCCATGTTTCACTTTCCTCACTATCCGCGTTTCAGATTTCTGAAATTAGATGATAACTCGTAGTGTTATCGTCGAGAATTAGTATGGAATATTCTTAAGCTCATTATACTCCATTATGGTGGTAGTTAAAGGAGTCATCGTCGGGATCATAATTAGCGTATCTCTCATTCCTAGTTTTATAGCTCATGGGGTAGTTATATTTGTCGTACTTACTTGGTATGTGAATAATTCAGAGAATCCATACATCTTACATTCTTTTCTATTAGTACTTTTAGGCCTCTACCTACTTGTTAATTAGTAGGCATTCTCTTTTTTTTAGGTTAAAGCCTAGATACTACAAGAAGTATTTAATTCGATAAAACCTATGGCTTTGATACTAATCCGTCTTCCTACCCCAAGTGATAAATGATGAATTCAAAATATCTATGCTATATCTATAAAGGACCAGAAATACCTTGTTTACGTATCATTGGGAAGTGCATTAACATAAATACGGCAGTAAGAAGCGGCAATACAAAAGTGTGTAAACTATAAAAACGAGTCAAAGTGGATTGTCCCACACTAGCACTTCCGCGCAATAATTCTACCAAAGGTGATCCTATTACAGGAATAGCGTCAGGTACGCCTGTTACAATTTTCACTGCCCAATAACCAATTTGGTCCCAAGGTAAGGAATAACCAGTTACACCAAAAGATGCAGTCAATACAGCCAGAACCACACCTGTAACCCACTACCCTAGGCCACATGAACCGATTATGATCCGTTTAATTATATTATTCAAAAAAATTAGTTTTCTGATAATTTTGGTAGCGAAAGTTCATTAATAATAACTCGTAATATTGTTTGAATATAAAGTAAATCTTCAAAACTAAATTATTTATTGATTCATATATTGTTTTACAAAATCATAAAACGTTATTTCAAGCCATGAGATTCCATTCTAGAGATGCATTGATCTCATCTCTTATCTTGTGATTTTTGTAACACCCGACCCCTCATACCACCAATATTGTCTGCTTTGCCCACGAGTAGCTCACGGATTTGCTTTTGGTTGCCCGGGTGAAAACTTCCCAGGGAGGTCACCCATCCTTGAATTGTTGCCACCTGAGCAACTTAAGTGTGAAGTTCTCCTCTCATCCACAACCAATACGCCTAAAACGCGTTAGTGATATTAGAGACCAGACATTCCTTATGAACCAGGAATCTCTCCTGTTCACAGCAGATGTGGGATTTATGTAGGGTGTCACAATCACCCCCCCCTCTATGGACTGATCGTCCTCGATGAGCCCGAAAAGTCACCATCCTTGGTGAGGTATGTCCCACATCCCGAATGGCACATGAGTGGCTCTGATACCATTTTGTAACACCCGGCCCCTCATACCACCAATATTGTCCGCTTGGCCCACAAGGAGCTCACAGATTTGTTTATGATTAGCTAGGTGAAAACTTCCCATGAAGGTCACCCATCCCTTGATTGCTGCCACCTGAGCACGCTTAACTGTGGAGTTCTTCTCTCATCCACAACCAATACACCCAAAACGCATTGGTGATATTAGAGACCGAACATTCCTTATGAACCAGGAATCTCTCCAGTTCACGCTCGATGTGCGATTTATGTAAGATGTCACAATTTCCAACCTTTAACAATAGATGCATTTATAGAGTATATACTATAGCATGATTTCGTTTCATTCTCAGCTCAATCAATTCTTACCTGTACCAGTGAGAATACTAGTATTAATTTAAAAAATTAACCATCCAATACAACAGTAATAGTTTGTTATCGGGTCGTCTATGAGACCGCCCAAGCGCGGATCTACTAGAAAAGTTCAAAGGTAACATAAAACAAATTTACCATACATTTATAGAAATAAAAAAAATCACGATAATAAAAAGGTTTGAAGGAAGATCATTCAAATTAAATCTAGTTGGGATTGAAGGAATTGAACCCCAAGGAATTGAAACTGAATCAATTGAACTTGAAGGAGTGTGAATCCAAGGATCGCAATCAGGAATTATCGGTGTTAATAGGAAATCAAGTTAATGTTTGCGGATTCAACAATAACCTTGTTTAATTTTTTAATAAATAAATATAAAATATAATGATTAATGATTATGACGAACATAATGAGAAGAACACAATTAATAAGAAAAAGGATTTGATTCAAACGTATTTCATTAAAATTGATTATTGATTATAGATGAATAAATAATGAACAATAAAAGCTTCGAATGTGTTGACGTTGATATGACGGCTGCTAGGGTTTATGTTTGTGTGAATTGATGTGATGTTTTGGTTTGCCGTTTGGTTGCTTGGGTGTTTGTGTTGCGTCCTTTGATGTGAAACCTAGGATCCATATTTGTAAACACATGTGTTTTAGTTAAGGAAACACCGGATCTCTTGGGATTTGCACAACTGTCTTGTTGAGTTGTTCACTTGTTGAATTGTACACTTGTATTATTTAAATACAAGTGTTTGGACTCCGCAGCTACATCCGCAGCTATATAGTCTTCCGAAGGTACTTTGTTCTTCCGAAGGCATTATGTTCTTCTAAAGGTACTTGATCTACTGAAGGTATTTTATTCTTCCGAAGGTGTTTGCTCATCCGCAGGAGTTTGCTCATCCGCAGGAGTCTTCACTTGAACTCTTTGATTGACTTCACTTGAACTCCAGAGCTAATTGTTCATCCGCAGATGATCTTCGGATGTATGTTACTTGTAAGAAATATATCTACGGAAGAACAAAATGTTCATTCGTAGATGTTTCTTACACTTAGTCAATTTCAGTAATTGACCAAGTATAATGTTTGTACCTGCAACCATACACAGATCAACACACATATGGGTTAACCTATATACACAATGCATACATCAAAATAAATGAATTACAATCATTCTTTACAAGTATTGAATAAAGTTCTAAGCCTATACAAAATGATATAGATCTATTGTTCCTAGATCTAACAATAGTCCCCCTTAGGCTTAGATACTTCTAATCAGCTCTTCAAGACTAAAAGCTACTTCAATCTTGACACCATCTTCTTGTTGAAATAAGATACTGCATCCTTTTGATCATCGTATTTGTACTTAATCTCCATTCTGCATATCCTTTGAAGAGTCTCAAAACTTAGTCCCAAAATGTCCTCTTCAGTTGTTAGAGTTTCCACCACACTTTGATTGTGAACTATTTCAAGTTCATCTTCTTCTGAGATTCGTAGTTCTGATACTTCTTCAATGTCAACTCCTTTCAGCAGCCCAGCATCATGTCTTCTTCTTTTGTATGCTTTAGCATGTTGTTTATCCACCACTTGAATCATATGAACATATAAGCATAGATCATTTTATGTTCTTTCATCAGATAGCTTTGGGAAGAATTTGTCATGCAAGTATGATGTGTAGCTAGGGTGTAGTAGCTTGATCTCCACTGGATCAAAGATTCTCATCTTCTCTGCTTTTTTTCCTTCTGCATTCCTCAACAGCACCAATTCTTTGGTTTTCTCAACATATCCCCATTCTTTTATGGGATATGTGTATTGATTTCCATCAAATCTTTTAATGACTGCTGCATTCTTGTTGTTGTATCCAACCCTCTTCAAAAGCTCATCATCTATCAATGTAGAGGAGTTGGTTCTTGATCTTTTCACCCTTTCCATTCTTCTCTTATGATCAGCATCTTCTCTTCTTGCTTCCTTTAGTACATCATCTTTGAATTTGGTCTTTAGTCTTTCTATTGATACATAGAAGTCTCTTCCTCTTGAGTGAATTAGGTAATTAGTGATAATTAAGCTCTGTAGATCCTTGATGTCACTTTCAGGCAGGTACATTACTTGTTCTACATCATGGAAGTATTCAATTCTTCCAGATGTCCTCTTGATGATTGCACAATCCCACTCTAGATCATATTTCCAGGCCATAATCCTGTTTTCTTCCATAGAACTGGGAGTTGTGATGTGGTCATACAGCTCTATCAGTGTAGATTTTTGTTCAGTGATTTCCCTGACTGTTGTTCCTAGAAGCCATACTTTAGATTCAACAGTTATAGGATCAACAGGGAGTTTGCTTTGTTGCTCATAGGATGGGTTTGGTGCTTCAGTTCTGAATCTCACCCCTGTGTCAAGCTCAACAGCCATTACATGTTCCATCATCCTCCTAAGTTCACCAACTTTTCTTCCCTTAAGCTCATGTGCCTTGTAGTTGTGACCCTGTAGCCAACAAATCATATTGTACTTGCTAAGCTTTGCTGTGTCATAGTGGCCTAGATCTTTTTTGATTTTCTGAATGGCTTGAAATGTTGTGAATGCTTCAGAGTCACAATTAGGGATCATGAATCTAGCCAGCTCAAACTCTTTCAGCATATCTTTCATCTCATTCATGCTCATCCTTTCTACCATGTCATACGGAAAGCCATGATTTATTAGGGTCATAAACATTGAGGATTCAGGCCTTTCTTCCAGTATGTCTTTGGTGGTCAGCAATTCATCAACTTTTGATTCTTTTTCTGTTTTTGGAGATTCATCCTTTGTGAACTTATTTCATTTAGCATCACTCTCAACTTCATCATGAGTTACTGGCTTTGAAGTTGATACCTCCATTGAAGGAGTGTGCTCAGGTGATGTAGGCCTTGATCTTTTGGGATAATCTTGTACTTTTCCTTGAATATTGAATGATTGGCATTGAAGCTTCAGCAGATTCTTTTGTTTGTTTTGATGCAGAAGCATTAGTTTCAATATCCTTTATCTGTTTTCTCAGTCTTTCAATCTCCTCATCTTTTCTTTTCAGCTGAGCCAATTGTTCGTGTAGAGTCTTGTTAGCTTTGTTGCTCTCCAACACAAGCTTTTCTTTTTCAGCCTTCTCATGTGCAATTGACTCTTTTTGTTCTCTCACAAGATCATGTAGAGCATCAATGACTTCATTTCTTTCTTGTATATTTTCTCTTAATCTTTTGGACTAGATTCTTGCTTCATCAGCTGATCATCTTTTTCTTTTATCATTTCTTTAACTCTTAAATTCTTTGCTTTCTATTGTTAGACTTTACAACAGGCTTGTTGTATTCAGCAACCAGATAACGTTTGCTGACTGGAATATCATTATCACTTAGATCATCTTCATTGTAGGCAATCACATCAACATAATTGGCCTCTTCTTCTTCTTCTTCTTCCTGATGTTGAGCAACAATCTCATCATCATTCACTTCTTCAGGGGCTACACTTGCTGAGCTTGAACTTGACTCAATGACTTGACTTGCCAGTTCTTCATGTGGTTGTTGTTGTTGCTAATGGTTAGAGACTGGAGAGACTGGTTCAGTTTCATTTGAATGAACAGGGGGATTTAGTCTTGGTTAATGAAGTTGAACTGTACTTGCTTGTGAGGCTAACTCTGTTTCCCTGGTGTAGAAGCTCTCAGTAGATTGATTTTCAGGGGTTGGAGGTTGTTGAAAAAGTTGCATTTGGAGTTGATTTGGTGATGGAGGGTGAATTGGAGAGATTGGTTGAGTGTTTTGACTGGCTGGTGATTGTAGTTGTGGTGATTGAGGTTGTTGGTGAATGGGTGATTGATAAGGTGAAGGTAAGACTTCCTCAGTGTTAGCAGGTGAACTTCCTTGTTGGTCCTCCCATACTAGTTCTTGTGGAATGTTGGCACTAGCATCCACCACATGAACAAACATTGGTATGTCTTCTCCCTAGGTGTGCTTGAACAAACACATCACCATCTCTAGCAATACCAGGTAGATCAGCATTGATGATTAATTGTAAGAATCTTGGAAACATGAACATATTGTCATTCTTCTCCACTCTTAGTTGTAACATCCGTCATTTTTCAACTTATAAACCCGAACCCATTTTTTTAGTTCTATTATTAAAATATTATAATAATTTAATGGTTCAATTGCAATAAATGTGCACTTTTTATTGTGAATCATCTAAATAACTTGTAATAATTTAGGAATTATAAATAGTTCTTTATAAAGTTATAAAGTTTTATTATATATTTTTACAACAAATAACTAAATGGAAATAAACTTATTAAAACTTATAAAGTTATAAAGTGAATTTTAATAACCTTATAAAGTTTTATTAGAAATTATGAATTTTAATTATTGGAAATAAATAATCAAATTATTAAGTTACAAGTTTTATAAAAGTTATAAAGATTAACAAATAATTAACTTGATTTATTATTTAAACTAGTTTGTTTTATAAGTCAAGGGTTTAACTTGTAATTTCTGAAACTAATATAAAAGTTTCATGTATAAAATAACAAAGATGAATACTTCAGGGACCAAATTGCAAAAATACCCTAAAACAACCCCATCCCCGTCGACACCTCCTTGTCGCCGGCCACCATCTCCGGAGACCACCAAATCAACCAAAACGCGCGTTTAAAAAGCAATCAAATCGCCCTTTAACTTCTTTGCATCAGTTTCGAACGTTGTATTGAGTTCAATTGAATTTAATTGATAATTAAGGGTGAGTATTCAAAACCGAATAATCAATTCACAACTCTAACCCGTTCGTAGTGTAACAGACCAAATCAATGTTATATGATTGAGGGCAAACACTCGAATCAACATGATTTAACTCAAGTGACACTCAATTTCACTTACAAGACACACAATCAACTCATTAAATCATCACCTCCTTCCCGAACCTGTAACTTAGCTGTGGTCCATCTTCTGGGTTCCACTACTCAAAATTGACAGAGGGAAGTCGATGATCATCATCATAAGAAACTTTCTAAGCATTTAATTGAATCACAACACCAAGAATCCTCCAAATCCGAAGCTACCACAGTCACGACCTTGTTCCATCGTATCCATCGTTTTCGTCTTCAATCCAGGTGAATTAAATACATAGAAACACTTGGTTTCACTTAGGGAACAAAAGCCTTATGTTTGATTTGATTAACAACATCAACTTCGGGTTCAATTTGGATAAGATCATTTCTAGGGTTTATGTTGAAATTGGAGATTTTGGTAATTAATGTTTTTGAAAATTATAATTGAACTCCTAACCAGATTTGGGCTTCTGCCCAACTGGTTACAGCTTATAGCATTCACACGAGGGACCTGGGTTCGACCCCGGGGACCCGCATTCCTTTTTAATTATTTGATTTTTAAGTTCTTTTTAATTACATAAAATTTTAATATATTGTTTAGTTGGAATTATAGATACTTTGTTAATTCACATATTACACTTGATTTTTATTAAATCAATTATTGAATCATTCATTATCATTATCAATTGTAATTGGTTTATTTCATCTTTACTGAACCAAAACATTATCGATTGCATTATTTTATTTGGCTTAATTATTAAAACCCTCAAATTTCAATTGAAACCCTAGTTCACGTCTAGTTGTTAATCTTATTATTAAGCTTAATCTTGGAATCAATAAATTTAGGTATCTTGTAAAAGAAATCGTTGGAGCCTCGTTTAATTTCTTATCATCACCTTATATATATCATGTGAGTTCTCCAAGCCCATTTTTACTTTATTTTACACCTTTTGGGGTGAAACATGTTAACATTATAAACTTACACTTGTAAACATCTTGATACTTTTAAATGCACATGCAATTCATCTTTAGCTTTTTATCATGGTTATTTGTGTTATTGTAAGTCTTATATGAGATACATATTTTGTTTACAATCATTAACTATTGCTAGCCTGGAGACTTCTTAGATCTTTGGGCCTGACAAGCCTATTTGGTGCTAAAGTCGATGTATTGCCGACTCGTGATGACGTATGCTTGTTCATCATGGGAACCAAGTACACTTAGCCAATCTTATATGCTTGTAATCAAGTCGAGGTTTGGTTGTAACTGTATGTGTTCTATAAGCTTGCTAACTCGTAACCATGGACATGAATTGCTACTTGTAACCCTTTTATATATATACATATATGCTTGTGTTTAAACCATGGGAACTCACTAACTTTATAGTTGACCCGTTATTTTTTTTAACATGTTTCAGGTTTCCTACATGAAGATCTTCCTGTGCTCATATAGGACTTGGATCTAGATTAGATTGAAAGTCTTATGTTTTTGTTTGTATCTTGATTGTTTTGTAATTACTTATTTGACTTGAATGTTTAATGAATAATGACATTTAATATTACTTCAACTTAATTACTTCCATGTGCTATGAGCAATCGTCTCCCATTCGTCCGCCCCGATGATTCCGCCGTCGGTCGGGGTGTGACAGATTGGTATCAGAGCCATGGTTATAGGGAATTAGGTTATTAGAAATGGAATGACCTAGACTATAACTAAGTACCCTTACACATGAGTCCTCTCATGTATTTTATATGCTTAGATAGGATTTTATGTGCCTTATGTGTTTATATTTGGTTATGTGATAATATGCTTTATGTGTTCATGCTTATACCTTGAATCTTATCAATGCACACACGAACCTTAAATTATATTCTAAGGCATTATGTGCCTAAATCAAATGGTTCTCAAAATAAGCTTTGAATCTTTATTTGTGGTTTCCAAGTCTCGTCAAAGTTTGTGTCCTACAATTTGAAACATGTAATGCTTGAAGAGTGGGATGCCTGTATCACGAGGTGTTCAATCTAGGCAAGGTATTCATATAAATCCAAATCAACCGATGAATCCGTTTACCTTACCAGGGAACCCTTAGGGTGAGTGTCCGCTTATAGGTACGCATGTATTTATTAAGGTTGTAGTTGATCAAATACTTTGATAAGTCAACGTAATGTCTTGGTTTGTAAACTGAATGTTACACTTGAAACATCTTGTTATTCTGAATCGCTTCATCATTGATTTTGTCCCCCTGAAACTTAAAACTCATTATCCCATTTCTCCTCATGACCCTTAAAAAATCTTTCTAAACGTCTTCCCCTCAAAACCGCACTTATCCTAAAAACCCATTACAATGATACTCTCATTTTAAAGTGAAACTTTAATCTTAACAAACACGATTCTCGTACACTACACTAATGTAACTTTGAAACCTCAATGAGATAAGTAAACAAGAATCGATCATCTAAGAACCCTGTTAAAGTTATTTTCTTGGGAAGTCTCTATTAAATTCATATTCCATCCAAAAGTGTCTTGAATTTATCTCTCATGTTTGTTAAGTTGAGTCTCGAATCGATTTAATGCTTGGTGCTTCTCTCATGACAAGACTTTCCTAATCGTCTTGAACCGTCCAAAATACAAAAGCTTATCAATTAAAATTCTAAGTTAATACTTTTGTACTCTTGTCAAAAAATATATGAAATCATGAATTATGGGATTTAACAAAGTTAAGCATAGCAAGGTATCATAATTTAACTTGTTGAATTTAAACGCCTCCAAGAGTCACTTGCGAACGCGAGATGAAATTCAAGTCTTCTCATAACTTTGAAATAAATTTTCTCGTGAATAAATTTCGGGACGAAACTTCTTAAAGTAGGGGAGAGTGTAACATTCGTCATTTTTCAACTTATAAACCCGAACCCATTTTTTTTAGTTCTATTATTAAACTATTATAATAATTTAATGGTTCAATTGCAATAAATGTGCACTTTTTATTGTGAATCATCTAAATAACTTGTAATAATTTAGGAATTATAAATAGTTCTTTATAAATTTATAAAGTTTTATTATATATTTTTACAACAAATAACTAAATGGAAATAAACTTATTAAAACTTATAAAGTTATAAAGTGAATTTTAATAACCTTATAAAGTTTTATTAGAAATTATGAATTTTAATTATTGGAAATAAATAATCAAATTATAAAGTTACAAGTTTTATAAAAGTTATAAAGATTAACAAATAATTAACTTGATTTATTATTTAAACTAGTTTTTTTTATAAGTCAAGGGTTTAACTTGTAATTTCTGAAACTAATATAAAAGTTTCATGCATAAAATAACAAAGATGAATACTTCAGGGACCAAATTGCAAAAATACCCTAAAACAACCCCATCCCCGTCGACACCTCCTTGTCGCCGGCCACCATCTCCGGCGACCACCACATCAACCAAAACGCGCGTTTAAAAAGCAATCAGATCGCCCTTTAACTTCTTTGCATCAGTTTCGAACGTTGTATTGAGTTCAATTGAATTCAATTGATAATTAAGGGTGAGTATTCGAAACCGAATAATCAATTCACAACTCTAACCCGTTCGTAGTGTAACAGACCAAATCAATGTTATATGATTGAGGGCAAACACTCGAATCAACATGATTTAACTCAAGTGACACTCAATTTCACTTACAAGACACAATCAACTCATTAAATCAACACCTCCTTCCCGAACCTGTAACTTAGCCGTGGTCCATCTTCTTGGTTCCACTACTCAAAATTGACAGAGGGAAGTCGATGATCATCATCATAAGAAACTTTCTAAGCGTTTAATTGAATCACAACACCAAGAATCCTCCAAATCTTAAGCTACCATAGTCACGACCTTGTTCCATCATATCCATCGTTTTCGTCTTCAATCCAGGTGAATTAAATACATAGAAACACTCGGTTTTGTAGATACATATGTACCTAGTTTCTGAGCTTAATGTAATATGTCTTTATTGTCTTACACATATGTAATTGAATGGGTACTTAATGAAATACAATGTGTGGTTGTGCTTATAATGTTTATCATTTCATTGATTAGTAGTTTAACACTTATTGAACTGACTATATAGGTTTGTGGTTGTTTGAATGAATCTTAATAATGTAATGATTAATAAAAATATTCAAACTTAGTAATATGAAGTTCTCATGCGAATGGCCCATGCTAATGGACCATACGCATGAACAACTTCATGCGAATGACTCAGTCGCACAACTGAACCAGGAGACTGGATCAGTCGCACGAATGTAACATGAGATTGACTCAGTTGCACGACTGAACACTCAGTCATGCGAATGGATCAACCGCATGGCTCAATCGCACGACTGAACCATGCTAATGGTTCAGTCGTCCGAATGAGAAACCCTAACCTATAAATACCACTTAATTCGTGGAAAAACGTAAGATTTGAGAACACTTCGTGTTGGACCAAAAGAACCAATGAGCCGGATCAGAAAAACCTTTAAGTCCCACAGACGTCACAACAACTACTGAAGTCCACATCAGCTGAAGACAACAACTGAAGACAGAGTCTGAAGACACAAGTGCTGAAGACAAAGTCTGAAGACACAAGTGCTGAAGACAAAGTCTGAAGACACAAGTGCTGAAGACAAAGTCTGAAGACACAAGTGCTGAAGACAAAGTCTGAAGATGTTGTCACAACAGCTGAAGAGGACTTCTTCAGTAGTTGTGACGGTTTGCTTTCAGTAGTTTTATATTTTCTATTTTCAGTAGTTTTGTAAAACGACTGAAGAGTTTGTTCTTCAGTCGTTGTAGCATCAGTAGTTTTCTTTTCAGTAGTTTCATGTTTTATACTTAACACTCTGACATGTTCTCAGTAGTTGTGAACATTTCAGTAGTTTGTTAAGAAGTAGTTATTTTTGTACTAAATCTGCTAGTAATCACCACCCCGTGATTACAGCAGTAATTGCACTCTATATAAGGAGTGCCAACCTTATTGTAACCATGAATGATTGAGCAATAATATTGAGCATTATTGAAACATTCCAAATCACAGAAAATATTCTCTCGCATTTGTTACAAATAACACTCTCTTGCTATAACTTGACTAATTCATCTCTTCATTCCGCTGCATTACACTATTATACTTCAAACTTGTGATCGTTGATCCTGTCAAATGGTATCAGAGCACTTAATCATTGATCGATCTAATAATTGATCATTGAAACTGCTCTTCAAGATCCAAGTTTGAGTGAATTAGTATTTTTGCAAGAAACTGTTATAGAGATTGAATTTTCTGTGTTTTTAATCATTCATCCTGAGACTTATTCTCGGTTTTCATTGAGTTTGTTGTGGTGTGTCAAAATTTTTGCTTGAATAAAATTGTTTCTGGTTTCAAAATGACTACTCCTTCCAATGATCCTCACAATACTGGTTCCTCAACCAAGCCTCCAATGCTGGTTAGGAATGAGTATAACATATGGCAACGTCGTATGCTCCATCACCTGTCTGTTAACAGTTCAGGTTGTTGGACATCAGTGGTACATGGTCCACATAAGCCTATGGTGAATAACCCGGAAACCAATCAAATGGTTCCGAAGAGGAAGGATCAATACTCAGATGAAGATAAGAAATTATTTGAGATAGATGCAAAAGCTCATGGAATTCTAGCCATGGCGCTACCAAATGAAATTTATTCTGGGTTAATGCACTATGAATCTGCCCATGACCTCTGGAATGCCTTGAAAGAACAATTTGGAGGAACAGATGAGGTCTTGGCAAATAATAGAGAGATCCTTGCCCAACAATATGAGACATTCTCTCATAGGAAGGGTGAGACACTGACTCAACAGTTTGAGCGGTTCTCTTGTTTGATCTCTGAATTGAAAATGGTCAAACATGAGTACACTAATGTTCAGATGAATAACAGATTTCTCAGATCACTGCCTGAGAGATGGGACACATATACCATTGTCCTACGCTCCAGTGCAAATTTGGACAAACTATCTCTCACCCAACTTCATGGGAAACTACTCACATTTGAGAGAGAGATAGAACAAAAGAGAAAACTGTCTTCATCTGGTAAGCTCACTGAGGACTTTGTACCAGGCAATACTGCTCTGGTTAGTCATGAGTCAGAATATGCTTCATCTGAATGCCAGTATGATGAGCATATTGATTTCTCTTCAAATATTTCTGATTCAGCATTTGTGAGTGTTGATAGTCAATTTTCTGGGTGTAATAATGACAATCTATGCTTCATCATGGATGATCTCAAGGGGATTGCTGATGATGACTTAGAAGAGATGGATATTTTGAGCCAAATGGCCTTGATAAATATCAGATCTCAGAAGTTCTATAAAAGAACTGGAAGAAAGTTCCCAGGACTCTCTGGCAAAACCAAAGTTGGTTTTGACAAGAGTAAGTTGAGGTGTCACAGATGCCAAAGGCTTGGACACTTTGCTAGAGAATGTAGATCATCTGGATCTAATTCCTCTGCACCTTTTGTGACTTTTCCTAGCAATAGTCAACAAAACAAAGGGCAACATCCTGTCAATTCTAGTCATCAGTCTCAACTACAATCTCCTGCATATTTTGTTCCTCAGGGTCAAATGCCTTATCCTTACCCGTGTTATTACATGCCACAAACCAGTCAAGTTCAAGCTCCTATGGTACCACAACCTCATGCACTTCCAGAACCTCAACCATCTCATCAACCCCCTCAACCTCAACAACACAGCTTCTTCACCCCAGAAGTTGTTGATTGGAGTAGCTTGCCAGATGACATGTCTGGTCATGAACAACTGTTCACAAGTGCTGATCAACATGGTGGTGATAGTCCTTTTGGAAATCTGGCACTTATGGCTCTGGAATCAACTGAGGGTTCCTGCTCAACTGCATCATCTTCACAGGTAACTCAGGTATCTTCAGAAGCCAAAGCCAAGTTATGTTCTGAATCTTGCATTGCTGCTTTTGTCTCTATTAGAGAGGCAAATGTAGCATTAATAAATGAAAAACTTGAGTTTGAGAAAACTATTTCCAAAAGACAAGCTGAGTATGAGTCTGTTCTTAATAATAAAAATGATGAGATTTATAAGCTTAAATGCCAATTAAATGATGAAAAGGCTAAGCTAGAGGTTATTCTGGAGGACCAGAAAAGTCTTAAAGAAACCCTTGCAGTCACCCAAGTAGAGTGTGATCGATGGGTGAAATCATGCAAAGGTTTTGAGATGCTTCTTAGTAAGCAATCAGCTTCCAATGTGAAGTTTGGCATTGGTTATAATCACACTGCTCCTCCTACAGATTTTGCTCCAAGAGTAGAGGTGAAATCTGATGGAGAAAGCAATAACCAATCCACCTCATCATGTGATTCACTTTCTGATAAAGCATCATCAAAAGTTGAAGTCAGCAATAAGCCCTCTCAGAACTTATCAGCTAATATTGATAGTTCAATTGCTGACACTCACATGATCAAAGAGTTGGTCAACTCAGGAGTTATGTCAGAAAGTCCTGAAAGGACTGGAGAGCAAGATTTAACTCCTGAAGTTCAAGCTCCAACTACTGACAGCACTGAAAAGAAGAAAACTGTCAGTAGAAAGAGTTTGAAGACTACTAAAGAGGAAGCCAAGAAAGCAAATAGTGCTTCCAAAGTACTGAAGAGCAAGTCTTCAGTAGTTTCATCCTCTTTAGTTGATGATCAACAAAGATGAAAAATAAACCATGTGAAGTATGTGGTTTGTTTAATCATCTCACTGATGATTGTTGGTACAAAAGAGGATCCAAACTCAAAAATAAAGATGAAATTAAAGAGAAAATGGTAAAAATGAAAAATGAGTTTAAAGCCACATTTGTACCAGCAACATCAAATCCTGTAATCCCTAAGTCCAAAAAGAAATCCAAAAAGGAAGGGGTTAAACAGGTAACAGCTGAGGTTGCTCAAAAGAAGAAGGTGCAACATAAGAACTTATCAAACTCCAGTCCTAATGTGTCTGAAGAGCTGAAAGCTCTATCACAAAATCAGACACAGCTGGTTATGATGGTTCAACATCTATTGGGAAGAGTCAACCAATTAGATGCTCCTATGTTGAATCCACAGAAAAGGAGGTCCAAGCCAAAGGATTCCTCTTTTCCACCATCTTCTTCCTCTCAAGCTGTTATTTCTAGCAAACTTGTTAGTCCACCATCTGTTGATGTGAATAGGCCCAAAACCAAAAAGGTTTGGGTCTCAAAATCTAACTAATTTGCTTTGTTCTGCAGGGTTCTTCAACATGCCACAGAGGCATCTGGTATGTAGACAGTGGAGGATCCATGCATATGACAGGAAACAGATCACTTCTTAATGACTACTCTCAAGGAAAGAAGGGATTTGTATCTTTTGGCAATGATGCAAAGGGTTACATCATCGGCAAAGGCTTTGTTTCCAATGGGGAAATAAAGTTTGATGATGTTAACCATGTGGAAAATCTCAAGTACAACCTCTTGAGTGTCAGTCAAATGTGTGACAAAGGCCATGTTGCTCTTTTCACAAGTCAGAACTGCCGGATTCTGTCATCCAAAGTTCTGAGTTTGATTGACAAGGTGTTGGATAAACACACTCTCCTTAAGGCCAACAGGACAGGAAGAGTGTATGCCTTAGATCTTTCTAAGAAAATAGATCTCAAAGGCCATCCTTGCCTATTTTCCAAGGCTTCCCCTCAAGAATCTACACTATGGCATAGAAGGCTGAGTCATGTTAATCTCAAAAACATAAATCAGCTGATTACCCATGGTTTAGTAAGGGGATTGCCCATGAAGGAGTTCAAATGTGAAGATGACTGCACTGCTTGTCTAAAAGGAAAACAGCACAAAGTTTCATTTCCTCCATAGAAGAACCTAAGTCCACAGCCTGCTTACAACTTCTTCACATGGATCTCTTTGGTCCTGTGAGAGTGATGAGTATGGCTAAGAAGAAATACTGTCTAGTAATTGTGGATGATTACTCTAGATTTGTATGGACTTTCTTCTTGCATTCAAAGGATGAAGCACCTCAGAAGATTATCAACTTTGTGTTGTATGTTGAGAAGCAGTATTCCCTCTCAGTCAAGTGTGTTAGAAGTGATAATGGAACTGAGTTTAGAAACAACACACTTGATGAGTTCTTCCTCTCAAAGGGAATCAAGAGGCATTTTAGCATTCCAAGAACTCCTGAACAAAATGGAGTAGTGGAGAGAAAGAACAGGACCCTTATTGAAGCTGCAAGGTCCATGTTGGCTGACTCTGGATTGCCAATGACTTTTTGGGCTGAAGCTATCAATACCGCTTGTTATGTCCAAAATAGAGCTCTAGTGAATAAGAGGTTGATGAAAACTCCATATGAAGTTCTTCATCATTTGGCCCCTCTAATTTCATTCTTTAGAGCTTTTGGATGTCCTTGTTTCATTCTCAACACAAGGGATCAACTCCAGAAATTTGATTCTAAGGTGGATGCAGGATATTTTGTTGGTTATTCATCAACTTGCAAAGCATACAGAGTCTTCAACTGTAGAACAAAGATGGTTGAAGAGACTCTACATGTTAAGTTTAATGAATCTCCAAAGGACAAGATTCCACAAAATCCTGTGGAGATATTTGATTTGGACATACTGCAATATGCTCCTCATCAAACTCCAGCTGTTGCTCATGTCAACAGTTCTCCACCTGGTGGTACTGCTAGTGCTGATGATGATGATAGCAGTACTCACCTCTTCAGATTTACTGATCAACTGCCTGATTCAGCTAGACCTGATGTTCCTGTAGCTCCAGCAGCACAATCCACAACAAATGCTGATGAGATTTCTACAACTTCAACTTCCTTTGAACTACCATCAACTGATTGGTTTCAAGGAAATTCTTCACCATCACCATCTGTTGCTGCTGAGCCTGCTACAAACACTTGCACTGATCTCATTGTGTATCAAGATCTGAAGAATCACCCTATGTCTCAAATCATTGGTGATATCACTGCTGGTGTATCAACAAGAAGTCAATTGTCAAATTTCTGCTTCTATGCTCTCTTCATTAGTCAGCAAGAGCCAAAGAATTATCACATTGCATTAAAAGACAATGGATGGGTTGATGCCATGCAGCTTGAGCTTCTTCAGTTCAAGAAACAACAAGTGTGGGAACTTGTTCCTCTACCTCCAGGTAAGTGTGCAATAGGCACTAAATGGGTGTTTAGGAATAAGACTGATGAAAATGGGCTTATTGTTAAGAACAAGGCCAGACTGGTGGTTCAGGGGTTTGCACAAGAAGAAGGTATTGATTATGATGAAACCTTTGCTCCTGTAGCCAGACTGGAAGCAATTCGATTGTTTTTAGCTTATGCTGCTTATCAAAATCTTAAAGTTTTTCAAATGGATGTCAAAAGTGCATTTTTATATGGGAAAATTAAAGAAGAGGTTTATGTATGTCAACCACCAGGTTTTGAGGACAACAAACATCCTAATTGGGTGTATAAGCTTGATAAGGCTCTTTATGGGTTGAAACAAGCTCCTAGGGCCTGGTATGAGACATTATCAAACTTTCTTCTTGAAAATAATTTTACTAGAGGCACCATAGATAAAACTTTGTTCATTAAGAAAGCAGGGCAGCATAATCTACTTGTTCAAATTTATGTAGATGATATTATTTTTGCATCCTCTGATCCACAGTTGTGTGATGACTTTACAAAGCTGATGCAACAAAAGTTTGAAATGAGTGCAATGGGGGAATTACAATTTTTTCTGGGTTTGCAAATCAAACAAAAGGCTGATGGAATTTTCATTCATCAGTCCAAATATACAAAAAATCTTTTGGAAAAATTTGATTTGCAAAATTGTAAACCCTGTTCTACTCCCATGTGCAACACCACACAACTGGATACAGATCAGAAAGGTAAAGTGGTTGATGAAACACTTTACAGATGTATGATTGGGTCCTTGATGTACCTAACAGCTTCTAGACCAGATATTATGTTTGCTACATGTGTTTGTGCTAGATTTCAGGCTGCACCTAAGGAGTCTCATTTGATTGCAGTCAAGAGGATCTTTAGATATTTGCAAGGCACTCCATCTCTAGGTTTATGGTATTCTACTAGACATTCTGGTAAATTAGTTGCTTTTTCTGACAGTGACTATGCAGGGTGTAAATTGACCAGGAAATCAACTTCTGGTGGATGCCAATTCCTAGGCAACTGTTTGATTTCTTGGCAGAGTAAGAAACAAACTTCAGTTGCTACATCAACTGCTGAAGCCGAGTACATTGCTGCTGCAAGTTGTACATCTCAGGTATTATGGCTTCAAAACCAATTATTGGATTATGGCATAACTGAGACTAAGACTCCATTGTTAATGGACAGTTCTTCAGCTCTTTGTATTGTCAAGAATCCTGTCCAGCACTCTAGGACTAAACATATTGAAATCAGACATCACTTTATTAGAGATTGTTTTGAAAAAGGTCTGATTGATCCAAAATTTGTTCCTAGTGCTGATGAGCTTGCAGACATTTTTACTAAGCCTTTGGATAGTTCAACTTTCCACAACCTGGTGTTAAGGCTTGGTATGCTGCAGCTAGAATAAGTGACAACTACCGATAATCTCAGTAATAAATACTGATGATCATTGGTAACCATGTCATATATAAGTACTTCATTTGTTAAAACAGCTGATGTAGTTATAACAGCTGATGAAATCACAACAGCTGATGTAACTACAACTGCTGATGTCAGAAATGCAGATAAGTACTGATGACCAATGAAACATTTTAATGTGGAGGTCAGACTGAAACAGCTGAAAAGCTAAGAATTGACGACAACAGCTGATGAGCAATTTCTCTTCAGTTGTTTTTCAACTGCTGTTTCTAAACAACTGAAGCCACAGCTATGTCTTCAGTAGTTTACAACTACTGAAGACTACCGCTAAGTCTTCAGCTGTTTACATCAACTGATGACAAAACCACTGTCTTCAGTAGTTACACAACTACTGATGACAAACACCATGTCCTCAGTTGTTTCACCACCTGAAGTCGAAATTGTCCTCAGTAGTTTTATAACTACTGAAGACTAAATCAAAGACTTCAGCTGTTTCAATGTCTGACAGTTAAAACCAAGTCTTCAGTTGTTTTATAACAACTGATGATCACACCAATACGGTCAGTCATTTCAACCTCAAAAAGTTAATGCCACGTCATCAGTTTCAGCAAATGATGACTCACCAAAAACCTTCAGTCGGTTCATAACCCTACCCTATAAATCCCTTATCTCACCAGAGTTTTTCTCACCTTCACTCTCAAACCTAACGTTCAAAAACTCTGTACCCTCTCTTCATCCATGGCGACCATGCAACTAAAACCTCGACACAACTGTGTCGCTCACCTTACTAAATCACCATTCTGGACCAAGTTTCACAACGCCATTGATTTAATGGTCCAGTCACCTTACCAAACAGCCTTCCTGATAAACCCCACCATATATGCCGAATCCCTTAGCCAATTCTGGACGAACGTCACTCTTGTCTCTGAGGAGAATGACACAGAGTCACTTCATTCGTTCGTCCATAGCCAAAAGGTGGTTATCAATCCAGAGATTCTTCGCCAAACCCTCAACCTGGATGATGCCACTTTCCCAACCAGCTATCCAAAGGGCACCACTGATCTATCCTTTGCCCACCATGGATATGAAGGCAATCTGAGTGCCTCTACCATATTGAAGAAACATTTCCAGGATGCTGAACGGCTTATCTTTCATATGGTAAATGTTTGCCTGGCTCCAAAGACTTCATCATGGGATCAAATGTCCACAAGGTGGCAACAGGTATTGTACTCTATCCTTGAGCAACAACCTTTAAATTTTTCTGAAATATTATTCTTAGAGCTCAAGGATATGGCCCAAAAACAACTTTCTAACCGTTGGATACTATATCCTCGGTTTATAATGGCCATAATTGAAAACCAGCTTCAAGCTGAGGGACTTGTTGGCCTGGGAGTCCCTGCTATGGCTGTATTGCCTGAAGTATACTCCCGGCACAACTCTGACCAATCACTCAAAATGGCTGCCAAGCTGCGCAAACCCACGCAGCTGGAACCCACAGCCACCACCACAAAATCCAAAGTCCCCACCAAACCAAAAACAAAACGAACCAAAACAGCTATTCAGGAAGATGAGTCACCTGAAGATGCTCCTGTACCACAAAGACAGGATATACTCACTGGTGTTAACCCCCCAGTAGTATCAGAGACTCACCCAGCCACAGCCGCTCAGGATTCCTCTCAAAAGGAACCTGAAGCAACCAATAAAGGGGTACCCACAAATCTGGAATCTTCCTCATTTGAGGAGATTGCCATTGAAACTCACCATTCTCCCCAGGTGCATAATACCCTATCTCCAAATGAAAATGCCCCCCAAAGTCCAACACTTATAATTGCAAATGTGCTGACTCAGCTGCATGCCTCTCCTCCTCCCAGACAACTATCTAAAGGGAAAACCACAGATATTGAGGAAGAGGATCAACATGCTTCTGACAACCCACAGCACAGGGGTTTAAATGTTCAGTCTCCTAGTGTAGATACGGAGACAAGAATATCTGATGAGGCTGCCACCTCTTCTGCATCAGCACATGATCAGACTGAGGCTGGTAACATGGCTAAGACCTCATTAGAGGCAACAGCTGATGAAGGACATCGTCCTGAGGCTGGAAGTCCCCAGTTCCAAGAAAAAGGGGCACATGCTACATCTGGTCTACACCCAGAGCATGTACATCTTGCTACTAGCAAGAGGTCAGGTGATTCAGCATCTGCTGATGATGACCTGGGCTTCTTTTATGATGTTCTAGCCCAGAACACAATTCTTGAGGAAGAAGTCAGTAGACTACAAAGACTACTTGACCAATTCTCTCAAGAAGCAAGTCCATCTGATACCACCATACACCCACAGATGGCACCTTCACCTGAAGGTCTCCTAAACACTCAGCCACTACAAACATTCAATCCACCAGCCTCTACTTCTGGCACTGTTTCTCAGGGACAGAACCCCTCTGAGCAAACAGCTGCTATATTCCAAAAATCCCTACCTCTCATCACCCCAATGATCACCGACATTGTGATCAAAACCTTGGATGATAAACTTCCCTCAATCATACAGCCACTGGTGGAGGAGATTGTGAGCACAAGGCTTTCTACTACTCAAACCCTTGCAACCAATGCAACCAAAAAGGGGGAGAGTCAGTCAGTGAAAGACAAAGGGAAGCGCATATTGATAGAGAGAGACCAGGAGGAAGAAGAGGTTGTTGAGAAAGAGACTGAGAAGGAGAAAGAGTATGTGAAGGGAGCTGACACTGATCAAGTGAGTGAAAGTCACAAAGACTTTCACATCACATACAAGAAGAGGAAGATAGAAAGGAAAGAAAAAGAACTCCAGCTTGATGAGATGGTCAAAATGGCGGATGCTACACATAGCAAATCTATGGACTCCATTATTGACCAACTATACAGACAAGGGTTTGACACTGCACAGCTTGACTCAGAGATTAGAAGACTTGAAGTTGAAGAAATTAACTCAAGATGGGCAAGCTATGATGTGCTAGAAAGAGAAAGACTGGAGATCATGATCAGATTTATTGCTAAGTATCTTGGAAGATCATTGATAGAGATTAAGTCATGGACCAGGGACAGTATCTTGGCTATAACCACCAAGATCTGTACGTCTGAAGCATATACAAAGGGATTAGTGATTGAAGCTTTAAATGAAGCAGGTGCTGGAAAAAGAAACGAACTAGCAAAATACTCCAAAGCCTCACTCATTACAAAAATGCTAGAACAACCTGCAAAACCTACAACTTCAAAATCACCACTACCACAACCCATTAAACCAACTCCTTTACCCTCAAAACCAACAGCCGATGATGCATCCAAGAAGAAGAAGAGAAGGATGTTGAGGCTAGAAGAAGAAGAAGAAGAGGATGATGAGGAGGAAGATAGGCTGCCTCTTTCTGCAGTCCTAACTTTACCCAAAGCCAAATCTATGCCCATCACTCCCACCTCACAGATGGAAACTGTGAGGGTAAAGATTGAAGAAGAGCAAATGCAAAGGCTTCATGATGAGGAGATGCTAAAAAGTATAGATAAAACTTATGCTGCCTCCTCATCAATAATAAGTATGAAGAAAGAAGCTCTGAGACTGTACACCCTCGCCAACACATTTCAATATCAGAAAGAAAAGGTGAGGATGTGGCCTGATCCTAGGGTGGCTCACAGAATTGTGAAGAAGGATATTCCTGCACGATACAAGGGCCAGATAAAGAGGATCGTAGATGAAGAGATCACAGTGGTCCTTGTAGTATCACCCTGGGAGATTGTAGAAGACTTCAAGAAAGCTTATGAGACTAAACAGCCTCCCCAAAAGATGTTAGAGAACAGAGTGATCAAGAAGGGGTTAGTCTACAAGAAGCTTGAGAACTTCAAACAGAATGAGCTCAGTCTGTTACTCGAAGGTAATCATCCTGATGAGTTTGCCTACAGACAGATCACAACTGTTGAGCTCAAAAATGGCAAACAGGCCAAATACATCTCAGAGCTGTATGGGCGTGAAGGATTATTCGATGGTGAACCAGAGAATCTTACTATGGAAGAACAAATCATGTTTCTCAGAGCATACACCAGAGAATCCTACAGGCTTATACATGGGAAGTGAGTTTCATGGATGGGGGAACAGCTCAGTGTCCAATTCCCCAATACAGAGCTCCCATCCATACTTTGCCAACCAAATCATCAGAACTTACTTCCAGGCCGGTGCTTATATGGGTCATCTTCTCAACTGATCAAGAAGGAAAAAGACCATCCATTTTGCCAACAATAAGTGGGACCTCAATAAAGTTAAAGGTTTTGGCTGCATTGGTTCAGGGGGAGTTTGTTGGACCAAAAGAACCAATGAGCCGGATCAGAAAAACCTTTAAGTCCCACAGACGTCACAACAACTACTGAAGTCCACATCAGCTGAAGACAACAACTGAAGACAAGTCTGAAGACACAAGTGCTGAAGACAAAGTCTGAAGACACAAGTGCTGAAGACAAAGTCTGAAGACACAAGTGCTGAAGACAAAGTCTGAAGACACAAGTGCTGAAGACAAAGTCTGAAGATGTTGTCACAACAGCTGAAGAGGACTTCTTCAGTAGTTGTGACGGTTTGCTTTCAGTAGTTTTATATTTTCTATTTTCAGTAGTTTTGTAAAACGACTGAAGAGTTTGTTCTTCAGTCGTTGTAGCATCAGTAGTTTTCTTTTTTAGTAGTTTCATGTTTTATACTTAACACTCTGACATGTTCTCAGTAGTTGTGAACATTTCAGTAGTTTGTTAAGAAGTAGTTATTTTTGTACTAAATCTGCTAGTAATCACCACCCCGTGATTACAGCAGTAATTGCACTCTATATAAGGAGTGCCAACCTTATTGTAACCATGAATGATTGAGCAATAATATTGAGCATTATTGAAACATTCCAAATCACAGAAAATATTCTCTCGCATTTGTTACAAATAACACTCTCTTGCTATAACTTGACTAATTCATCTCTTCATTCCGCTGCATTACACTATTATACTTCAAACTTGTGATCGTTGATCCTGTCACTTCGTCTACATACGTACCCTAGCCATCCAGAGACCTCTAAGAACCTGTTCCAAGTTCATAGATCGCACTAGATCGATTCCAAATCGTTTTTAACGTTTAGATTCAATCTATAATTGTTTCTAGGTGTGTTCTCACTGATTGGATCGCCAATTAAATAGGATTCCCTACTATTCGATTCAGTATACATGTTTATCAGTTAGTATTTCGTTCAATACACTATCCTAACAAGTGGTATCAGAGCTTTGGCTCTTGATTTACGTGTGATTCAATCGGTTTTGATACAAAAATTGTGTTTTTTCACTAAAAACGCAATCTTTTTGTGTCAAACGGTGTCTTAGACATCTCCTGTTCGTAAAGTTTAGTTTTTCCGGCATACGGCAATTAGTGTTAGTAAAGTTCGTGTTTTTTCAGCCAAAACACCTTAAACCTACGAATTTTCAAAATCCAGCAGCTTCAGTCGCACGATTGACTCAATCGCACGACTGAATACATACGCATCCCTCATACGCACGATTGGACTCATTCGTACCTCCATTCGTACGACTGAGCAGTTTATTCGCATTGTTCAACCGCATCAGTTCATTCGCCCGACTGAACCATCCGCATTAGTTCAGTCGCACGATTGAACCATCCGCATTGTTCAATCGCATACTTCCATTCGCACAAGTGAAACGATTTGTTCCAAAGACTAAAGTTAATCGCAATGGAGGACCAATACTCAACATTCATAGCAGGGAGAGACTCACATATTCAGAATTTACTGCTACTGGAGAATGAAGTGGGGAATCACAATAAACCCCCTAAGCTAATCACGTTAGACGAATACCCACAATGGAAGCAATGTTTTGAGATCTACTTAAATGGAGTAGATCCCAATCTGTGGGAATCTATAGAGACGGGGTACAACATGCCAGTAAGAGCTGATGGTGTCAAACTTACACTGGGTGGCATGACTGATGGATAGAAGGTCAAATACAATGCTGAGAAGAAAGTCTATGCTTTACTTACACAGTCAATTCCGAAGGATATTTTCCATCAATTTTCTAAGTATACGCAAGCAAAGAAATTATGGGATGCATTGGAGAAGAGATATGACAGGAACGCATCATTAAAGGCCATAAAGGCTAAGGCTTTGAAGAAGGAGTTTGACAACTTCTCTTCGATGGGTAAAGAAAGCCTGGATGATGTTATCAATAGGTTCTACCACTTGATGAGTGAGGTGCACACTCATGGAGTAACGACGTCAATGGAAGACAAAGTGTCAAACTTTGCTGATGGTTTGCCAGAAAAATGGGTTTCCTTTGTCTCCAATCTCAGACAGAATGGTATGCTAACGAAGTTAGATAGAAATGATTTCATTCTGAAGCTGAGAGAAGAAGAATTAAGGATGAAATACAGAGCCCAAAAGTCTTCTTGTGATCAGAATCCGGCACTGTACAACGTGACTCCACAAGCCAAAACGTCTGGAGCACCACTTCAGACGGCTTTTGTGTCAAGTTCAGGTGGTCCTTCTCAAGCCTCTACTTCAGGGTCAGAAACGTTAGGGTCGTCTGGTACCCAATACATTGCACCTGAAGCAAATGCTACAAAACTGAAGACCGAGAATCTCGGTAATGTGACAATAGAAGTAGCAAGAGAGCACATGGATCTCTTAGCAGTTGTAGTCCACTCCTATGATGGACTAATTGCTGGGAAAATAGGGAACTGCCATCTGGCTGATGAGGACTACGAGCAGGTGGATGAGACAGAGCTGGAAATGATGGATATAATGTGGGCCTTAGCAAGTGCTGTCAGGAGAGCTAAGAAGTTTGTCAAGAAGACCGGATAAAACTTGGTTGCAACTAAGGACACTACCTTTGGTTTCGACAAGACCAAGGTGACCTGTTTCAACTGTGGCGAAAAGGGCACTTCAAACGAGAGTGTGTGAAGCCCAAGAAAACTGGAAACGGGAATCCATTCTCGTCCTTCAATCGTCTGGATAAGCCCACTAGCAGTCCTATTTCATCAAGCAAGGATCCTAAAGCATTGACTGCCCATGATGACGAGGGACAGGACTGGAGCTTTCGGTTTGTCTCTCCGGGAGAATCCAACAATTGCTAGTGTTGAGGACTTAGATGACAATTCAGCTAGTGAAGGAGATATTGTAGTGGAACTAGCGATGTCAAACACTGAAGAGACTGCAACTGTGGTCAATTACATGCCTGAAGAAGGGAAAGCTACAACAACGTCAGAATCACCAGAACCAGAAACACCAGACTCTGCTTTGATGGCTAATTCATCAGACCTCCTCAGTTAAGTACTACTGACCAACTTTTCAATAATCATGCTTGTTTAGATTGTAATAAATTTAGGGAAAGCATAGATTTAAAATTTTCTAGGTTATTAGATCATAATGATAGCTTAGTAAAGGACTTGCAACTGTGCACTGAAGCTAACAGAGTTCTAAAACAAAATGAGCACAGTTACAAAGAAAAGATAGACCTATTGAACAAACAGCTTAGGGAAACAGAAGTAGTAGCCTTTAACCAAGCTAATGACATTAGGTACTATCTTAACTCCCTAGAAGACACTAAGAAACAAAAAGCAGTTTTAAAAGTAGAAGTTAATTCATTAAAGCAAAAACTGCATAGTTGGACAAGTTCATCTCATATTGTCCAACACTTAGTGAGAGAGCGTAATAATGGGGAGGGTTTGGGATATAAAGTGGTTCCACCACCACCTGAGACCTTGATGAACACTAAAAGTAAACCAATCAATAACAATCCAATCAAGGATCATGTGGTGTCCACTCCTCTTCTAAGTGATCCAGATTCCACATGTAAATCAAATGAATCTGGAACTAAACAAAAGGAGGCCACGTCAAAGGCAAAAGGTAAAATGCCTTGTGTTAATCTGGAAAAAGAGTTTGAAAGGTTAATATAAAGTCTAGTTCAAACACAGTCAAATCTGAACCTAAAAAGACCATTAATGTTAACCAATCACATGTTTCATGTCAAAGTCCAGATAAACAAAATGGAAAGGATGTTAAAAATGTTAAAACAATTAAATTTGTTAAACAAAATAAAACATCTAAAGAAGTAGAGTCAAAACTCAAACAGAACAATGTCACTCGGGTGTCACACACGTCTCCACAAAAACAGTTAAATCATAAAGTTGAAAGCAGGTCATGCTACAACTATGGAGAGTGTGGACACATTGCGTCTACCTGTCCTTACTATCAGACACCTAGGAAGAAAGTTGAACTTCGGGAACCAAAACCTAGGTCTTCTAAGAGGAGCTCAATGACTCCACCTAGAAGAGCTAGTGAACCTAAAGTTCAACCCATTAGCCAGTCGTCTGTTTATCACAAACAGGCCTTACACAAAGCTGGTTTATGGAAAGAAAATAACCTCAATGTCTGAAAATGAAGACAAGAAGACAACTGAGCTTCCCTCACCCTCTAAAGGTCAATGGGTTGAATTTATGATGTGTGATGCCTCTGGGAAACCCAAGCCATTAAAGGCTTGGGTCCCTTACCTGAACTAATGTTTTCAATTGAATGTGCACGGTGTTTGCTATAGTGCTGAAACCAACACATGGATTGTCGATAGCGGAGCATCCAGGCACATGACTGGGAATAGGGCACTTTTATCAAACATCAAACAAATAAAAGGAGGCCATGTTTCATTTGTTTGAAACAAAGGAGGGTATATCACAGCTCAAGGGGAAGTGGGAAATCAGAAAGTAAAGTTTGACAAGGTAAACTACGTACAACAACTTCAAAATAACTTACTTTCTGTATCCCAAATTTGTGATAAAGGGTTTAAAGTAGTATTTGATAACAAGAAGTGCTATGTCCTGAAAAAGGACTATGTGATCCCGGAGGACAAAGTCTTAATGTCTGCCTCAAGATATAATGACCTTTATGTCTTGGATCTTTCAAAGGCCTCCATAACGGATCATCAAGTTCAGCGCTTCTTGTCAAAGGCTACTGAGAAGGACTCCATCTCCTGGCATCGGAGAATGGGACACATTAATCCACGGAAGATGAATCACTTGATCCAGAATGATCTAGTGAGAGGAGTTAACGTCAAAAACTTTCAACTTCCAGATTTCTTCACATGGATCTGTTTGGTCCAGTCAGTACAAGAAGCATTGCAGGCGACTTGTACTGCTATGTGGTTACTGATGACTACTCAATATTTTCTTGGGTAATGTTTCTGAAATCCAAATCAGAAACATTTGAGTCTTTCAAGGAATTAGTAACTACACTGGAGTCTCTCTACAAGCTGAAGGTAAGACAGGTACGCTCAGACAACGGAACCGAGTTCAAGAATCAGTGGATGGAGGCTTACTGCAAGGAAAAGGGAATTGTGCACCAGTTCACCTCTGCCTACACACCTCAGATGAATGGCGTTGCTGAGAGAAAGAATCGCAGCTTGATAGAAACAGCACGGACAATGCTAGCGGACTCGAAACTGCCTATCCAATTCTGGAATGAGACAGTGGCAAATGCGTGTTACACGTTAAATCGAGTTCTGGTAGTTAAACGCCATGACAAGACGTGATACGAGTTACTACAATGACGTAAACCTAATATAGAGTATCTCGAACCGTTTGGCGCACCGTGCACCCTACTAAAGAAGATTCAGGAGGGAAAATTTAGCGAGAAGGCTGAAGAAGGTATCTTTCTAGGATACAACATACCGAATAAGAGAGTTTACAACAACTCAACGGGTCTAGTAGAAGTGTGGTGTAACGTGGACGTTCAAAGATACACTACCCCACCTGCTGGAAAAAGGACCCACCTGCCTTCTTTTTCGACTATGATGGATTCTTCAAGTCCTTCAACATACCTCTCTCCACTTCTGACGTAGAGTTAGCAACCAAGATGATGTATGATGTCTTGAACACACCGTCACAAGATTCAACATCATCTGGTTCACAAGGTGACTCGTCTCACCACTCAGGGGGAGCACTCGAAGTAAGTGACTCCTCCTCAGAAGATGAAGCTGTGGAGAATGACCAGAACAATCAGGAGGAACAGGTTCCCATTCCTGCAAGTCCACAAGCATCTGAAATTGATGCCTCTGCGTGTTCGGAACCTCAAACTCCTACTGCCTCAGATACAGAACAAAACGTTCATAATCTTGACTCTGAGGTAGTTGTTCCCACCACTCCTGGATCACGCTTAAATGTCTATCATCCCCTGGACAATGTCATTGGGGATGTCAGATGAGGTGTGCAGACAAGAAATCAACTATATTCAGCTGATTATGCCTCGGTAATGGAAAAAGGATACCTTCACGACGGTGCTTATCAATGTTTTGTGTCTCAGTTTCAGCCAAAATACGTCAGTGAAGCCCTGAATGATGAGACATGGGTGAGTGCCATGCAAGAAGAACTTCTTCATTTCAAGAAGTTAGGTGTATGGACTCTGGTGGATAGACCTAATGGTGCTAAGGTCATTGGCACCAAATGGGTCTTGAAATGCAAGAAAGATGACCAAGGCGTCATCATTAGGAACAAGGCTCGACTTGTAGTTCAAGGATTTCGACAAGTCGAGGGAATAGATTACAATGAAGTGTTTGCACCCGTGGCAAGAATGGAAGCCATCCGCATCTTCCTTGCCTATGCATCGTATATGAAGATTAAAGTTTATCAACTCGATGTGAAGAGTGCATTCCTTCATGATGAAATCCGAGAGACAGTGTACATCAGTCAACCCAAGGGATTTGAGGATCCGACAGAGTTTACAAACTCGACAAGGCTTTATACGGGCTTCATCAAGCCCCAAGGACCTGGTATGAGAAACTCTCGACTCACCTTGTGAAACACGGCTTTCGCAGAGGTTTTATTGATTGCACACTGTTTATGAAAGAAAAAGATGGTGATTTACTGGTTGTTTAAATCTATGTTGATGACATAATCTTCGGGTCAAAGAACGAAGAATTATGTAAAGAGTTTGAAGCAGTAATGAAGGCTGAGTTTGAGATGAGTGCCATGGGTGAGATGAAGTTCTTTCTCGGGTTACAGGTGGATCAGACACCAAAAGGAATATTTCTACATCAGACCAAGTATGTAGGAGATATTCTCAGTCGGATTGAAATGGAGAATGCTTCCTCAGCTGGGACTCCACTTGCCACAAACCATGATGTAGCACCCGACGAGAATGGTGATCTGGTCGATGCCACCATGTACCAAGGTATGATTGGTTCTCTCATGTACCTCACTGCCTCAAGACCTGATATCATGTATGCGACATGACTATGTTCAAGATATCAGGCGAAGCCTAAAGTTAACCATCTGATAGGGGTCAAAAGGATATTCCGTTATCTGAAGGGTACACCAACACTTGGGTTGTGGTATCCTCATGACGATGACTTTGAGCTTACGACGTATAGTGACTTGGATTACGGTGGCTGCAAGATGAACTACAAGTCTACATCAGCGGGATGTCAATTCTTTGGGAGGAGATGAGTGACCTGGCTGTAAGAAGCAGACCTCGGTTGCTTTGTCAACCTGCGAAGCCGAATACGTTGCTGCCGCAAGTTGCTGTTCACAAATCATATGGATACAACAGCAAATGCGGGACTACGGTTTGAATTTCTCTTCTACTCCTATTTTTGTTGATAACTCTGCTGCAATTGCAGTAACTAAAAATCCGGCACAACATCCTAAGACCAAACACATCGGCATAAAATATCACTTTATACGTGACTATTTTGAAAAAACCTAATCGATGTGGTTAAAATAAATACTGATTTTCAACGCGCTGACCTCTATACAAAGGCTTTTGATAAACCACGTTTTCTATATTTGTTAGACGTCAAGGGCGTTAAGAAGAAAACTGATGTAATTCCAGAAGATGACCATGTTTAGTCCGATGCATATAGTCCATTTTTCTTTTAATTTTTATTTTCTTTATTTATTTATTTTATTTTATGTTTTAATTAAATTGATGTTATTTCTTCGCCTACTAAAATCCTAAAAACGCATATCGTTTATGGTTTTAGAATTTTAGGGGGAGAATAGGTTTAGTTAACAACATTATAAAAAAATGAGTGAGAAGGAGAGGCTAGCTGATAGAAATCAGATCGTATTTGTGATACCGATTCAATAACTTTGGAAAATGATAGTACAGAGGAACAAACCATTTGGGACTCTTAAAAGATTAAATTTAGATGCGAAGTTCAAAGTATAAGTCTGTGTAGTCTGAGCAATATAAAAGGAAAAATGATAGTAAAACTGGTTACTACTAAGGTAATTCAAAGAAAGTAGAACTAGAGGTTGCTAGACCACAAATGATATGTCGGTAGATTCAAGACAATAGATGATTAGACCTTGTTGGTGATCTCAGGAACAAACTAAGTTGTTCAACAAGCTGTGGGTTATCATCTTATCCCTGGTTACCACAATCAACAAAATTCCAATAAGGGGTGACGAGCAGAATAAACGCCGAAAATTTGTGCGTATGACCAAAATAAGAGCAAAAGCACATGATGAAAAAATGCAAAAGCAATCAAACTAATAACCTATGTTTTTGGTGAGATCTGTGCAAAAAGAATAAAAGTGCTCAAACAAGAAGATAGGTTATGTGCCTCTCTGCTGTGCGGTGGCACTGACCTGAGGATAAGCATAACCTATATATTTTAGAATTCATTGTTGTTTGTCGCCTCTCTGCTGTGCGATGGCACTGACCTGAGGCTTGGCTTCTCCTTGAAAGCTCTAAGAATAGTTTCTTCTTGAATACTACCCTGAGACCGCTCAAAAATCTCCTGAGGAATGTTGATTACCATATAAGCGTGGGATCCACAGAAGCTTGTTGAAATAATTAAACCTTAAACTATCACCAATCTGTGTCAAAAGTCTGTGTATGGATTTAAGAGGACAAGTATATTGACAATCATCGTGGCTACAATTCTTGAAAGTCCAAATCAATGTGGGGATCTAATAGTACTAGTATGATGTCCTAAATCTGCTAACGACTCTAGATGAAAAACAAGAATAGAGCATCAAAAGGTTTTGATAAGATGTCCGGAATGATTTGACGTACCTGTATGATTCCAAACTGAATCAGTCCAGTTATGGTCAAAATGAATTGAAGCTGCCCTTTCAGGAAATGAATCTTTTAAATTTCCATCTTAGAATTTCCACCTCACACAAAACCACAAAACAAGTTTTAGTTTTGTAATTCAGTTTTAGTTCTTTTATTTTGTTTAAATTTCGTCAATTTAGTTTGTTAAACATCGGACTATGCAATGGAATTCAATCGGGGATTTAATCACCTAAAAAGGTCACGTCTGAGGTGACCACACATGTTTTCAAATGTCAACTGAGTCACGTCTGAGGCGACAAATTGTTTTAAAAGAATCATGTCTGAGGTGACCAAATGTTTTCAAAGTTAAAAGGATCACGTTTGAGGTGATCAAATGTTTTCAAAGTTAAAAGGATCATGTCTGAGATGATCGAATGCTAAAAATGTTTAAATCAATAAGTTAAAGGGTGTAATATGTCAAATGGTCATAAAGTCAAAATCTTGAGTTTGACTCATACGCACGAATGGACCATACTCATGCCCTAGACAGCCGAATGGAGCATGAGTATGAATCATTCACCCGAATGGCTTACAAGATTAAGCCAGTCGCCCGAATGGAGATGTGCGAATGAGTCAGTCGCCCGACTGAAACCCAGCCGACCGACTGAATGTGATCGACTGAACCAATCACACGACTGAGGTCCAATCGCCCGAATGAACAGAGCGAATGGGTCCAGTCGCCCGATTGAAATCAGATTCAGTATAAATAGGGCCACAGTCGATCGCATAAACTCATCACCCCCCAATCGCCCTAAAATCGCATTCTGTACCGTTACTCTGCCAAAATTTCCTCTGACCGACTTTGACACCAATTTCGATATTCTGACAATCTTTAGTTGTTATAGAGGTACAATGCGGTGCTCTCTAGCTGAAGTTCATTTGATTTGTGCCCTAATTTACGACTTTCGGCCCTTGCAAGAACCGAAACTGTTATTTGACTAATAACCTAACTAAACTAAGTAAAATGTTGAAATTAAAGTTATTAGGTTATTAGTATAGTGATTGCGAGTCTAATGGACCAAAACACGACGTCTAATTTTAAGATTTGGTCCAAATTGGAATTTCAGATGAACGAACAGTAGGTCATGCGACTAGACACCCGGATGAACTACAATCGCACGACTGAGCTGGCCGATCGACTCAGTCGGCCGAATGGATAATACGAATGAGCTCAGTCGGCCGACTGAACCAATCGCAGGCTCAGTCACCCGATTGAACTAAATCGCATGCTCAGTCACCCGATTGTATCCAGTCGCATGTTAGGTTAACCGACTAAACTCAGTCACATGGTTCAATCGCATGATTGAACCAGACTGAGTTCAACAAGGTTAAAGTTGAATTGATTTTGGTTGTGTGGTGATCTAATGTCTATGTGTCTTGTATTACATATCTATGGCTGACCGGTGGTCCATTAACCCCAAGCACAACATCTGTGCTCATTTAGATGCCACATCTTGGAACGGTGCTGAGTTTGCTGGGATCATTGCTTTCCTTAAGATCCCGGATCCACAGAGCTATATCCACACCGTGCACTCCCTATAGGTCTATACAACAGGCCTTCTGGGAGGGGGCATCGGTTGATCGTTCCATGAATGTTACAGCATCCGTAGCACTATTTTTGGTCAGGCTATTGAGGTCACTATTGATGATATACGACGAGTACTCGCTATTAGTGACGATGCTGATCACCCGACCAGGCTACATTTTCTGACAGTGAGAGGGTGTTTCCTTAGGATGAAGTACGCTGGGGATATAAATGCAGGTGTGCTGAACAAGAGCAACCTATGTCCCCAGTACAAGTACTTGGCACATGTGATACTTAAGTGCTTAGCTTCGAGGAGAGGTAGCTTTGATGATCTTTCAGACCAGATTCAGAATGCCTACGTGGCACTGGTGCTTAACCACCCTTTTAGCTTCTCGAGTATGATATTCTCCTATCTGATTGAGAATCTGGAGGCTAAAGGTAAAGAGGGTTTTTGCATGTATCCGAGGTTTCTCCAGATGATTATTGATGAGAAGCTGCCCTCTCTGCCTAAGGAGAGCCAAGATGCAGTGTCATTGGAGGTGATGGATGACACGACACTAGGCCGCATGAAGGTCTATAGGGGGAAGCAAGTCAAGCCCCCTGTGAAGAGACTGTTCGGGCATCTAGCCCGGGAGGATTACGTGGCGCCAGCGAGGGGTAAATTGCACCACGCGGACAGTGATTCTGATACAGTGATTCTGATGTTGAGCAACTTGTGCTCCCGGACGATGATTCCGACGACGATGATAGCAGTGATGGTGGAGATGCAGGGCCCACTCAATTGAGGGCCCCCACTGCTGATATAGCATCTCCATCATCCACCCGAGGAGGAGCAGAGACTGCTGGTTTCCATAAGGACTTCCGACCTGATGAGGTGGAGGAGTCGGATGAGGAGCCGTTGACTCGAACGGTGGGCAGCAAGGTGGTTGCCACCGAACGAGGGCTTTGGGCGGTTGGTGAACGCCCAAGAGGGTCTAGGGAGACTATGACTGATCCAACCTACACCCCAGATCAGCCCAGCATCCCAGGGGGAGCATCCACCTCGAGGGGTTCGAGGAAGAAACGGATGGCTCAGCCCCACGGGATGAAGACGAAGAGGAGGAGGATGACCTTCATTACTACCACCACTACCACTCCACCTACCACCACCACTACAACTCCACCTACCACCACTACCACTCCACCTACTACCACCACTACCACTCCACCCATCATGACTACCCCACCATCCACACATATCCCACCACCCATATTCTCTACATCCACCACTACCACCACCACACATGGAGCCGGGACCTCATCCCAGGTCCCACCTTCTTTTGGATCCTCTTACCCATCTGTTGGGTTAGAGGAGCAGCAGGCTAACCTAAACTGGTTAGTACTAAAGCTGCTGGCGACGGATGACCAGAGAGCTACTCAGCTTAATCAGCTGATGGAGCTCAATGCCTCCCAAGCCCAGAGGATTGAGGCTCAGAGCCTTGAGATCACAGAGCTGAGAGAGATGCAGACATCCTCTGTACAGAGGATACAGGATTTAGAGGCTCATAACAAGAAGCTCATGTTGAGGCTCAAAGGATCTAAAGATGAGCCACTAAAGATCAGAGAAGGAGATGGTGATGATGGTGATGATGATAAGGATGATGATGGTGATGATCAAGATGACGATACTGAGGGAGGAGATGATATCGATGCAGTAATGATGATGATTAAGGAGAAGGAGATACATCTACTACGGGTGCCACATCAGCAAGTGAAAGGAGGACCAAGAAAGCTCAAGACAAAGGTGACTCTACATCAGCCCCGTCAGCAGAGGAACACATGATACAAGACAAGACTAATGCATAGTTGTTTATGTTATATAAAATCATGTGTAATTGGATATTGTATCAAACTAATGTACATAATGTTTATATTTTGTTAATGTGGTTCTGTTTTAATTATTGACTAATGGTTGTTGTGTTACATGTTTAAATCAAGCAGATCCAAATTGTCAAAGAGATGAATACGACGTTGCTCCCCTCCAGCAGATCAAGACTCAACTAACAATGATTCTTGATCTGCAAGGGATAGTCAGAAGATCCATGAGTTACACTCCTGAATAGGGAGAAATAATTCATGATCTCATTGATGAGCAATTGGCCGAAATGTTCCGACTCAATCCTGATGAGATCGTGAAGGATGCTCCTACCGTAACCGTGGAAAGTGACGATGAACTGAATGATATAGACGAGATAGAAATTGAGGATGTCACGGCCCAACATTATCCAGAGTATACTAACAACGAAGGAAATGTCATTCCTAATCTGGGAGACACCCTTGTCAATGATACCTTTGAAACTCTAGATAAAATGGAGCAGAAGTCAGAGAAGGACAAAGAGAAATCCCAAGCCTCAGACGCCGATGTCAACATCAGAAAGACTGAATGGGCAGCATGTTTTGCAGAACTTAGAGCCCAGCGCAGTGCTCCAAATTCAACTGTCTACACCAACCTCTATAAAGTGAAGAAACATCACACGGTGTCAGGCAAAATCATAGCGTGGGCCTATTTTGAAGATCTTAAAGTCTATGCTGTTAAAAGAGAGAAAGGGATCGAGTACTTCAGATTCCCACATGATCTGAAGACTCTTCCAGGTTTTGAGCTTAACCAGTTAGCAAAGTTGAAGTTGCTATACGCTGACCCTCGTAAGATGTCAGGCTGGTTTGAAGCTGCTTTAAAGAGAGAGTACCACACCAGGTGGGTCAACTTCAAACCTCAACAACCAATGAGGTATATCAGAAGATCTGAAGTTGGTGCCATTACTGGAAAGCCAAAAGTAGTGCTGAAGTGGAGTCCTCCGCGCACAATGTCTAGAATCCCTCTACGGGAAATGCCACTGGACTTCAATCCACACTTCAAGTGGTGGTACTACGATTGGAGAACAGGTGAGGCAGTCATAGTACCGAACAAAAATGGAAATATGGAAACTATCAGGGTATTTGACCCCATGTGGCTCACTAAATTGTCGGCTGATGATTTTTACACATTATACAAGTGGCCACTGTTCTATGACGCGCAAGATATTGTACAAGCCCTCCAATTCCAAAACGTGATCAGACTCTGCTTTGCATTTAAACCACATGCATGACTTACAAGAGAGGAGAAGTACAAGAAATATGAGGAGCTTATGAAGAATGTAAGGCAATAGATGAATCTAGGTCCAAGGGGGAGTTTGTAGATACATGTATACCTAGTTTCTGAGCTTAATGTAATATGTCTTTATTGTCTTACACATATGTAATTGAATGGGTACTTAATAATACAATGTGTGGTTGTGCTTATAATGTTTATTATTTTATTGATTAGTAGTTTAACGCTTATTGAGCTGACTATATAGGTTTGTGGTTGTTTGAATGAATCTTAATAATGTAATGATTAATAAATATATTCAAACTTAGTAATATGCAGTTCTCATGCGAATGGCCCATGCTAATGGTCCATACGCATGAACAACTTCATGTGAATCACTCAGTCGCACGACTGAACCAGGAGACTGGATCAGTCGCACGAGTGTAACATGAGATTGACTCAGTCGCACGACTGAACACTCAGTCGTGCGAATAGATCAACCGCATGGCTCAATCGCACGACTGAACCATGCTAATGGTTCAGTCGCCCGAATGAGAAACCCTAACCTATAAATACCACTTAATTCGTGGAAAAACGTAAGATCTAAGAACACTTCGACTACATACGTACCCTAGCCGTCCAGAGACCTCTAAGAACCTGTTCCAAGTTCATAGATCGCACTAGATCGATTCCAAATCGTTCTTAACGTTTAGATTCAATCTATAATTGTTTTTACGTGCGTTCTCACTGATTGGATCGCCAATCAAATAGGACTCCGCACTATTCGATTCAGTATACACGTTTATCAGTTAGTATTCCGTTCAATACACGATCCTAACAGGTTTCACTTAGGGAACAAAAGCCCTATGTTTGATTTGATTAACAGCATCAACTTCAGGTTCAATTTGGATAAGATCAATTCTAGGGTTTATGTTGAAATTGAAGATTTTGGTAATTAATGTTTTTGAAAATTATAATTGAACTCCTAACCAGATTTGGGCTTCTGCCCAACTGGTTACAGCTTATAGCATTCACACGAGGGACCCGGGTTCGACCCCGGGAACCTCATTCCTTTTTAATTAAGGAGAAGGAGATACATATACTACAGGTGCCACATCAGCAAGTGAAAGGAGGACCAAGAAAGCTCAAGACAAAGGTGACTCTACATCAGCCCCGTCAGCAGAGGAACACATGATACAAGAGAAGACTAATGCATAGTTGTTTATGTTATATAAAATCATGTGTAATTGGATATTGTATCAAACTAATGTACATAATGTTTATATTTTGTTAATGTGGTTCTGTTTTAATTATTGACTAATGGTTGTTGTGTTACATGTTTAAATCAAGCAGATCCAAATTGTCAAAGAGATGAATACGACGTTGCTCCCCTCCAGCAGATCAAGACTCAACTAACAATGATTCTTGATCTGCAAGGGATAGTCAGAAGATCCATGAGTTACACTCCTGAATAGGGAGAAATAATTCATGATCTCATTGATGAGCAATTGGCCGAAATGTTCCGACTCAATCCTGATGAGATCGTGAAGGATGCTCCTACCGTAACCGTGGAAAGTGACGATGAACTGAATGATATAGACGAGATAGAAATTGAGGATGTCACGGCCCAACATTATCCAGAGTATACTAACAACGAAGGAAATGTCATTCCTAATCTGGGAGACACCCTTGTCAATGATACCTTTGAAACTCTGGATAAAATGGAGCAGAAGTCAGAGAAGGACAAAGAGAAATCCCAAGCCTCAGACGCTGATGTCAACATCAGAAAGACTGAATGGGCAGCATGTTTTGCAGAACTTAGAGCCCAGCGCAGTGCTCCAAAGTCAACTGTCTACACCAACCTCTATAAAGTGAAGAAACATCACAAGGTGTCAGGCAAAATCATAGCATGGGCCTATTTTGAAGATCTTAAAGTCTATGCTGTTAAAAGAGAGAAAAGGATCGAGTACTTCAGATTCCCACATGATCTAAAGACTCTTCCAGGTTTTGAGCTTAACCAGTTAGCAAAGTTGAAGTTGCTATACGCTGACCCTCGTAAGATGTCAGGCTGGTTTGAAGCTGCTTTAAAGAGGGAGTACCACACCAGGTGGGTCAACTTCAAACCTCAACAACCAATGAGGTATATCGGAAGATCTGAAGTTGGTGCCATTACTGGAAAGCCAAAAGTAGTGCTGAAGTGGAGTCCTCCGCGCACAATGTCTAGAATCCCTCTACGGGAAATGCCACAGGACTTCAATCCACACTTCAAGTGGTGGTACTACGATTGGAGAACAGGTGAGGCAGTCATAGTACTGAACAAAAATGGAAATATGGAAACTATCAGGGTATTTGACCCCATGTGGCTCACTAAATTGTCGGCTGATGATTTTTACACATTATACAAGTGGCCACTGTTCTATGACGCGCAAGATATTGTACAAGCCCTCCAATTCCAAAACGTGATCAGACTCTGCTTTGCATTTAAACCACATGCATGACTTACAAGAGAGGAGAAGTACAAGAAATATGAGGAGCTTATGAAGAATGTAAGGCAATAGATGAATCTAGGTCCAAGGGGGAGTTTGTAGATACATGTATACCTAGTTTCTGAGCTTAATGTAATATGTCTTTATTGTCTTACACATATGTAATTGAATGGGTACTTAATAATACAATGTGTGGTTGTGCTTATAATGTTTATTATTTTATTGATTAGTAGTTTAACGCTTATTGAGCGGACTATATAGGTTTGTGGTTGTTTGAATAAATCTTAATAATGTAATGATTAATAAATATATTCAAACTTAGTAATATGCAGTTCTCATGCGAATGGCGCATGCTAATGGTCCAACCACATGAACAACTTCATATGAATCACTCAGTCGCACGACTGAACCAGGAGACTGGATCAGTCGCACGAGTGTAACATGAGATTGACTCAGTCGCACGACTGAACACTCAGTCGTGCGAATAGATCAACCGCATGGCTCAATCGCACGACTGAACCATGCTAATGGTTCAGTCGCCCGAATGAGAAACCCTAACCTATAAATACCACTTAATTCGTGAAAAAACGTAAGATCTGAGAACACTTCGACTACATACGTACCCTAGCCGTCCAGAGACCTCTAAGAACCTGTTCCAAGTGTTGGGTTTGTTGGACCAAATCAAACTAGTTTAACCATTTAAACTTGAAAACGCAGCGGATTAACATCAAATATTTTATCATTTGTAATCTGAAAATAAAGTTCATTTCATGACAATAACAAACCCAAGAACATAAGGATCTTATATATGTGTTTGAACTAGCTATCAACTACAAACAACAACCAAAACAAGCCATACATACTACCTTTAGTATGCTGCTGAAAATCGAGATGTAGATGGAGAGAATGATGTTCTTGAACAGCAAAAACACCAAGAAGAGGTGTCCTCAAGCTTCCATACCCACAAGCACCAAGCAAGCACCTTTTGTTTCTAGGATTTCATCACCAAAACGAACCTAATAGGCTGCTGAAAACCCATTTTCAGCCGAAATCAAAGCTGCTGAAAAACCCTTTGCAACTGAGATATTCTTCTAGATCGGAGGAGTTTGTGCCTTGAGGTTCTTGCATATATGAGAGAGATCAGAGATTTGAGTGTATGTGTGTGTTCTTGGAGAGAATAAACTCAAGAGAGAGCAAAACAAAACAAAAGGGATAGGCCCTAAGAGGGGGCGGCCGAAAATCCCTTATTAGGGTTGTTCCCAACTTTTTATTTTCCCCAAAGGTCCTTACATATTAATCTTTTGTTAAACTAAAGATTAATATAGATATATATATATATATATATATATATATATATATATATATATATATATATATATAATTAACCTTTTAATTATATAACATACACACACTTTTATTATTTGATGTTATTTAACTAAATTAAACAACATTACAAATAATATCCATGAACAAAATATCCATATAAGTTATTCAATCTCATATGCAACTTATTTAGAAAACCCATTTTCTAAATTGGTGTATTTATTTAATTGCATGATCATATCATCAATTAAATATTAATTGGTGTTTGCTAAGCTTGTTATTGGGTATGACCCGACTTGGATCATAACGTACTAACCACATCAATGTTCTATGTGTCTTGGGCATAAAGAATCCAACACCAAGTTCATAGATCGCACTAGATCGATTCCAAATCGTTCTTAACGTTTAGATTCAATCTATAATTGTTTTTACGTGCGTTCTCACTGATTGGATCGCCAATCAAATAGGACTCTGCACTATTCGATTCAGTATACACGTTTATCAGTTAGTATTCCGTTCAATACACGATCCTAACAGGTTTCACTTAGGGAACAAAAGCCCTATGTTTGATTTGATTAACAGCATCAACTTCAGGTTCAATTTGGATAAGATCAATTCTAGGGTTTATGTTGAAATTGAAGATTTTGGTAATTAATGTTTTTGAAAATTATAATTGAACTCCTAACCAGATTTGGGCTTCTGCCCAACTGGTTACAGCTTATAGCATTCACACGAGGGACCCGGGTTCGACCCCGGGAACCTCATTCCTTTTTAATTATTTGATTTTTAAGTTCTTTTTAATTACATAAAATTTTAATATATTGTTTAGTTGGAATTAAAGTTACTTTGTTAAATAAAATATTTCAGAAATAATTAAATTATTTAAAACTTATGATTTTAAATTTAATTATTTTTAGAATAACAAAGGTTATCAAACATTATTAATTCTTTTATTTAAATGCTAAGAATATACTACGGTTAAAATTTAGGTTATTTCGAAACGTTACAAATTTACATGTTAAATAACTAAGTTATTTAAATAGTTATTTCACTAATTATATAAATAATTGATTATTCATCGATTTATTTAACAATGTTATATCATAAATAGTTAATAAATATGTTCCTTAAACTTTTAATTAAATTCTGAAACTTATAAAACAATATAATTTTCTATTATGCTTTATTCTTAATTTTAAAGTTTTGTATTATAAGACCTTTATAATAAATCATTTAAAAGTTCAAAACTTTATAAAATGATTTTAAATAATTTCAAAGTCAATTAACTAAGTATTCAATCAAATATCTTTATCAAAATTTAAATAATTAATTATTTTAATTCACACATTATACTTGATTTTTATTAAATCAATTATTGAATTATTTATTATCGTTATCAATTTTAATTGGTTTATTTCATCTTTATTGAACCAAAACATAATCGATTTCATTATTTTATTTGGCTTAATTATTAAAACCCCCAAATTCCAATTGAAACCCTAGTTCACATTTTGCTGTTAATCTTATTATTAAGCTTAATCTTGGAATCAATACATTTAGGTATCTTGTAAAAGAAATCGTTGGAGCCTCGTTTAATTTCTTATAATCACCTTATATATATCATGTGAGTTCTCCATGCCCCCTTTTTACTTTATTTCATACCTTTTGGGGTGAAACATGTTAACATTATAAACTTACACTTGTATACATCTTGATACTTGTAAATGCACATGCAATTCATCTTTACCTTTTTTCATGGTTATTTGTGTTATTGTAAGTCTTATATGAGATACATATTTTGTTTACAATCATTAACTATTGCTAGCCTGGCGACGTCTTAGATTTTTGGGCATGACAAGCCTATTTGGTGCTAAAGTCGATGTATTGCCGACTCCTGATGACGTATGCTTGTACATCATGGGAACCAAGTACACTTAGCCATATATACTTGTAATCAAGTCGAGGTTTGGTTGTAACTGTATGTGTTCTATAAGCTTGCTAACTCGTAATCATGGACATGAATTGCTACTTGTAACCCTTTTATATATATACATATATGCGTATGTTTAAACCATGGGAACTCACCAACTTTATAGTTGATCTGTTATTTTTTTTAACATGTTTCAGGTTTCCTACTTGAAGATCTTCCTGTGCTCATATAGGACTTGGACCTAGATTAAATTGAAAGTCTTATGTTTCTGTTTGTATCTTGATTGTTTTGTATTTACTTATTTGACTTGTAATGTTTAATGAATAATGACATTTAATATTACTTCAACTTAATTAGTTCCATGTGCTATGAGCAATCGTCTCCCATTCGTCTGCCCTGATGATTTCGCCGTCGGTCGGGGTGTGACATTAGTTGGTCACATAAACAGTTGAAGATGTACTTAGATTAGTTATATGTTCTTCCTTCAAAGATTCCTATGATTCCAGAAGAGATGTGCCTTGAGAATCTATCCAGTCCTGATTTCCTGTTTGAGATACACTTCAGGTAAGTATGACATAGAAACCGGTAGGGCTTGCACAATCTCCCCTTTTTGATCTCTCCTCTTTCAAAGTCACCATCATAACCCATCAGTAGAAATATCTTCTCAATGTACTCATGATCAAAGACATCTGGGTGACCTATTTCTTGTTCTCCCAATTCTAGTACCCTTCTTATGGTCTGCTCATCTATCCTTAGTCTTTCATTTTTAATCTCATCCATAATCACTTCAGATTCTCCATCTTCCTCAATTCGAGTTGAGTTCCAGAAATCGACTATGTGATCTTGATGAATCACAGGCTCTGCCGTTAAAGCATAGAAGATCCTGTATCGTCGTAAGTATCTTATGATGTCTCTGCATCCTTCCGACATGGGGTCGTCTGGATTTAAGAACGCACACACATTGTGCTCCCTTGCAAATCAATTAGCCATCTGTTCATAAGAATGAAGACGATTATGTTAGAACTAAGTCATCTTATTTACGAATACGAAGACTGAAAACGATGAATCAATCAGTTCATTACTGATTTTTATGATATGTTTTACCTTGAGATTAAGACTTGAAACCAGTTTTAAGCTTTGTCTGATGTTTAGGATTTGAGTAATTTTGAAATCAGGTAAGGGAGGGATGCGGTTTTGACTAACGAACTTCTAGATCAAAAAGGTTCTGTAAAAGTGAATAATGAATTCCAAGTCAAAAACATCATTTATACTCCCTCGGACACATTTATTTCATTTATTTAATGATGTGGGTCCCACCTTTCTTATTACTCATCCGGGGAATTTATTTGTTCCGCAAATTTCAGTTCATCCGTAGCACATCTGTGGATGCCTAACTTAAAAGCTGATATTTAAAATTTATTTGAAGTAGAACTTGATTTTCCATAGGTTATCAATCTATGGAAATGAATTATACTTGTAAAATATTAACTCATTCGTAGGTTACCAATCTACGGATAGTCATATTTTACTCCCCCTTAAGTTTCGCACTGTAGCTTCTGCGGATGCATAGGATGCACTGTAGCTTCTGCTGATGCTAAGCATGCATTGTAGCTTCTGCTGATGTTTAAGGTGCCACGATTGAAACTTATTCTGTTGTATGGTTCTAATCAACTGATAGAACCATTTATTGCTATTGGACCTTGTTGACTTTGTATTCATGCCAATTGTATACAAGAAGGTTTATATTTTAAAAACTTCATGTATCTAAAAGTCAAGTTAGTGCTCAGGTTCCAATTCCTTCATATTAACAATTCATTTGACAATTTTTTAACTTATTTTCATGATTCTACTCCCCCTACATTTTTTATGAATGCATTTATCATAAATTTCTAAGAAAAGTATCATGAACGACACATGTCTATCCAAATAGAAAGAAATTAAACTAAACAAAATTGAAATGAGTACTATGGACAAGCATATGTACACATAGAATGGGATCATACTATAACACTAAGCATCTTTCTGATGAATTAATTTGTTGAAATGATACCTGATCTTAGTTCTGATTGCAAGTATGTTTGTCCACTTAAATCCATACAAGAGTATTGTATCAACTAGGCATGCTGTTTATCATTTTTTCATGTTTATTAGTGAGTAACTGTTACGGGCTTCACATTCAAATCACTTAGAGTTTGTCCTCCCTTTGTGAGTTAAATCATCACTTTTTCACACTTAAAAACTATGTACTTTAAGTTATAAGTTCTATCTTGAGATGCATGTGACATCTCATTAATGCATTGATGTAAAAGCTTTGGATTTAATATACGGTTAATCACAAAGGATTCTTTTGAGAGCTTAGATATGATCATCTTCAGGTCACCAGGTCTTTACTTACGTAAAACAGAGGTGCCTTTAACCCAGGTCTTTGTTTACACAAAACAGAGGGATGACGAGGATCATGATCTTTTCACCAGTTGGTTACAAATGTATACCATGGTGATCATAAACCCAGGTCTTTGTCTTCATAAAACAGAGGGAGTATGTTTTGCAAAGATAGATATTGTAAAGTGTTGGTACATAGTATGCTTAGATGATTGATTTGGTCACATCAGAATAAGACTCACTTTCTGTATCCTCAATATGAAGTTTCCCACAAACACTCACTTTGCATTATGTTTGGCATGCTCTTAGTGTAGTTTCCACTCAAGATGAACCTACTCACATATCAAGAAACTTTGATCAAATGTTAATGATATTTAAGATTTCAGGAAGTAAGCAAAGGCATAGTGTACTATCATTTCCCATACATATATTATGCTGAATTAAAAGACATAGAGAGAAAAACAATATTTTATTTTAAGCTTCGGAAGATGTTTCAGAAGATTATTCTGAAGGTAAATTGCTTTCGGAAGAAAAACAGTTCAAAGACATAAGTTTCTTCCGAAGCTAATTATAAATCTTCTGAAAATTTTTTATTTATTTATTATTACTATTTACAAGGACAGACACATGTCTTTCTATGTTTGTTAATAATGATTAATCTAAGTTAATCATTCCTAGAGACTCAATTAGAAAATTAAATCTAACTGAATCAAAGGCTTTAGTGAATAAATCAGCAAGCTGATTTGTTGTATCCACTTAGGCTAACTTGATCAAACCTTTTTCTGAGCAATCTCTTAGAAAATGGTATCTTATTTCAATATTCTTTGTTTTACTATGTTGCACAGGATTAGCAGTTATAAACATAGCAACTGAATTGTCAATGTAAATTGGAGTTTGAAGGAAATTATAACCATAATCAAGCAATTGGTTTTGCAACCAAAGGACTTGAGAGCAACCAGGTGAAGCAGCTATGTACTCAGCCTTAGCTGTGGATGCAGATACATTTGTTTGCTTCTTGCACTGCCATGAAACTAGTCTTGGTCCTAAGAATTGACATCCACCAGTTGTGGATTTTCTGTTGTTGTTACATCCTCCAAAGTCACTATATGAATATGTGTAGAGAGTGAAATCACCATCCTTTGGATACCAAAGTCCAAGCGCTGGTTTTCCTTTGAGATATCTGAAAATTCTCTTCACAACATTCAGATGAGACTCTTTTGGATCTGATTGGTATCTAGCACAAACACACACAACAAACATAATGTCAGGTCTACTGGCATTTAAATACATAAGTGATCCTATCATTGATCTATATAATCTTTGATCAACAGGTTTTCCTGTAGGATCAGGTACAATCTTTTCAATTGTTGAGGCTGGAGTTTTGCATGAAGATGTATCAGCAAGGTTGTACTTCTTCAATATTTGATGTATGTATTTCTCTTGATTGATGAAGATGCCATCTGTCTTCTGATGAACTTGTAGACCAAGGAAGAAAGTTAATTCTCCCATTGAACTCATCTGAAACTCAGATTTTATCAACTCTTCAAAGCTTAAACATAATCTCTTCTTAGTTGAGCCAAATATAATGTTATCAACATAAATTTGAACAACTAAGAGATCTTGATGTTCTTGTTTGAGAAAGAGAGTATGATCAATGGTTCCCCTTTTGTATCCATGCTTGAGCAAGAAAGATGATAATGTTTCATACCACTTTATTGGTGCTTGGTGAAGACCATAAAAAGCTTTATCAAGTTTGTATACCCTGTGTGGGTAATGAGGATCTTCAAATCTAGGAGGTTGTGCTACATAGAGTTCTTCATCCATTTTCCCATATAAGAAAGCACATTTGACATCCATTTGATAGATAGTGAAGTTCTTATACGATGCATATGCTAGGAATACTCTTATGGCTTCAATTCTTGCAACTGGTACAAAAACTTCATCATAGTCTATCACTTCTTCTTGTGTGTAACCTTGTACAATCAACTTGCTTTGTTTCTCACAATTATACCTCTATCATCTAGTTTATTTTTGAAGAGCCATCTTGTTCCAATTGGATGTTAGCCTTCAGGTAAATCAACTAGATTCCAGACTTTCTGCTTTCTGAATTGTTGAAGCTCTTCTTGCATAGCTTCAATCCAGCTATTGTCCCTTAGAGCAGCTGTGATGTTTGGAGGAACCACTTGTGAATGAAAACAAGTGAAAAAACTGATGTTTGCAGCTCCACCTTGGCTTCTTGTAGTTCTTTTATCAATATCACCAATAATGTTGTTTACTGGATGAGTCTTATGAATTCTTGTTCTTGGAGTTGATTCAACTGGAATAGATGATTCCAATTTAGTCATATTCATTGATGTAGACGGATCTAATCCAGTTGATGAATTTAGGAAGTAGTCAAAGTGTTCCTCCTATTCATCATTGGGTATGGAGTGGTCTTCCTGAGTTTGAACATCAGGAGCATCATTAATATCTTCCGCAGGAACTTCTCCGGAAGCATTTTGTTCATCCGTAGGAGTTACAGGAACTTACAGATGTTTGCAGCTCCACCGTGGCTTCTTGTAGTTCTTAAACAATGTTATGTTGTGGAATGTAGATCCTATAATATTTAGATGTTGAAGAATATCCAACAAAGAAACCATCATAGGCTTTTTTCTAAAATTTTCCCAATTGTTCTTTTGTGTTTAAAACAGATACATGACACCGAAAAGCTCTAAGATATCCTATGTATGGTTTTCTTTTAAATAAAACCTCATAAGGTGTTTTGTTATGTTCTTTGACAATCAATGTCCTATTTTGAACATTGCATGTTGTATTCACTGCTTCAGCCCAAAAGATGATTGGAAAATGTGAATCAGCTAGCATTGTTCTTGCTGCTTCAATAAGTGTTCTGTTTCTTCTTTCAGCAACTCTATTCTGTTGTGGAGTTCTTGGTGCACTGAATTGTCTTGCAATACCTTTATTCCTGCAAAAAGAATCTAAGTCAGTATTAACAAATTCAGCCCCATTGTCACTCCTGAAAATTTTAACTTTTAAATCGAGTTGATTCTCAATCTTGATGACAAATTCCATTAATGTTTCTGATGTTTCACTCGTTTGTTTTAAGAAAAAGACCCATGTGAATCTAATGAAGTCATCAACTATAACCAAACAATATTGCCTCTTTCCAATGCTCATCACACTGGTTGGACCAAACAGATCCATGTGAAGCAATTTGAGAGGTGTAGTGTTTGTATTGACAATTTTTGAATTTATGAGACATTCTATGTTGTTTTCCTTTATAACATGAAGGACAGTGGTTTGAACAATATTCTTTGGCAATCCAATGACTAAGTCATTTTTCACCAATTTGTTCATGTTCTTCATGTTAGAATGAACAAGCCTTCTATGCCATAATTGAGATTCATCTTCTGATAACTTAGATAGGAGGCATATTTCATGTCTTGTGAGTGAAGTGTTGTTCATATTCAAAACATATGTGCTTTCTTTTCTTGGTGCTTTAAGAAGGATCCAATCTTCTGGAACTAAAAAATCTGGCTTAAGAATATAACATTAGTGTTATCAAATAATGTGGTATAATTTTGATCACAAATTTGAGACATACTCAGTAAATTATATTGCAAATTTTGACAATAGTTTACTTTCTCAAATTTGAGCACACCATTAGTTACCATTCCTTCACCAACTATTTTACCTCCCTTCTTATCCTCACCAAATGCTACGTATGAGGCATGTTTATGCTTGAAGTCATGGAGAAGTGAACTATTTCCTGTCATATGCCTGGAACAACCACTGTCAACATACCACTTGTTGTTAGCTCTCCAAGATTATTCCTGCACACAGAAAGAAATCAGTTAGAATTGACAACCCAAGCCTTAATGATCTTGGGTTTGCCAGCAGTGTCTAAAATTGTTATTACTTCATGAATAAGTCTTGAAGTTTCAATATTAATTTTAGTTTTATTTGATTCATTCTGAGTTGTTTCGGGTGAGGATGATTATGTTGAAGATGAGATTTGTGAACTAGGTCCTGGTTTCTCAATCTCTTCTTTATTCACCTTATTTTTGTTGGTTTGATGCTTTGATAATGAATCTTGATTGTTGAAAGTTTCATTATCTTTTGATTTTGAATGAGGTACATGAGTTCCCTTTTTAAATTTATCAAAGAAAGCATCATCAGCATTTGTTTCTTTTTCAGTCAAATCCTCCCTTTTGTGAGGTGTTTTTGATTGCTGAAATGTTGTTCTCTTCTTCAAAGGTTGAACATCAGTGGATGTTTTCTCCTTTGGTTTTGGCTGTTGTTTTTGTTGATGCTTCTTAATTTTTGAATCTTTTTCACAATCAGTAGATTGAGTGTCTGATTCAGCTTTATCAAATTATTTCTTATATGTGCTCTTTGTCTTGTTCTTTTTGTTGAAATAACATTCCTGAGTTGAATGGTTATTTTTGTTAAAAATAGCACAATGTTTGTTGAAGTAGCATTCAGACGTCATGTGATTATTCATATTGAAAATAGAACAATAACTACTGAAGTAACAATCTTCAGTATTGTGGTTTTTCATATCACACCATTTGCAATACATCTCCTCTGATTATTTGTTAGAATCAGTTACTTTCTTCTTCTTTGTCAACTTCTGAGGCTTTGCATCCTTTTCCATTTAGTAGTTGATTTATTCTTTTTCACCTTTTGAGGCTTTGATTTGTTTGATGCTGATTTTGCCTTCCGCAGATCATCTACTGAATCAGTTGATTTGGTTTTCCGCTGATCTCCTACTGAAGAAGGTTTCTTCTTCCGCTGAGGATCTGCTGATTGCTTCTTCTTTCCTTTATCTATGGAAGCTATGTGTACTTCCTCAGTAGATGCACACTTTTCAATTTCTTCATTTGAAGATTTTTGTTGCTGATGAAGTTCTTGAAGACCTTCATTTAGCTGAGCTATTCTCTTGCAAATAGTCTTCAGCATGTGTCTTTGTTTTGGACGATATGGCAACTTTATTTCTTCAAGAACTTTTGGAATGTTTGTTTCAAAAGCAACATTCTTACCAATGTTCAGTAGATCATCATCATGTTCATCAGAATCATCCAAGTCATCACACTCATCAAAGTCAAATTCTAAGCCATTTTGATTAATCTTTTACGGTTCAAAAGACTCAGTTTCATTCACCTCAGTTTTATTATAAATAACTTGTTGACTAGAGTTTGTTTCAAACTTGGTGCTTGGCACAAAATGATTTGACAAGTTATTTGTCATTGATTCACGTAAAGGTGAATAAATATTGTTTATAGGAGGTGCCACAACATTATATCCTAACCCATACCTATTCTTTGATTCAATTTGAGAATTTAATAATTTCTCATACTGCTGAGATGAAAGTTGAAACTTCTGAAGTTTCACTTCAGTTGACTTCAGTTGATGCATGATCAGCCATAGATTTAGTTAAGGAAGTGGTCAGATGCTCAATTTGTGCTTTTAAACTGTAATTTTCTGAAACAAGTTTATCTAAATCCTTTTGTATAGAGCTAATTTTGATTTGATATAATTTATGTTCTCTTACATGAGATTCATTCAAAATCATTGTTTCTTTAACTTTATCAGCCAGTTGTTGAGCATGGACTCTATATCTTTCAATTTCCTCAACACATATTGATGAACATAACCTATCTCTTACCTCTCTAGCCATGGGTGAAACTTTGTTTTCCATGTAAGCTATTAAAGCTTGATTTTTTTTTCCAAGACTTCCTTCTCATACATACTCCAGTTACAGGTTCCATCTTGAAGTATGATCAGCCTAGTTTCTTTAGAGTTACTTGTTCCTTACTGATGTCTTTGTGGCTGGTGGGGATGAGTTGGTAAGTTGTGGTTGTCTGAAAGATCTTTGAGATGATGATGGTTGGTAAGACTGGTGTTGCTTGCATTCTCTAGAGAAATGTCCATAGAGATTGCATTTAAAGCATTTGACCTTTGACTTATCTTGTAGCAGCCAAATTTTTATGCCTCCTAAGATATTGTTTGGCTCTATAAGCAATCATTGCCATTTGCCATCGTAGGTCATCTCTTCTACTACATCTGGATGTAGTTATTCCAAGTCTTGCTGGGAAATGTTGGCAGATGTTAATGAGCTTCCCAGGTAAGCTTGAAAACTTGAACTGAAAGCTGCAAAAGCTGCTTTTTGTTCTTCAGAGTCCATAATGACAGTGATGGGCTCTGTTTGGTTGTTATTTGATGAAGACTTTGCTGATGATGTATCTCTTTGATCATCAGTTCTTCCTTTTTCTTTTCTTGACTTACTTTGAGAAGATTTATTTGAAGGCTTTGATGCATAGAAACTTACTTCCTCTTCATCTTCACTCAAAGTACAAGAGTTATCACTATCATTGTTGGAAATGAAGGCACTTCCAACACTTTTTGTTTTTTTAAAGTGATAGGGTGAGACATGTGTTCTCACACTCTTGTTTCTTGATTTTTCATCCATTTCAAGAGCCTCAACTTTAGCTACCAATGTATCTAAACCAGTTACTTTGAGGTCAATGGTGTTCTTGAACATGGACACAGTTTGCTTCCAACTTTCAGGAAAAGTATGGAGCATCTTCTTGTTTAATTTCTCATTTGTAAATTTCAACTCCAAGATGTTCATCCCCTATTACAAGTTGCATAAATCTATGGAGTTGTTGAGGAATTGATTCACCCTCAATATGATGAAAGGTTTCATATTGTGAACGAAGGGTGTCCTTCCTAATGCTTCTGATTTCATCACTCCCTTCACAGAGTGTATGAAAAATCTTTCACAAGGAATTTGCTGTTTTATAATTCTCACATCTGATTAATATTTCTTCAGGTAAATCCATACTAAGCAAGTTGTATGCCTTAATATCAACTTTAACCTTCTTAATATCATCAGGTGACAGATCCTTTGTTCTTATGGATTGATTATTGTCATTATAATCCGGCCCAAGAGTGGGTGGAATATAAGGACATTTAGTTATTGACACTCATAAGTCAGAATCTGTATAATTCACATGATTCATGAACTTGATTTCCAAGATTTAAAATCTGCTTTTATTTCCAACTATGGAGGTTGGTATGATGATCCACCAAAGTTACTCATGTTTTGATTTGTTGAATCAAAGATTTTGTTAATGTATTTGTTCAAATAAACTTGAACAATTGATGAATGTCAATCAATAACCTAGATCTACTATTCAATTGATTTGAATATTGATCCAAGTTAATCAAGCAATGAAACAGTACTTGCTGAAAGACAATTAACTATTTTAATCAATTCACACAAAAACTATCTAATCAGCAAAAACTGACAAATCTTGAGAAACAAGCACACAATTAAACACTATTAACACTGATAGATCAATTGTTCTATATTAATGAGCACTTGGCTCTGATACCACCTGTGAATCCAAAAATCGCAATCAGAAATTATCGGTATTAATAGGGAATCAAGTTTATGTTTGTGGAATCAACATTAACCTTGTTTAATTGTTTTAATAAATAAATATCAAATAACACAATTAATAAGCAAAAAGGATTTGATTCAAACATACTTCATTAAAATTGATTATTGATGTGACGTTTTGGTTTGTCGTTTAGTTGCTTGGGTGTTCGTGTTGCGTCCTTTGATGTGAAACCTAGGATCCATATTTATAAGCACATGTGTTTCAGTTAAGGAAACACCGGATCTCTTGGGATTTTCACAACTGTCTTGTTGATTTGTTGAATTGTAACACTTGTATTATTTAAACACAAGTGTTTGGACTCTGCAGCTACATCCGTAGCTATATAGTCTTCCGAAGGTACTTTGTTCTTCCGTAGCTATATAGTCAAACCCGCTTAACTGGATAAACTAATGATCATCCACTTCAATAACTATGAGTGTTACAATTTGACAAACAATTAGGACCAGGGATGTTATTTTTTAAAAGTTGAGACCGGTCTTGCAATATAAACATATTTGAAACCAACCATGTAATTAATTTTTTAATATAAAGAATAGGCGAACGACTCAAGTGGAGGTCTCCTCATCAGTTGTGTACTTTTGTTTTCTTCATCTGGATTTTGTCATGCTAGTTGTTTTGGAGCTTTCATCTGGTTTAGCATCTTCGTCGGTGTTGAGTCCATCTTTGGTTATCAAGTACATGTAAAACGCATCTCTACATCTGTATTTAATCATTCATAGTCATTTATGATCATTGTCACATTCATCTATTCTAGGGCTTTCTGTTTTCTTCCACGATTAGTTCTTGGAGTTGTCATTTCGACTAAGAAGTCGTATACATGTTGCAGGACCGGTGAAGGGTATGCACTTACAACACAACAACACAATGAGGAGAGTTGCTTAGAACACTTAACAGATCAAATGGGGAACTGGTTAATTTTTAGTGAAAGATGCTAAGAATACAAGTAAATATGAGACAGAACAAGATGGCAAACAACACAAGTAATTGGTTTTCAAGAATGTTGTATATTGCTTCTCAAGTTCTATTACAAATGTTACAAAGCATACGATGGAAAGTTACAAGTACTTGAGATACTTTATACTACATCCTATAGCTGGTCATACTTTAAAAGCCAGCTAGATACAATTGACTAGACAACTACAAAATCAAATGTAGAGTCAAAAGGCAGATTTGCCTTTTGACTAGTGACTATAACATGCATAACTCACATCCTAATATATTACAAAAAGAATAAAAGTACATAAAGTACAAAGCACAGACTCAAGACCTTAATGTACAGTTACCAAAAGCATGGAGCTTTTCACCAACTCATGTAAGTTGGTGACTTTACAGAGTTGCAGCGAAAAGGTGGTCTAGCTTTATGGTAAAGTACATCAGATAAAAGCATGTCTCTAAAGGTCTGCGGAATAAATCTGTCTTCACTCTTTGGCTTCGGAAGACTTTGTCTTTGAAGCTTCTAAAAACTTCACTTTTGGCTTCGGAAGATGTTGGTCTTGGCTTCAGAAGATTTTACACTTAGAATATTTCTAGTGCATGGTGTAAAACTTCCGAAGCATTTCTACTTCTGTTCTTTAGTGCATGCATGCAGAGAGACTTTGGATGTTTTGGCTACATCAGTCTTATAGGAATCCTTACAAACTCCCCCTAGGCTGATGCTACCAAAACATTTGAAGATCTTCAGTTTTTGACAGTCCTCATAATGATGATGACCATGCTCTTCTTCATCAGATGGTCAGGATCACTCAGACTCTCATAATATCTTCTCATCTCAAAGAGATCATACAGAGGTAGGTTGAATAAGTCTTGCCATGTGTAGACATTCTCAACACCTTGATCTCTGATCACATGCCATCTTTCTGGATTAGTTATGAAGGTCCAGGATAAGATGGGTCTCTCAGCTGCAAGAGGAGCCACTTGAATTGGAGTTGATTGGGCTGCCTCTTCATGCACTTCCTCAGGTTGATCTGACTCAGCCTGAGGTGTAGAGGTGGATGATTCAAGCTTCTTATTTTTCTTTGACTCTTCTTTTTCTTTGACTTTGGTTTGGAAGCCATTCTCTTCTTCCTCTTAGATGACTTTAATTGAGAAGACTGGTCTGCAGCACCTTGTTGATCAGTCTTGTCTTGCTCAGTTAGGTGTTCCTCCCTCACAGGTTCAGAAGGAGAGTGTCACACCCCCGCTAAAAGCGGAAACACGGGGATGTAACGAGACCGGGATCGTCATAACACATGGTAAGCGATAGAGAGCAATATAAATAAATGATGACTTGCGTGTCATGACGACACCCGACAATAAGGGGACTTGTGTCGTGTTTAGTCAATGTTCACGACACATAGCCATAAGCAACAAGATAATGATAACACATATACACATATGATGAAAATGTAAATGTTAATTCCCACAACCCGGGAACAAGTTTCAAAAGTTGATAATTGTTTACATGCGATAACATTGTTCAAAAAGATTGTTTATCAAACATGAGCTAAGTCCCAAAAATGCATCCTAGGGTCTCCACTAAGGCAGCACACCTAGATTCCTGGACTTGCATGATCACCTGAAAAGATATGCTTAAAACGGTCAACATAATTGTTGGTGAGCTCGCAGGTTTATGTAATAAAAATGTAAGTGATGCTGTAATAGATAAGCGCGTCGGAATACCGTGAATACAGTTATTACACAAGTAAATATCACATGACATGAGCTTTGCAACCAAACCTAGCGACGTACACAAAGAAATTGTCGGCATATATTCACCCAAGGGCCCGTTCCTGGCCACTGATGGTACCAACTAGTATACCATCGAACGAGGGTAGGGGTGTCAACCCAGTAGTACTACCAATACCTAACCGTCGGTTCCCACACTGGAATTAAATAGTTGCAAAGATAGAACCACACAGCAGACCCAAGCATGTATCAAATAGTACTTGCAACACAGTATCACGTTGATTCCTTGTATGTAAAATGTATGTAAGTTATACAGCATAAAAATTGTGTAAGCATACTTTTCCCCCAATTTGTAAATGATTGAAATATTGTATAAGCGTAAAAAGGGGCCACGAAACTCACTTGTTAGGTGGTAAGTATGTATGATCGATGTATCCCAAATGTTGAATGCAAATAAACAGTCAAACACCTATTGACAGTTATTGTATAGCATTAATGATATGATATATGTATAAGCGTGCAATAATGATGGGTCGGTTCGGGTCGTATCGGATGGGTCACGCACAACACACACAGACTGACACACGTACTAGACCTTATGTAGATCCAAGTACAAGACATTGTCGCCACTAATGATGATGTTTAAGTAAAAGTATCGTTGTTTATTGAAGAAGCATTGAATAAGTGTAAATAGTTATAAGTCAATTTGGTCGTTATAAAAGCGTTAGTTTAAATTTGCTCAAAATAGTTTCTGTGCCCTTCTCACGTTGACTTTAATCTTTGTGGCCAAACAATGGCATTATTGTGTTAGTGTTACCTCGACACCACACGACATACTCACGCCACGCACAAGGGGTCAAACACAACAATTTCAGTCGCATAACAAGGTCAGACGCACGACTCAACCTCCATTCGTGCGAATCAACCCTCAATCGTGCGAATCAGCTTCATTCGTACGATTGAGCCTTCATTCGTACGATTGGCCTTCAGTCGTACCACACAACATCCAATCGCACGACTCAACTTCCATGCGCACGAATCAACCTTCAATCGTGCGAATTAGCTACTTTCGTACGACTGAACCTTCATTCGTGCGATTGGACTCCAGTCGTGCGAATCACATTCATTCGCACACATTCAGTCGGTCACCTGACTCAATCGCACACTATCACTCAATCGCATGACTCATTCGCATACACTCATTCGCACGCATGACTCAATCGCACACGGACACTCAGTTGCACAACTCAGTCGCACGACATGCCTAGTCGCACAACTCAGTCGCGCGATTGACTCAGACGCATGATCCAGTCGCATAACCCACTCAGTCGCACGGCTCAATCGCATAGATGACCCAGTCGCCTGATCTGCAGAATCGCGACTGTGGTCGGGAGGAGCAGCCCCCGAGCTGCTCTAAACACGGGTTTTACACCACAAGGACCTCCAGAAACACTAAACAAGCATACACAAGCATGAAACACAAGCAAAGAGACCTCACACGCACCCATACGACCTTGTATGTTCGGGTTGAACCCGAACACCCGAAACCCTAGTTTGGAAAGCCGTGAAAAGGCTCGAAAATGGCCAACCAAAGACAACTACCTGCTAAGGAGGGGTAGTCTAAGCTGTAGATGATGTCAAGACGAAGAAAACGAGACCTCTCGGGTCGGATTTGGTGCAAAAATGGAGATTTGTGTGTGAAGAAGATGAAGGTGAAGAAGATGGTGAAATGGGTTCTAGGGCTGATAAGGGGGTATTTATACCCAGCCCAAGTTTGCAAAATTACAAGTTTAGTCCCTGTACTTAACCCCCGAGTTTTCCCAAATTTTGTTCGGTTGAAAAACGACTTCGTTAGGTTTTTATATTAATTGTAAAAGTTCATTTAATGTTATTATGACTTAAGAAATGGTTATATTAAAACATTTATTATATTTAAAAAATGATATATTTAGCGTTTTCAAAAATGAATGTTTTAAAGGTCTTTTTAAGGTCTTCACACGGTTATAACGAATGCACACACAACGATAATATTGCACACATGATATCCACATAAAGAGTCAAATAGAGATGAGGAATGACCAAATGGAGAATAGATGACGGACAAACACGTTAATTGACGGACCTTAAAGTGACGGATGTCACAGTATCCCCCAGTTGAGAGAATTTCGTCCCGAAATTCAGCTGGAGTTAGGTCCAAGAGTGTCATCCTCGAAAAGATGTGGATATTTGAGTTTCACCTGATCTTCACGTTCCCATGTAAACTCTGGCCCTCGTTTTGAATTCCACCTTACGCGAACAATAGGTATTCTACTGCGCTTCAGTTGCTTGACCTTTCGATCCATGATCTCAATGGGTTCTTCAACAAAATGAAGCTTGTCGTCAATCTTGATTTCCTCAATTGGCACGTGAAGGGATTCATCGGCCAAACACTTTTCAGGTTGGACACGTGAAAAGTATCATGTACACCGCTAAGCTCTTGTGGCAACCTTAATCGGTAAGCCACTGATCCTTTCAGTGATCTCAAATGGTCCAACGTATCTTGGGGCTAACTTACCTTTCTTTCCGAATCGAACGACTCCTTTCCAAGGGGAAACTTTGAGTAACACACGATCCCCAACATTGAATTCTAGAGGCTTGCGACGATTGTCGGCATAGCTCTTTTGACGATCTCGCGCGGCTTTGAGTCGATCTTTGATTTGGAAAATCTTGTCTGTTGTTTCTTGGATGATCTCTGGGCCTGTCATTTGACTTCACCAATTTGGCCCAACAAACGGGAGATCTGCATTTCCTTCCATACAACGCTTCAAATGGAGCACATCCAATGCTTGTATGGTAGCTGTTTTGTAGGAGAACTCAATCAACGGCAGATGAGCATCCCAACTACCACCAAAATCGATTACACACGCTCTCAACATGTCTTCTAGCGTCTGTATAGTGCGTTCTCTTTGGCCATCTGTTTGAGGGTGATAGGCTGTACTCATGTCTAACCGAGTGCCCATCGCTTTCTGTAGTGTCTGCCAAAAGCGTGAAGTGAATTTGCTATCACGGTCGGATATGATTGACACCGGCACCCCGTGTCGTGTCACGACCTCTTTGATGTACAATCTCGCCAACTTATCCATCTTGTAATCTTCTCGGATAGGCAAGAAATGTGCTGATTTCGTCATTCGATCAATAATGACCCATATCGAGTCATGACCGCTGCTTGTTCTAGGGAGTTTGGTAATGAAATCCATAGCTATGTTCTCCCATTTCCACTCGGGAATTTCAGGTTGCTGTAATAATCCCGATGGCTTTGATGTTCAGCTTTGACTTTCGAACACGTCAAGCATTGGCTGACGTATAAGGCAATGTCTTTCTTCATGCCTGGCCACCAGTATAGATCCTTAAGATCATGATACATCTTGTCTGCACCAGGATGAATAAATATCGCGTCTTGTGGGCTTCATCCATGACTAAGGTTCGAACACCTCCCCATTTGGGTACCCATATGCGATCCATGAAGTACTGAATATCGTCATCCTTGCGAATCATCTGTTTATCTAACCCCCGGAATTCTTCTCCCGCAAGGTTTTCTTCTTTAATGCCTCACTCTGTGCAATTGAATCTGAGCTTTCAAGTTGGTTTGAATGGTCAATCCCAACGCTCGTGCACGCAGTGGTTTCACACGTTCTTTGCGGCTTAAGGCATCAGCCACCACGTTAGCTTTCCCCGGATGATACCGGATTTCACAATCGTAGTCGCTAAGAAGCTCTACCCAACGTCGTTGGCGCATGTTGAGTTCTTCTGATCCAGAATGTGTTGAAGGCTTTATGATCGGTGAAGATGATGCATTTGGTTCCATATAGATAATGCCTCCAAATTTTGAGTGCAAATACTACAGCGCCCAACTCAAGATCATGAGTGGTGTAGTTCTTTTCGTGCACTTTAAGTTGTCGCGAAGCGTAGGCAATCACCTTGTCCTTCTGCATCAGTACACATCCCAATCCTTGATGTGACGCATCGCAGTAAACCACAAAATCATCTGTTCCGTCTGGGAGAGACAGTATAGGCGCGTTGCACAACTTCTCTTTCAACGTTTGGAACGCTTGCTCTTGTGCATAACCCCAGTCAAACTTCTTGTCTTTCTGAGTAAGCAGGGTCAACGGTTGCGCGATCTTTGAGAAATTCGCGATGAAGCGACGATAATAACCGGCCAATCCTAAGAATTGCCGTATCTCTGATGGCGTCTGGGGCGTATCCCACTTCTTCACCGCTTCGATCTTGCCGGGATCTACGTGAATCCCGTCCTTGTTAACCACATGACCCAAAAATTCACTTCCGCACCAAAACTCGCACTTTGAGAACTTGGCGAAAAGTTTCTCTTCGCGTAGCAGCTCCAGAATAGCCCGAAGATGTTCTACATGATCCTCCTTTGATCGGGAGTAGATAAGTATGTCGTCTATGAACACGATCACGAACTTATCCAAGTAAGGTTTGCACACCCGATTCATTAGATCCATGAACACAGCTGGTGCGTTGGTCAACCCGAACGGCATGACCAAGAACTCGTAATGCCCATAACGAGTCCTGAACGCAGTCTTCGGTATGTCGTCCTCAAAAACCCTTAGCTGATGATAACCAGAACGAAGATCGATCTTTGAAAAATACGAAGCTCCTTGCAGCTGATCAAATAAGTCGTCGATCCTGGGGAGAGGATATCGGTTCTTCACCGTTAACTTGTTCAGTTCACGGTAATCGATGAACATACGGAACGATCCGTCCTTCTTCTTGACAAATAGTACCGGTGCTCCCCACGGTGAATGACTTGGTCGAATGAAACCCTTCTCCAGTAGTTCCTGTAATTGACTAGACAACTCTTGCATCTCGGATGGCGCTAGTCGATATGGCGTTTTCGCTACCGGTGTAGCTCCAGGAACCAACTCAATACGGAATTCCACCTGTCGTGGAGGAGGTAAACCAGACAAGTCATCTGGAAATACTTCTGGGTAATCCCGTACCACTGGAATATCCACCAGTTTCCTTTCCTCGTCTTTCTTTTCAACCACATGAGCCAGAAAAGCGTAGCACTGCTTTCGTAAACTCTGGCGTGCTTTCATGCAGGAAATAATCTTTAAGCTCTTACCCGGTCGTTCTCCCTGAACCTTGAGTACTTCCCCGTTTGGCATAGGGATACGTACTACTTTGTCTCGGCAGACAATCTCTGCTCCATTCTGCGACAACCAATCCATACCCACAATCACATCGAAGCTCCTGAACTCGAAGGGTATCAAATCTATGTCGAATGTATGATCCTCCAACGTCAACGAACACTTCCTAATAATCTCATCGGCCTGAGCAACCCTACCATTGGCCATTTCTACGGAGTAGCTAGTTTCTAGCCTACTAGGACTCAAATCAAGTAATTGCACAAACTCAGAAGATATGAAACTATTGTCTGCTCCTGTATCAAATAATATAGACGCGAAGTGATGATTGAGTAAGTGCGTACCCGTGACAACATTCGGGTCCTGACGAGCATCATTAGCTCCAATGACGAATGCACGTCCCCGAGCTGCGTTTCCCTGAGTAGCCGGGCCTTGATTCCCAGCGATAGCCAACACCTACTGCTGGTTGTTCCCCTGTTGACCCGGTGCCCGATTCAGCCTGGGGCACATATTCCTGTAGTGATCGGGGCTCCCACACTCAAAGCAAGCCCTTGCATTCCCGGCGGGGTTAACCGCGTTGACGGGTGCTACAAGATTTGGCGCCGTTCTGCAATCTCTTGCCAAATGACCCGGGCGTCTACAGTTAGCGCACACCCGGCACTGCGTTCCTGGGGGATGATGATAATTGCACCTGTCACATTTGGGGTGCGGCCCCACATACTCTCTTCTGGCCTGAGACACGGCCACAAAATTCCTGATCGGCTTAGACCTCTTCTCAAACCTTCCGGCACTCGACCGGCTCGATTCCCCAACCTCCTTCCTCTTCTCGGCCCTTCGGCCCAAAACCCCTGTTCTAACCATCTCGTCAGTCAAAGCGCCAGCTTTCAGAATTACGCTCTGAATAGTAGGAGGAGCGGCTGCTGTGACCATAGCTCTAATTTGAGGCTCGAGTCCCCAAATGTACCTCTGGATCCTCTTTGATTCCGGCGTAACCAGATGCGGAACCAATCTTGCCAGTTCATGAAAACGATCAGTATAAGCTGCATGCCCTGCCCCACCATAGCATGATTCCAGAATTCATGCTCCAGCTTCTGCATCTCGTTGAGAGGGCAGTATTCCTCGGTAATCAAGGCTTTGAACTCGTCCCACGACATTTGCATCGCAGACTCTCTTCCTCGTGCTTGAATCTGGGTGTTCCACCAGGTTAGGGCTTTACCCTGTAGAGAACAAGTGGCATACTTGATCCTCTGGCTGTCGAGGCATTCACTGATGTCAATTACTGCCTCCATCTTTTCCAACCTCCTGGTTAGGGCTATCGCCCCACCTTTCCCGTCGAATTCCCTTGGCTTACAAGCCACGAACTCCTTGTACGAACATCCCCGACGAGCGTTAACACTCCAGTTTCGATACCGGCAGTACCACCATTCTTGGTTTCCTGGTTGCTCTCGTTTCCAGTCGGGTTCCCATTTCCCGTCTCAGTTTCTATCCCACCTTGGGCTCCATCATCGTTGCCACCATCCCCGTGAGGGTGGTGTTGTTGAAGTGCGTCGCTCACTTGGGCCACGATAGTAGGAATCAGTGCGGCCAATTGCTGAGCGATCAGGGCTGCCATGTCGGCGTTCCCTGTCCCTTGACTGTTACTGGCAGGAGCATCGTTTGCTCTTGGTGCTCTGCCTCTGCCTCGGCCTCTGCCCCTTGGGGCTTCACTCCCGCCACTACTGCTACGGGTGACTCTTCGAGGCGGCATGTTCTAATCATAAAAGAGGTAACATATCAGCTTTAGTCACCATAAGGTACAAATGTATTCCACTTATCAAATTCCAATGTTCATGTTCAGGTCAGCCAGACCACCATGCAGCCCATTTCAAGCATATTCTCGGTATACCGGTGATGTTTATATATAGGGTTCCCCGCAGCGTTCCCACCACACCCACGATGTACCGAGAATGATGCCTGATCCGGTTACATGACATCCGACTTTCCTTTACATCATATCCATAATAATCCATCACAACAGTTGTAAACCCATGTATACAATCACGTTTAGTCTTAGCGGAGGTTGTCTATTTCCTCATCTTTCGAGGTTTCAGACATATTCCTCCTCAGAGTTAATCTCAATGTCCAAGGTCAAGCGCAATAGCATGATTTGTGATGATCTCTTCGGGTTAATACCCGGATCTGATTAACTAACTCGGCGCGCAGAGGGAACGGAAGATTCAATAGAAGCATCCCCATAAAAGAGTGAGCACAAGGGCTCTCTCATAGGGTAGAAAGATCACATAACAAATAGATGAGCAAATCAAGCAGCGAGGAACACATACACGAGATATAATATGCATACAGAGTCCTAGCATGCAAATCTACATGAAGGTTTCTAGGTTATAGTCTAGGTCAAGTTTATTGCCTAATTCTCTATAACCAATGGCTCTGATACCAATCTGTCACACCCCCGCTAAAAGCGGAAACACGGGGATGTAACGAGACCGGGATCGTTATAACACATGGTAAGCGATAGAGAGCAATATAAATAAATGATGACTTGCGTGTCATGACGACACCCGACAACAAGGGGACTTGTGTCGTGTTTAGTCAATGTTCACGACACATAGCCATAAGCAACAAGATAATGATAACACATATACACATATGATGAAAATGTAAATGTTAATTCCCACAACCCGGGAACAAGTTTCAAAAGTTGATAATTGTTTACATGCGATAACATTGTTCAAAAAGATTGTTTATCAAACATGAGCTAAGTCCCAAAAATGCATCCTAGGGTCTCCACTAAGGCAGCACACCTAGATTCCTGGACTTGCATGATCACCTGAAAAGATATGCTTAAAACGGTCAACATAATTGTTGGTGAGCTCGCAGGTTTATGTAATAAAAATGTAAGTGATGCTGTAATAGATAAGCGTGTCGGAATACCGTGAATACAGTTATTACACAAGTAAATATCACATGACATGAGCTTTGCTGGCCAAGGGCCCGTTCCTGGCCACTGATGGTACCAACTAGTATACCATCGAACGAGGGTAGGGGTGTCAACCCAGTAGTACTACCAATACCTAACCGTCGGTTCCCACACTGGAATTAAATAGTTGCAAAGATAGAACCACACAGCAGACCCAAGCATGTATCAAATAGTACTTGCAACACAGTATCACGTTGATTCCTTGTATGTAAAATGTACGTAAGTTGTACAGCATAAAAATTGTGTAAGCATACTTTTCCCCTAATTTGTAAATGATTGAAATATTGTATAAGCGTAAAAAGGGGCCACGAAACTCACTTGTTAGGTGGTAAGTATGTATGATCGATGTATCCCAAATGTTGAATGCAAATAAACAGTCAAACACCTATTGACAGTTATTGTATAGCATTAATAATATGATATATGTATAAGCGTGCAATAATGATGGGTCGGTTCGGGTCGTATCGGATGGGTCACGCACAACACACACAGACTGACACACGTACTAGACCTTATGTAGATCCAAGTACAAGACATTGTCGCCACTAATGATGATGTTTAAGTAAAAGTATCGTTGTTTATTGAAGAAGCATTGAATAAGTGTAAATAGTTATAAGTCAATTTGGTCGTTATAAAAGCGTTAGTTTAAATTTGCTCAAAATAGTTTCTGTGCCCTTTCTCACGTTGACTTTAATCTTTGTGGCCAAACAATGGCATTATTGTGTTAGTGTTACCTCGACACCACACGACATACTCACGCCACGCACAAGGGGTCAAACACAACAATTTCAGTCGCATAACAAGGTCAGACGCACGACTCAACCTCCATTCGTGCGAATCAACCCTCAATCGTGCGAATCAGCTTCATTCGTACGATTGAGCCTTCATTCGTATGATTGGCCTTCAGTCGTACCACACAACATCCAATCGCACGACTCAACTTCCATGCGCACGAATCAACCTTCAATCGTGCGAATTAGCTACTTTCGTACGACTGAACCTTCATTCGTGCGATTGGACTCCAGTCGTGCGAATCACATTCATTCGCACACATTCAGTCGGTCACCTGACTCAATCGCACACAATCACTCAATCGCATGACTCATTCGCATACACTCATTCGCACGCATGACTCAATCGCACACAGACACTCGGTCGCACAACTCAGTCGCACGACATGCCTAGTCGCACAACTCAGTCGCGCGATTGACTCAGACGCATGATCCAGTCGCACAACCCACTCAGTCGCACGGCTCAATCGCATAGATGACCCAGTCGCCTGATCTGCAGAATCGCGACTGTGGTCGGGAGGAGCAGCCCCCGAGCTGCTCTAAACACGGGTTTTACACCACAAGGACCTCCAGAAACACTCAACAAGCATACACAAGCATGAAACACAAGCAAAGAGACCTCACACGCACCCATACGACCTTGTATGTTCGGGTTGAACCCGAACACCCGAAACCCTAGTTTGGACAGCCGTGAAAAGGCTCGAAAATGGCCAACCAAAGACAACTACCTGCTAAGGAGGGGTAGTCTAAGCTGTAGATGATGTCAAGACGAAGAAAACGAGACCTCTCGGGTCGGATTTGGTGCAAAAATGGAGATTTGGTGTGTGAAGAAGATGAAGGTGAAGAAGATGGTGAAATGGGTTCTAGGGCTGATAAGGGGGTATTTATACCCAGCCCAAGTTTGCAAAATTACAAGTTTAGTCCCTGCACTTAACCCCCGAGTTTTCCCAAATTTTGTTCGGTTGAAAAACGACTTCGTTAGGTTTTTATATTAATTGTAAAAGTTCATTTAATGTTATTATGACTTAAGAAATGGTTAGATTAAAACATTTATTATATTTATAAAATGATATATTTAGCGTTTTCAAAAATGAAAGTTTTAAAGGTCTTTTTAAGGTCTTCACACGGTTATAACGAATGCACACACAACGATAATATTGCACACATGATATCCACATAAAGAGTCAAATAGAGATGAGGAATGACCAAATGGAGAATAGATGACGGACAAACACGTTAATTGACGGACCTTAAAGTGACGGATGTCACAGAGAGGGAGTTTGACCCTACCATGGATCAGAAGATGAAGCTTGCTGAGGCTCAGCAGGAGGTCCAGGTTGTGTTGTCTCAGGATGTTCAACCTTAACCTCCACTTCAGGTGGGACTTGACTTGGAGGGGAGTGTAAGTCAATCATCTCTCCACTCTTGATCTTCTTCTTGATTACCCTGATATGCTCATCTATTGTGGATAGAGACATAGGGCCAAGTCTCCTTCTGGAGAATCCATATAGCTTCAAGAAGCTCATCATCCTTTGTCTGTCAGCAGACTTCTTCATACTCTTTTGGATGATGGCTCTTGACTTTGCAGCCTCTTCCCTCATCTTTCTCTTTGTTGCCTTTGGTTCTTTGAGCACTTGAAGTTCAAGCTGTTTGAGATACTCAAACTCAATGTACTCAAAGGACATGGGAAGAAGTGCAGATGCCTGGTAGAGACCTGTGGCACTCAGGTAGTTGATCATGTTTTGCCTATCTATTTCCTTGTCTACCTGAGGTTCTTGTGTAGTTGCCACAGCCTCTTGCACAGGGCATTCTTGAACTGGGGAGAGAGTTGGAACATGCTTGTATAACCTTTTCTGTCTCTTCTCCTCTTTGAATTGGAGAAGTAGCCTTGCATCCTCTGCTTCCTTCATCTCTCTTGACACTTCCATGTCAGCCAGTTCATATAATTGCTCTAAGGGGAGAGATATAATCTCATCTATGCCATAGTTCCTGGTCTGCATGTAAGTAATCCTGACTGCCCTCAACTCATCATCTTGAGTGTTTGGTCTGGGGGCAGCCCTGATTGCAGCATGCATAAAGCCTGAAGACCCAGAGGAACTTTCTCCCCTTAGCTTCCTCTTCCTCTCTTTCTCTCCTCCTCCTCAATCTCCTCAGGAGTTAGAATCATTTTCCCTTTGTCACCCACAGACCTTTGTGACACAGGGTGGAGAGAGCTTTGGCCTTTATTGCTTGGTGTAGCATCCAAGCTCTGGCCAGAGAGAGGTTGTGAGACACCTTCACCAGCAGGTGTTTCACTAAGGGGATGAATTTCTGAAGCAGTTGTTGGTGTGGTAGGGCCCTCAGGCTCTATCACTAGGCCTTCAGCCAAGGTTTTCCCTTTGAAGCTAATCTCAAGGTTTGCCTCAACATCCAGTTGACCAATGACATTACCTGATTGCCTTTGTCTCCTTCTAAGACTAAACTCTACAGTAATTCTATCTTGAATCCTGAGTGCTAACATGTCAGCTTGTCTAGATTAACTTGGGTTGACAAGAGGCATGTTGATCAGGTCAAGACCTTCATAGTAGTTCAAGGTCTGAAAATTGAACACCTCTTGTTGCCCTTGAACTCTTTGAAGAATGAGTGCTCTTCTATCAGCATCATACCTCCACCCAATAATGTAGTTTGAAGTTCCTTGAGGTGGGATGATATAGCCCATGGAATGTCTTCTTCAAAAAGACTCGTAATGACAGAGTCTATAGTGTCCCCCATCAATGTGAACTTGAGGAAGTTGCTGAGTATGCACAATTGCAAGTGAGGATGGTGAGTCCTCAATGTCGATACTCCCTGAAGAACTCCCAGGTTTTGTGACTGTAATGACTTTCTCCCTCTTTTTGGTAGCATCACCCTCTTGCATAGGTGAGCTAGGAGTTAGGTCAATCATATTCACAGGTTCTTGTGTTCCTATTTGAGCTCTCCTTAAGGGTCTCCCAGCTAGTTTTTCTGTGAGATAAGATATCTCAAGTTGCTGATCATTGACCCTGTTGTGTAGGGTAGTCACCTGAGATTCAAGGTGACTAACCTTAAAGACTAAATAGGAGCATGTTTTTGACAGTTTTTGCACCTTTAGTCTCAAATTCCCCTCATATTCATAAGAAGAATCATTGGGGGATGAGATGATTGGACCAAAGTCCTCTCTCTCACCACCAGCTTCAGGTTTTTGGTTGCTGGATTTCCTCTGCACATTGACAGCCTCAGTTGAAGTATCAATGGGCTGAGTTGCCATGGTTGAGGTCTTAATGATGTAATCACTTGCAGAAGTGAGAGCCTCTTCCATATGAACCTCCTGAACAGGTTCAGGAAGATCCACCTCAGTGACATGTGACTAATGTGGACTAGACAAAGGAGACGCAGGAGTACTTATCTCTCTTTGAGTAGGGGAAGAGTAGAGAGACTCATGGTACTTACGAAAACCTAAGTCTTCATTAGTATAGAATGAGAGGTTGGGAATGGGTTGATTTAAGTCTAAAGGCTAGGGATGGTAACTGTCCCTTGAAGGTTGTTCAGTTGAGTGTTGAGACTCACAGTGAAGCCTTAAGGCAGTTGGGCTTGTGAGCTCATCAGGGTGAGCATGAGGAACTTCACCACTGATTCTTGAAGAGATGGGAGTGGTTTGCTCCTCAGGGGAAGTATGAGCTCTAGTGTCCACTTCCTCCTGTATGGGTGAGTGTATGGGGGCCTGCACAAGCTCAATAGCTTGAGCAGGGGTTCGTTTGGATTTTCTTTGGTAGGTGAGGGTGATTTGTTGTCTTTTTGGTGGTTGGGAGGTAGAAGGTGTGGGTTCAACACTAGAATTCAAGCACTGTGGCAGACAGTGCCTTCTCCCTATCTATAATGACCTCTTGGCAGGTCTTCCAGAATTCAAGCAGATTATCCTCATAGAGAGTATGATCAATGGTTTGGGAGGTGAAGTAGTTGGATAGAGCCAGGAAACGGCAAATCTATGAGAAACTTCATCTTTCTCGGAGCTCAACAGAGCATCCTGGTTGTGTTGCCTGTGAAGTTGCATGGAGAAATCTGGGTTGTTTCTGCGGTTTAGGTTGGCCATTTTAAGAAGATTAAGGGTGAAGGAAGATGAAGAACAAAGGCGGTTTGAGAGAATTTAAGTTTAAGGAATAGTGTAATTTGAAGAAGATAGTGAAAAAGGGGGGAACCGTTGGGTATTTATGTGAAAAAGGATTTGAGACAAAGTTAATGAAAGAGGATAAACTTTGAAATCCGGATGTCGGTCCCACCTCTGAAAAGTAGTTTACTTTTGCCCAAAAAGTAGTTTTCTTGGAAGTCGAGAAATTTTCCGAAGGCTATTTGCTTCGGATGTTCTGAAGGAAATGCTTCCGAAGGCAAATTGGCTTCGGAAGGTATTTCAAAAGTTTTTGAGAATTTTGCTTCGGAAGAGATTTAACACTCAGAGTTTTTATTCTAAAGAGAATGAAAAATTCCGAAGGTAAATAGATTTCGGAAGAAACTTGTTCTTTTAAAACATAACAATACTTAAGTTGAATTTAAGCTACGGAAGATATTTCTTCCGAAGGTAAAATTACTGAAGTAGTTATTTGTTTAGTAAGACATGAATTTCTTCCGAAGGTAAGTTTAAATCTTTCAAAAAGAAAAGAGATCAAAATTTTTAAAAATCTAAGAAATGTCTTTAGGAAATATTTTCTTCTAAAGAAAACAAGGGCTTATGAAGGTGATAAAATAGACAACTTAGGACACACAAGTTTTAGAAATAATATGATTAAGTTTTAAGAAAATCTATTCAAAGTTAATCATCCCAATAGCTAATACAAGATATTTAAATCTCTGCTCATCAAAAGCTTTGGTGAACAGATCAGCATATTGTTCATTTGTGTTAACTTTGACTAGTTTGATTAATCAATTTTCAAAGTTTTCTCTAATCAAATGATACCTGATATTGATATGCTTTGTCCTTGAGTGTTGCACAGGATTTTCAGTGATTGATATAGCACTGTTGTTATCTATGTGAATGGGAGTCTCTTTGAAGTTGAATCCATAGTCCAGCATCTGATTTTGAATCCAAAGCACTTGAGCACAGCAGCTTGCAGCAGCAATGTATTCAGCCTCAGCAGTTGATGTAGACATACAGGATTGTTTCTTACATTGCCAAGAGACTACTCTTCCACCAAGAAATTGATATCCCCCTCATATAGACTTTGTAGTCATGTTGCAACCACCATAGTCACTATCTGTATAAGCATACAGATTAAAGTCAGAATTCTTTGGATACCAAAGACCAAGTGATGGAGCACCTTTGAGATATCTTAAATTCTTTTGACACTGACCACGTGTGATATCTTGGCGTTGGCTTGATATCTTGCACAAATGCATGTAGCAAACATGATATCTAGCGGCTAGCTGTGAGGTACATAAGAGACCTAATCATTGCCTTGTAGAGATGCTCATCAACACACTCCCCCTCAAGATCAGGTCCAAGGGAGTGATTATGGCTATGGGTGTCTTAGCAACCTTACAATCAGTCATGTTGAACCTTTTAAGTATGTCTTGTACATACTTTGACTGACTTATGAAGATGCCATTGTCAACTTGCTTCACTTGAATTCCTAGAAAGAAATTGAGTTCCCCCATGGCACTCATTTCAAATCTGTCTTCATCAGCTTCTCAAAGTCTTTGCAGAGCTTTGGATTAGTTGACCCAAAGATAATGTCATCTATATATACTTGAACTAGCATTATGTCATTTCATGTTCCTTTGATGAAGAGAGTTCCAACAATAGTACCCCTTTTGTAGCCATGCTGAGAGAGATAATGAGATAGAGTCTCATACCACTTCCTTGGTGCTTGGTGCAGCCCATAAAGAGCTTTATCAAGCCTACAGACATAATCAAGATGATCAGGATCTGCAAACTCAGGTGGTTGTCTGACATACACCTCTTCATCAATCACCCCATAAAGAAAAGCACAATTGACATCAAGTTGGTAGACCTTGAAGTTCTTAATTGCAGCAAAAGCTAGGAATATCTTGACAGCTTCAAGTCTTGCTACAGGAGCAAAAACATCTGTGTAGTCAATTCCTTCTTCTTGAGTATATCCTTGAACAACTAGTCTTGTCTTGTTCTTGATGACAAATCCTATATCATCTTTCTTATTCCTGAACACCCATTTGGTTCCTATGGTAGTCTTCCCTTGAGGAAGAGGACATAGGTTCCAAACCTTTTGCCTTTTGAATTGAAGCAGCTCCTCTTGCATAGCTTCAACCCAACTTCCATCATTTAGAGCCTCATCAATTTTCTTTGGCTCTATCTGGGACAAGAAACAAGAGTGAAGACAAACCCTTGCATCATGGGTTTGTCCTCTTGTTCTCACCCCTGAATAAACATCTCCAATGATATTTGTGGTAGGATGAGACTTGTGGATCCTTAGCTGAGGTATCATAACAAGTTGCTTAGGCAGATCTAAATTTGAGAAATTCTGATCTCCACATCAGCACACTTATCAAGATTGACTTTATCCAATGAGTGTGTGACATCATTAATGTTGTCTTCAATGGAGTGGTTATGAGCATCAAAAAATTCCTAATTACTTTCCCCACCACCATTTTCTCCAACATTTGAAGCTCCTTCTTCTGAGTTTTGTGCCTCTAAGCTGGAATTTGAAGGCACCCTAGAAGTATCAGCAGGATTTGTCATTGATATGATGGTAGAAGCTTCATTTGCAGGATTGGTTACCACTGGAGCTAAAGATGTGTAGCTTGAAGGTCTTCTTAGCTCAAATCTTGGGTCAGGATCACCTGTAGGTAGTATATCTGTGGACCCTGAAATATTCTCACGAAATTTGTTAAAACAGTTGGTAACTAAATCAAGATCAAATAGCCAATCCGGACCAAAACCTTTCACAGTGGGAGTGTGCTCATTGAAGGTCACATTGGCTGACTCCTCAGCTACTCTAGTTCTGAGATTGTATACTTTATAAGCTTTATCTTGAGAAGAGTATCCAATGAAGTGTCCATCATCTAATTTCTCAGCAAACTTAGCAATTTGATCTTTGGTATTCAAGATGGTGCAAGGACATCCAAATGACCTGAGAAAACCAATGAAAGGTTTTCTCTTGTGCCTCATAAGGAGTCTTAACCACTAAAACTCTGTTTTGCACATAGCAAGCAGTGTTCACTGCCTCTTCCCAGAAGGTGATGGGTAGTTTAGAGTCAGACAACATAGTTCTTGCAGCTTCAATCAGTGTCCTGTTTCTCCTCTCAGCAACACCATTTTGCTGAGGAGTCATTGGAGCACTATATTGTCTTGTAATACATTTTTCATCAAAAAATGTATCAAGGATTTGATTCTTGAATTCAGTTCCTTGATCACATCTTATGGTTTTTACCTTGTGATCACATTGATTCTCAATCTTTAAGATGAAATTTTTCAGAATCTCAGGGGTCTCATCCTTAGTTCTAAGAAAGAAGACCCAAGTGAATCTTGTAAAGTCATATGTGATCACCAAACAATAAGAGGTCCTTCCTAAACTCATTAGACTGGTGGGGCCAAAAAGATCCATATATAATAAGTGTAGGGGATTAATGATGGAATTTCTTTCCTTTTGTCTTGTGAGATACCTTGTGTTGCTTTCCTTTCAGGCATGCAACATAGTGGTCATCACTTGTAAACTCTTTCTTTGGTATTCCAGTTACCAAATCATTCTTAATTAGTTTATTCATGTTTTTAAAGTTTACATGGCACATTCTTTTATGCCAGAGGAAAGACTCATCATTATTTGCTTTAGACAGAAAGCATGAAACTTCTCTTGAGGGAGATGTTTCTTGCAAATCCATCTTGTGCATGTTCCCTTTCCTGGGGGCTCTAAGCAGGATGTGCTCATGAGGAATGACCAACCCGGGCCTGAGAACAATGCACTCATGCTCAGTGAAGAGCATGTTATGACTCTGATCATAAAATTAGGATACACTTAGAAGATTGTACCCAAGCTCCTTGACAAAGTTTACCTTCTCAATGCTGAGCTTACTATTTGTGACCTTGCCCCTTTCTGTAATGTAACCTCCTGCATCTCCTCCAAAAGCAACTGTTCCCCCATCAATTCTTTCAAACTTTTTAAGTAGTGACCTATTGCCTGTCATGTGCCTGCAACAACCATTGTCAATGATCCATACATTTCTGTTTGTCTTGAGTTGTTCCTACACAAAAGAGATGGTTAGTTACATTTGGAAGCCCAAGCCTCATTGGTCTTGGGCTCATCAAAAGAAGTTGAAGACAATGCAACAGTAAATGATCCTATAGTCATGCTAGAAGGATCATTTGCTGATGTTGATGACGAACTATCAGCCATTTGGTCTTTCTTTGACTTCCACACCACCTTTGGAAGCTTAGACTTGACCTTCAATACTTCGGAAGTTTTGATGACTTCAGAAGTTTTGATGACTGGACCTTCGAAAGATCTTGCTTTGTGCAGCAGGCTTCAGTGCTTTGGAAGTATTCCTTTCTTCCGAGACCAAATTTTCTTCCGAAGGCAAGTTTCCACTTGTCTTCTTCTTCATTTTGGAGCTTCCGAAGGAAACAGATTTTCCTTCCGAAGCTTGCTTCTTCTTCTCCAAACTCTTAGAAGTTTCTTTCTTGGTCATGTGGAGAGTACTCTTTGGATTGTAAACACAATCCTTAGCAAGATGAGAGGTACTCCCACACATAACACAGTCCATTTTCTTCCTTCTATGAGTTTTCTTTTGTGAGCAAGGCTGAACTTGATCACTTTAATTCTCCATCTTCATCTTTGCAGATGCTATGGCAATTCTTGTGGGGATAGAACTACCTTTGGAGCTGGATGGTTCAGGTTGTACGGCAGTGGTGCACAACTAATCAGCCTTCTTCTTGATGATGGGATGATTTGGACATGAACCAGAACTCTTGTTGATGGAGTTCAAGTTGGTATCTTTATCCTTCACCACTTCAAATCCTGTGTTAGTGCTCTAAGAAAGATTAACATGTTGTTTTTAGTTTTCTTTTTAATACTTTGTAATAGTATAGGGACTAGTTTTGTAATTAGTTAGTTCCTTTACTTTTTCTGAATAGCTTAGACTTACAGGTATTAGGTAATGAGTTGTATTCGAACCTGCTTACATACTTTGTAATTGTCTTTGCTTGATATTAATGAAACTCTGAATTTTGTTGATATCTTGCCTGATTTTATTACTTTGTTTGTATTTCATTGAATTATGTTCAAACATCATCACAGATTGGTACATTTGATCCTATCAAATGGTATAAGAGCTGTTGGTAAGCTGTTAGTGATTGATTTTTGAAGTTTGTCGAACTTTAAAAACTCAAAAATCTCACTGAATCTGTGATTGATATACAATTCAATTGAAAATTTGTGAATTTTATATATGTTTCATCATCAGAAACATGATTTGAATCACAACTAGTAGTTAAATTCATCAAATTCAAGTCAATTTGTTGAATTTGTGTTCGAAAAAGGTTTACATTTTTCGGACTGAAAATCTTAAAATTGATTGATTTGTTGTTGATTTTGAAAGAAATTGATGTTAGAAGAATGATTATCGGCATAAAACTCACTTAAGTGGAAAGTTCAATCGAATTCATCAACATTTGAAGAATTCAGAAGATTTGAGTTAGTTACATTCATATGAACATGATGAATGTGGCGCATGAGCTGAGATTGACTGAAAAATTTGTCTAAGTGTTAGGCGTTTGAAAACTGTTAGGCGTATTAACACTGTGTGGACGTTTTTTAATTCAGACGTTTGACTATTGTTGAAGAGAAAAAGGCCAGACGCATCATATTTGTTGAGACGGATCAAAACTGTGTATGCGTTTGACAACTGTTGAGGCGCATGACAACTGTTTAGGCGCATCTCAACTGTTCAGGCGTTTTAAAACTGTTTGGACGCATCAACTTGGGCGTTTTGGAAAATTTTCTAAGGCATTTCCTTAGACGTTTCTCAACTTAGGCGCATCAACTGTTTGGGAGTATAACCACTGTTTAGGCGTATCACCTTTGACACTTAGCATTTTTTTTAAAAAGAAAATTTTTCAAAAACTTTTGCATTTATTTTCTTAATTCAAAATCTAAGAAAAACAACAAAAATATAAGAATGGTGAAATCAGAAGATTCTGAAAATAGAGTTCCAAAACATAAAAATAGAGCTAATTTCAAAAATTGGTCTCTTAGGCCAAAACAACATTTTTATTTCATTGACACTGATCTTTGGAAATCTATAGAAAAAGGATCATACATTCTTATAATCACTGATGGCCCTGACAGAGGGTTTGTTTATACTAAAGATTCTCCAGAACCCTATCCAGAAGATGGTCTTCAAGGAGATGATTTGGAGTAAAGAATGATATCAAAGCATATTCATTGATGTGTAAAGGACTACCTTTGGAAGTTCTGGCAAGGCTTGATGCATATCAAACTGGATACACTCTATACAAAGCCTTAAAGATCATTGTGAAGGAGGCAAGGAGATTCAAAATCTCAAGAAACAAAAGTTGAAAAAAACAATTAGAATTGTTTCAACATTTGTCTGGAGAAACCATAAATCAGATGATGAACAGATTTGTTCAACTTACAACTGAGATGTCAACAGCTGGTATTAAGCCTGATCTTGAAGATTTAAATCTCAGACTACTCAATGCTTTACCATCATCATGGAAACAAACAATAACCCTACTAAAGCATACTGAGAAGTTCCCTATGGATCTAGATCTACTTATTGCCAAGATAGAGTCAGTAGAGATTGATGAAAGCTCAAGGAACAATGATAGAGCAGCATCAATGTCTCACTATCAGTTTGTTGCTTCTCCTGCAACCACTATTGAGAATCCATTTATGGCAAAAAGTGAGAAAAGTACAGAAGAAGAGGGAGATTTGTTTGTTGGAGCAGGATTTTTTACTGACTCATCATTTACCAGTGCTCCTGCTTATACAACTCAGTCTCATTCTCAATCTCCTCCTAAATCTCAGTCCCAATCATCTAATGTTCAAAGAGAGACTTCTTCATCTAACTCTGCTAAATCTAGCAAAGTTAAAGATGTGATAAACATCCTATTAGAAGATGAAGAGTCTAAAACTGCATTCACTGCATTTATGGCTAGTTTTCAAGCATATCAAGGTAGCCATTTAACTCAATTAGAATTTGTTTTGCAGGATTTATTTGAGATGGATCCTAAAGATGTTGAAGAGATGGACTTGAACTGGCAGATGGTGATGATTGCCTACAGGACACAAAAACATTCATTTGTCAACAAGAAATACAAACCAAGTGCAAACAAGACTGTTGGATTTGACAAGTCAAAATCTAGATGTTTTAACTGTAACATTTATGGACACTTCTCCAGAGAATGCTAAGCTCCAAGGAATAATGGAGGAAATGCTCAATCAAGTTCAAGCAATCAAAGGTTTTAACCAGCTAAGAAGACTTTTCAAAAGCCTTATCAAAGTCTTCCTATGCCTGAGCTTAAAGATGAAAAAAAATCATCTGATGAAACCAAGAAAGCTCTAGTAGTCAGCATTAAAGATGGTTATGATTGGAGTGCATATGTAGATCAGTTTACAAATGATTTAACATCATGTTTATCTCTTATTGCAGAAATTCAAGGAGAAGATTGTTCAGAAAACAATGATCCAAAGATGGAAAGTGATGATGAAGAAGATGACTATGATTGGAGTGACAAGTCTGATCCTAAGGAGGATACAAATGAAGTAGCTCTAATGGCACAGTCTGATCAACCAAAGGTTGACACTTCATCTTCAAAATCTGAAACCATAGCTCCAAAATTTCCTGAAATCCCATCTGAAGTGAGAGAAAAACTCTGCACTAAATCATGCTACGAACATGTTGAATACTATAGAAACTACTCATTCAAAATCTGTGAGAAGCTAAAACAAGAAGAATCTATGAATAGCAAACTAAAATCTGATCATAAAACAACAGATCAAAAGATTATCTCTCTTCAAACTTCATGGAACAAAACTATAAAAGATTTAGAAATTGTTTCTAAACAATTGGAAGAGATGACCAAGAATCTTGAACAGGAGAAAATAGCACTTGCTGCTACTCAAATGGATCTGGCTAAAGTAAAAAGTTCAAAAATGATTGTAGAAAAACTGGTAAGTGAAAGAAAAGATAAACAAAAAGCAGGGTTAGGTTTCACTCATGAACCTATGCCTTAATCTATTACAAACACTCTACCAGAGAACTTCAATACACATGATCATTCTCCTGAGAATAAAGCTAAACTTAAAGCTTTCCAGATCAAAAACAAGAATTCAGAAGAAGAAAAAGAAAATGTACAAGTGTTTGTTGAAAATGATTAAGAAAAGATTAAAAATGGTCATCCAATCAAGATAAAATCTTATGAACCAAAACAACCAAAACAAAGCTCTTCTGATCAAATTCATGTTGTATTAGAAGAAGTGAAAGTTCAAGGCAAATATAAACAACAGGTAGGAACATCAGAAGATTCAAACACTATTAATCTGAAACAAGTTCAATCTGAAAAGGAATCTTCTTCTGACAATATTCAATCTGAAAGTAAACCAAGTTCTTCTAAATCAAAGAATCAAAGAAGAAGAAAGAAATTATCAAAAACAACATCTGAACAAAACAAAAAGTCAGAAAAGTTGATCAAAGCAACAAATCAGACAACAAAACTTAAACCAATAAAATTTGTGTCAGCTGGTTTGTTAAATATGAATTCTCTTTAAAATAACAAAGTAAATATTATGAACAAAACTCACTCTGATCTGAAATCAAGTTCAGATTCGAAGACTTCCGCTATAGCAAGAAGATTTGTTCCTAATGCATTCAAGAAGGAACTTCATGTTAAACAAATGCAAAATAATTTGGCACAAAATCAAACTGTGAAAAATGAGAGACAAAAGATTAACTATTTGACACCAAAATCAAACATTGTGTCAATGTCATAAGTCAACAAAAAGTTGTTTTTAACTCCACAAAAGTACTGTGAAATTTGTGACATGAAAAATCATAATACTGCTGAGTGCTACTTCAACAAGTACTGTCACATATGTGACATGAAAAACCATTCCACAGCAGATTGTTATTTTAACAAATATTGTACTTATTGTGATGAAAAGACTCACAATATAGCAAATTGTTATTTTAAGACCAGATGTCTTACTAGAGGATTTGCAAATTCAAACATGAGCAAAGGCTTTGTTAATCCACAATATCTGAGAAATCAAACTAATGGATTTCAAAAGGTTACTCATCAACCTTCTTTAGGTTTGAGATCTTTTACAAAGAACAATTATGTGAGATCTAAACAAAATATGCAAGAACAGTTCATACCAAGATCTGTAATGATGATTAATAAAAATGTTAGTCATCAATACATTTCAAAAGTTGATCAATCAAATGATATGAATGTTCTCAAAAATAAAACAAACAATTTTCAAAACAATTTTCAAAATAAAATTGGTAAATTCATCAAGAATAAACCTGATTTGAATAATCTCCATTACAAACAATTTACAATTGTTGATAAATTTGGAAAACCCAAGACCATCTCGGCTTGGGTAGATATCTCAACTTAATTTTCTTGTTGTGCAGGTACGCCCAAAAAGACCACTCAATACATTATATGCGGATAGTGGGTGTAGCCGGCATATGACAGGCAATCCTGCCATGTTACAAGTTTTATGTTAAAAGATGGAACTCACGTCGCCTTTGGTGGTGATGCAGGAGGAAAAATAACCGGAGAAGGAACAGTATCAAATGGGATAATAAGCTTTGATAAAGTCAACTTTTGTTCATAGTTGAACTTTAATCTTTTAAGCGTATCTCAAATATGTGATAAATCATACTCTGTTCTATTTGATGATTCATTCTGTTATGTTTTGAAGCTAGGTTTCAAGATAAGCAAAGATTGGGTGATTGTTACAGCTGAAAGAGATAGAGATGTATACAAGCTGGATATGTCTCAAGTTGATCCTTCAACTGAAACAACATGCCTAATTGCTAAGGTGTCAAATGATGAAAGCTAGCTTTGGCATAGACGTCTCGGACATTCAAATTTCAAGAATATGAACAAGCTAGTAGTAGGAATCATGTCATTGGACTTCCATCTAAGAAGTTTGCAACAACTGATCACTGCTCAGCATGTTTGAAGGGAAAGCAACACAGGGCGTCTTATAAGTCCAAGCTTATAAACTCAACATCCAAACCTCTTCAGATGTTACATATGGACCTTTTTGGACCAACAAATGTCAAGAGTATTGGACGAAAATCATATTGTTTAGTTATCATTGATGACTATACAAGGTTTTCATGGGTTTTCTTTCTATATGCCAAATCTGAAACGACTGATTTACTAAAAGAATTTATCATTAAAGTTGAAAATCAATTAGAAAATAAAGTGAAAATAATAAGAAGTGATAATGGAATGGAATTCAAAAATGCTAACATTGAAATGTTTTGTGCACAGAAAGGGATAGCTCATCAGTTCAGTGCTCCCAGAACTCGTCAACAAAATGGAGTTGCTGAAAGGAAGAATAGAACACTGATTGAAGCTGCTCGTTCTATGTTAGCTGATGCAAAAATTCCTATCACTTTTTGGGATGAAGCTATATGAACTGCGTGTTTCGTTCAGAACAAAATCTTAATTGTGAAAGATAAAATGAAAACTCCATATGAGTTAATGTTTGGCAGGAAACCGAACATAAACTTTTTAAAATCATTTGGTTGTCCTGTTATGATTCTTAATTCAAGTGATCAATTACGAAAATTTGAAGCAAAATCTGATAATGGATTTTTCGTTGAATACTCATCTGTTTCAAAAGCCTATCGAGTTTACAACTCTAGGACAAATATAATTCTTGAAACATTCAACGTTAAATTTCTGGAAAATTCTTTTCCATCAGTTTCAAATGGTCCTGCATGGTTATTTGATTTAGATTTATTATCAAACTCTCTTCAATCTAACTTGTTTAATCAACCAAATTGTCTTGATTCTACAGGTAAGAAGAACTCAAGAGGAGATCTTGGATCTTTCAGTGAGGATTATGATTCTGATGACCCAGATGATTCTAGCTCAGATTACCGATTTTTATCATTTTTCAAGGACTCAACAATACAATTCGATGACAATAATCATGATAATACAGTTTCAGATCATTCAGATTCAATTGATCAGGAAGGATCACAACATATTCCTAATGATGGTAATGAGTTTGTGATACCTGAGTCTGGAACATCATCCGTCTCTGGTGATGTAGTTGATACTGGTAACTTTGATTACTTTATTAACTCACCGACTCAAGTTCACTTCAATCCACATTCTTCTACTTTGTTACATGAGCTTTCCAACTTGAACCAAACAAATCTGGATGTTAATGTTCAATGTGATGAGATTCCAACATCTCGTATTCACAAAAATCATCCAATTTCTCAGATTATTGGTCCATTGAATGAGAGAACAACAAGGAGTAAATCAGAACAAGCAAACGTGTGCTTATACTCTTGTTTTCTTTCTCAAATTGTTCCTAAAAATGTTACCGAAGCATTAAAGACAATGGTTAGATAGAAGCCATGCAAGAAGAATTACTTCAATTTCGCAAACAAGAAGTGTGGAATTTGGTTGATCTACCTGAAGGAGAAATGCAATAGGCACGAAATGGCTATTTAGAAATAAGACTGATGATCATGGTGTTGTAATAAGGAACAAAGCGAGACTAGTTGCACAAGGGTACACACATGAAGAAGGAATAGATTATGATGAAGTGTTTGCACCAGTTGCAAGACTTGAATCCATTCGAGTTTTCCTGGCTTATGCCTCATTCATGATATTTAAGGTGTATCAAATGGATGTAAAGGGTGCATTTCTATATGGTCCTATCACTGACGATGTGTTTGTGAAGCAACCTCCAGGCTTTGAGGATGTAGAATTTCCACATCGAGTATATAAGCTGAGTAAAGCTTTATATGGACTTCATCAAGCCCCTAGAGTTTGGTATGAGACGTTATCACAACACTTAATCCAACATGGATACACAAGAGGGAAAATTGATCCAACTTTATTCATAAAGAAGGATAATGATGATCTCTTATGTGTACAAGTGTACGTTGATGACATCATATTTGGTTATACCAGTCCAAAATTGTGCAATGAATTTGAAGAAATCATGAAATCTCGGTTCCAAATGAGTTCTATGGGAGAGATTAACTTCTTTCTTGGACTTCAAGTCAAGCAAACTGAAGATGGAATTTTCATCAATCAAGAGAAGTTTTTTGACAAGCTCTTAAAGAAATTTAAGTTGCAAGACGTCAGTCCATACGAACTCCAACAGATGTTAACACCAAGATTGAACCTGATCCAAAAGGAAAATCAATTGACCAAACGTTATACAAATCAATGATTGGTTCTTTGGTGTATCTTACTGCATCTAGACCAGACATTATGTATGTTGTTTGTGTTTGTGCCAGGTATAAATCAGACCCGAAAGAATCTCACTTAATTGCTGTCAAAAGGATATTCAGGTATCTCAATGGTAAACCAGCCTTAGGGCTTTGGTATCCTTACAAGGGTAACTTTGAACTACAAGGATATACAAATACTGATTATGGTGGATGTTGTCAAGATAGAAAATCGACTTTGGGTGGGTGTCAATTTCTTGGTCCCCGATTAGTCTCGTTGCAATGTAAGAAACAAACAAATGTCTCTGTTTCAACTACAGAAGCTGAGTACATTGCTACATCAGTAGGATGTTCTCAAATCCTTTGGTTGCAAAATCAACTACTGGATTATGGGTTCAATTTTCTTAAAACACCAATTTACATTGATAACACTGCTGCTATGTTCATAACAGCCAATCCTATTCAAGATTCAAAAACAAATGATATCATTTTCACAGAGATAACTCTGAAAAAGGATTAATCATATTGATTCAAATTGCAAAAGAAAAACAGTTGGCAGATCTATTTACTAAAGCCTTCCTACCAGGACGGTTTGAGTATTTAGTAGAGTCAATTGGTCTTATAAATCATATGTGATCTCTCTAAATCAAAAGATCATAATAAGTGATCCTCTCATTGTTAATTGCTTGTTTATATTTTGTGTGTGTGATTCTTGTTTCCTTAGAAAAATCAAATACAAAAATATAAATCAAAACTACAAAAATAGAGTCTTTTTCTAATAATCAGTTTACATTTTTAGAAAGGAATATGTTTTAAAATATGTGAGAAATGATAGTATATTAGTGAGATCAGTTGCATACTTCACTCATTAATAAAGTCTGACATGATCAGATATGATGTGTAGACAATATCTGACTATTATGCTGAAAAAGTAAATTCTTGTGATCAAACTAAATTTCAATGCTTGTGTGTATTCATCTGAGTACTTTTGAGTTGTTTTGGCTTATCAGATTGAATGCTTGTTAAGTTACACCACTCACACCTGTTGATACTGTGTTTAATCATAAGATCTGTTACAAAGCATCATATCACTTCTCTGTTATGAGTCATCATAGACCTGAAGTGCTGAGATATCCTTTGTTGTAAGTGATTACAGACCTGGATTCTCTCTTTGATGCAAAAGATGCCAATGTGCCCAAACTATTCAAATGAATAGTCAGAGCTGATCAAATGGTTATCCATGATCATTCTCTATTAATTTAAGTAACATGAACCCTGGTGATACATATGTTTCAGGTAATAAGTTGAGTATGTGTTCTTTCTTGCATGTCATGATGATGGTTGAGCTCTCTCAGTCTCTGTATGATGTACATCATGTCATACCTAAATATAACCTAATCAATCCAAGAATTGAAAAAGTAAGTGAGTTGATAATTTGTCAAAAACACTCATTGTCTGTCCTTAGATCTTGTGTCTCCTTTGCTGTGATATCACTGACCTGGAACACACTTGATCAGGATATATTCATTGTCTATGTCTATTCACATTTCTTTTATTTTAATGTGCTGATCTTCATTAATATGATCTCACTGCAGACATTAATTCTTTTGTCTATATTAGATTTTGATTCTGCTTTCATTTTGATTTTACGCATGTCTTTTGTGTGTGAAGACAATGTCACAATGAGATGTGTGATCTTATTATCTTACCAAGGAAACTTATAAGTTTATCAAACTTAAAAGTTTAGGGGGAGTAATAAATGAAAGAGTTGTTCTCAGAAAATCAAAATCAAAATTAAAATGTTGAATTGAAAGGATGATGCTATATGTTCAAAGTATTTGTGTAATTTGAAAATGAAATTTTTGAAAAGTATAATATGAACCTACATAAATTTGCAAATGAAAATGCTTCTTTCAAAAGTTAAAATTTAGATGATAATAGATTTTATGTTGAGACTAAAATGAAGGGACAAAATAAATTTTAAAAAAAATAAAAATAAAATAAAAATTTTGTGAATTGAGAATGCAAAATGCAAAAAGTTCAAAATTGAGGGACTAAAAGGAAAAAATTTTGAAAAATTCAAAATTATGCTTTAAATGTTTAAATATTACTATGAAATATTACTAATACGTTTAAACAGTGTGCAGGTGAAGAATTTGAAAAACCAAGTGTTAAACTCATGAAAGTCAACTCAAACTCAAAATCAACTCAAAGTCAACTCATGCGCCTAAATAGTGCACAAACGTCTAAATAGGAGCATGATGAAATTTCAGGAATTATACAAGTGTTTCGACATTTGACACATTCCCATACGTCTAAACAGTTGTAATAAGTCTATGGAATTATACAAGTGTTGGGCGTTTGTCATAATCTCATGCGCCTAAACAGTGAATGAGTCTGACTTTGACCAAGTGTTAGATGTTTGAAGTGTCTCATGCGTCTACAAGTTGAAAATTTTCAATTTTACAAGTGTTAGACGTTTTAGAAATTCCATGCGACTGAACAGTGCAAAAGCGCCTAAACAGTGCTTATGCGTCTAAACAATTCCCATGCGTCTGAGTGAAAACGCACAAACAGTGCTCATGCGTCTAAAAAGTTAGTGAATTTTAGGGTTTCATACGCCCAAACAGGGCTCATGCGTCTAAAATCTCACTTAATATAAATTGAACACTTACACTTATTTTCTTATTCACACTCAAAATTTTCCACAAACAAGCCCCTGAACTGTCGACTAACAGACATCATCAAACTCTCATTTCATCTGTGATTTCATCAAATCCTGTTGATTGTAGATATTATTTGGATCTATAAACGTAAGTTTGTGATTCAAATCAGTAAATTTTGGTTAAATCAGATTATAGGTATAGGCGTTTGAATGCTATTTGTGCGTTCGAACACCATATCCTTCAAAGTTTAACTAATCAAATGTAAATCATATCTAAAATTGACTCTGGATTGTTGATAAGTATCTGATTACGAATAGGTTGATGTAAAGTTCATGATCTGAAAGTAAAAATAATTTGATAATGATTTGATCAGGATGTTCATCGATGGAAGAAGAAGAAGATGAACAGACAGATTAAATTTTGAATAAAAATAAAAATAAAAATAAAGATAAATATTTTTTTAACAAAAAGTAAGTAATTCAAAATTCAAATGTGCGATAATAAATTCAAAATGATTAATTTTTTAATATTTCACAAATTAAAATCTCAATTCAAAAGTCAAAATTAAAGTCAAAATCAAAAGTCAAAATTGAATGAAAAAGTTATAAGTCAAAATTGCTAAGTCTTATGTAGAAATGAATCTCATTAATCAAAATCTCAATGTTCTCATATTATTTTCTCTATGTTTTGTAGATGGCAGAATTGAAGTTTGAGCCAAAACACAATGTGGCTGCATACTTAAATATGAAAACAGAGAAGCCATTGGATATGAAGAGATTATTAGATTTCTGCTTAGAACAAAATATGTCTATGCTATGTGTGCAAGACCAATGATCAATGGAAGACTGATTAAAAGATTTTAGAGAACTGCACAAGTTGAAGGAGATGAAGAAGGGAACAAAGTTCTAAGAGCTTCTATTACAACAGAAAGAATGCTTGAAGTTTCTGAAGAAGCAATCAGAATAGCTTTAAGGCTTGGTGAAAATGACCCAGAAGACTTATCAGAATATACCTTCAATGAATGTAGAGATGTTTTTTCTATAAATGGGTCATCCTGATCATTTCCCCAAGAAACAATTTTTCATAGCTTGAGTGTATAAGCATTGGAAGCTGTTGTGCTACATATTTCAACATTGCATGTCTAAACGAAGTGCTGGTTGGGATTCATTCCCAGTAGACATTGCATCTCCCATTATTGCTTTAGCCACAAATAGAAGATTCAATATGGCTAAGTGGATCATGAATGGATTCATTTTCAATCTTGAAAGAGGAATGAGAAATAAATACTTGATGTATCCAAAATTTCTCCAATTTCTTATTAATGAAGCTAATCCAGATCTGTATGTTGAAGGAGTTACAGGAGATAAGTTGCATTTAGAGCATATGTCAGAAGCAGTTTATAAAAGATTGGCAATGATCACTGGTGCTCAAAACATTCCAGTATTTGATTATATCAGGAATGTATCTATGAATGAAGTAGATATTAATCAGCAACACTTTCATCTATCTGAAGAAGAACCAATAGATCCAAATGATCTCATTGAGGATGTTGAAGATGATGAAGAAAGTGAGGATGAAGCTACTAAAAGCTCATCAGAAGAAGAAAATGTTGATAACAATGAAGATGATGATGCTGAAAAAGTGAGGATGAAGCTCCTGAAAGCTCATCAGATGAAGAAAGTGATGACAATGATGATGATGATGGAAATGATGGTGCAACTGAGGCACATCAAGAAGAAACTGATGAAACAAATGAGGATGATACTGTCAATGAACCTCAAAACATGGCTGAAGAAACCAATGTTGCTGATATTCATGATGATGCTGCACATGAAGTAGATTCACAAAATCAAACCTTTGATTTTGATGTTATGAATGATATGTTATATGATCCAGTATTTGAAGTTGATGTGAATGAAGGAGTAGAAGAAATTCCTGTTGATACTACAAACAATGTGTCAGTACAAACAGAGGAGACAGTGGAGATTAAAAGAAGAAAATCTGAGTAAAGAGAAAGAAAATAAAGAGTTGAAAGTGGAGAATGAAAGGATGAAAGAGATGAACATATCTCTTGAAAAAGAAATTCAAAAACTAAAAGATGAAAACTTAAAGTTGACTGAAGAAAATGCCTTGAAAGATGAAAAGATTGTGAGGTTTGCAAAAGATAAAGAAGATGTAATCAAGAATTTTGAAGTAATGATCAAAGACTATGACATTCTTGAGGAGAAGTTCAAGAAACTAACAAAAGAAAATGAAAACTCAAAGATGAATTGCTGAAGGAAAAAGAAGCTCAGAAGCCTATCTCTCCAGTACAAGTGATAAGTGCTGAGATGAGTGTTGAAGAAAATCTTGAGCAGCTAAAAGGAAAAAGAAAAATTGATGAAGTAGAAGATACAATTCTAACTGAATCATCTTCCAAAGTGCAAAGAACTAAAGGAAATGTTGAAGAACAAAATGTTCAAGAACAGATTGAGGCAATAGAAGATATTGAGGAAGTGTATAATGATGATTGGTGTGATGAAGTTCTGGATGATGAAGATATTGATGAAGCTCCATTTGTATCACATTTCTCTTCACAAGAACAAACTCAAGAGCAAGACGAAGTTCCACTAGACTTTGAAGAAAGATATAATTATCTTGTGAAGATGAACTACAATCGAGTATATTTGGATGGACTGATAGTTTCTCAGATTAATGATGAATATGAGAAATGTATTTCTGCAGAGTCAGTTGCACCAGTTGATCCAAATGAGATTGTTATTGAGCATGGTGAATGGACTAGAGCAAAAGAGGTTATTAATGTAGAAGAACTATCTAGCTTTGAGCTGCATCATCCTGATCCAGATGATATGAGTATTCCAGCTTTAAGATCATGGTTGCAAGCTAGGAATTACCCGTGGAGGAAACTAAAGAGATTACAATCTGTATCATTGAGGAACCTTGTCAAAAGTTTTCAAGAAACGGAAAAACAATTGAAGAAGATGATTGTACTTGATACAGATAATCCTCAGTATCTTGAAATTACAAAAAGGACAAGAATGTTAAAGCCACAGGAGATCAAACAAATGGCAAGAAAGACTAATGCATATGATCACAGAAAAGAGTTGATTGAAATGTTTGCTGATCCAGAAAGACAAGCATACAAAGCCTCTACTGAACATAGGCATATTTTTGATAATTCGAGATCAACTGGAGACTTGGTAAGAAACGTACTACAAAGAGGACAATCAGTTGCTGAACTGTTGAATGCTATGATTGCTCCAGATTTTACCAACCAAGTAAAGATTATCGCATGGAAGTATGATGAAGTGTTTGATGCATTTTTGATAAAGAGGGTAAATGTTGTGTGTGATGTATATCACTTTTACTCTAGCATTATAAAACTTCCAGTGCAAGATCTGAAAGAGCTTAATAGATTACCTCTGATTAAGCCTTCTGATTCAAAACGTGGCAAGATGATGGTAGAATTACTAAGAAGAGGATTGGATCGATCAAGTAATTTTCTTAAGACAAGATGTGATCAAGAGGATAAAGAATACTTTGTTACTTTGAAGAATAATAAAAAGCTCAAAGGATTACATTCTGAGGAGGAACATTCCATGATTGAATTATGTGACAATTATTTTGAGAAGGTCACAACTCCTGGTCTGAAAGTGATAGATGGTAATCAAAACTCAAAGCCAATTCTCAGATGGTTTTATAACACTGAGACGTTTGAGCTTAAGTTGGTTCGAAATCTCGAACGATGGGATGAGGACATGATTACTTTATTTGGAGTTTTTGAACTGAAGCTTTTACATCCTAGCTATATCTCATTTTTGTCTGTACAAAAGTTTGAGAAAGTAATCCTGAGATAGCAGAGCAAGACAAGAAGTATTTCATTTCTATCATCAATGTGATGAATGCGGCTATGGAAAGAATATCTTTGAGAAAAGCTCTTGCTTATGCTAACATTGTCAAGAAAGATATAAAAGACATTGAATTCATGAGAATATCAAGGAAAGGGGTATTCGAAGTATACTCAAAGGAAAGTCAAAATCCTATTGAGTTATATGCTAATATCGATATCTCATGTCTTTCAAAAGATACAGTGGAGAGAATGAACAAGATGGAGATTAAGACGAATGAAGCTAAACCAGAACAAGGCATTCTTGCAAGCAAATTCAAGTCTGCTATTTCAAATGCTTTGAAAGAATTATAGATGTACAAACAGAAGCCAATGTTCAAGATAAAGGAAGAACCAAAAGATTTTTTTGAGTAATGAAGATAAAAGCTGAAGATAAAGCTGAAGATGGAAGAAAAGAAAAAGAAGACAAGATTGAAGATTTTGAAGACAGAAGACCATGTCAATCTTAGGGGGAGTATTGTTAGTGCTCTAAGAAAGATTAACATGTTGTCTTTCGTTGTCTTTTTAATACTTTGTAATAGTATAGGGACTAGTTTTGTAATTAGTTAGTTCCTTTACTTTTTGTTTCATTATAAATAGCTTAGACTTACAGGTATTAGGTAATGAGTTGTATTCGAACCTGCTTACATACTTTGTAATTGTCTTTGCTTGATATTAATGAAACTCTGAATTTTGTTGATATCTTACTTGATTTGATTACTTTGATTGTATTTCATTGAATTGTGTTCAAACATCATCACAGATTGGTACATTTGATCCTATCATCCTGCAGAGATGAAGACTTGTTTCTATGCAGAATTGAAGGTGGCCTTGATCTCTTGACCCTTTTTGGACTTTATTTTGGCCTTCTTAATCAAGTTCTTTCTCCTTGACTTGGTCATCCCAATAGCTTTGCTCTCCTCAGAGGGATGGTGACCCTTCTTAGAATGCTCCTCTTCACCGCTTCTCAGAGCCATTCTCCACCATCTCCTCTTCATCCTCTTCAGTCACAGGATCTATGAGGGGAAGCTCATCTTCACAAGTTCCAAACCTAGGAGATCTTACAAACATGATTGTGTGTGGATGAGCTATCTCACAAGATCCCAGTCCCTGCTTATTTTGATAACAAACTTTTGCATGCAAGGAATGTTCTTGAAGGTCTCTTCTTCAAGAACACATTTTTCTACCTTGGCTTTGCTGATCACAAGCTCAGCCTGGCATTTAGTTAACTTAGTAATGAGGTCTTTGATCTGAGTCCTATAGTTTGTATGCTCATGTTTAAGAGTTGAAATGGTTTTCTCTAAGTCCTCTATCTTTAGTTTATAATCTTTTTCAGCTCTTTTAAAACCAGCTTTTAAGATATTTAAGGACTCAAGATTAGATCTCATTTCTAAGTTATAGGACCAGTATCTATTGACTTTAGCAATGCATTCAGGAGTACAAAGATGTTCCAATACCTTGGCTTCATCGTGGTCTGCCATGAGTGCTTGGTTTGGAGATGCATCTTCTACCTGAAAGGTCCTGTCGAAGCCTCCTTCTTCAATAGCAACTGCAGCTTGTTGCTTTGGCTTCTCATTCTGGGGGGCTTTTTCAGTGTAGTTTGGTCTGGTTAGTGCTTGGCCACCATTTGTCCTTGGTGCCTTACACTCCCTTGCAAAGTGTCCCATCTGGTTACAGTTGTAACACTTTACTTTGCTTTTATCCAGCCCAAACTTTCTGGCTGCAGGAAACTTTCTCCATCTCTTGTAGAACTTCTTGGCTCTGTGATAAGTACTCCAGATCATCTGGATGGATACAATCCAAATCTTCAAAGATGAAGAGAAGGTTGCTTGTGGTTTCATCAGCAGAGACAAAAGCATGAGAAGAACTTGTCTCTTGGGAAGGACTTCCTTGAGTGTAGCTTTCCCTTGGAGTCTCTGGGAAGGTGATGAAAGGGCCCTTTCGTGAGTTATCAGGGTAGCATATAAGATGATGTTGTGGCTCAATGCTTTCCCTTTCAACCACATGGAGTGCTGAACTCAGTTGATTGCTGGAGTTAACAGATGGGTTTTGCATGTTCATCTCCATTTGGTAGCCACTAAGAATACCATACAACTCTGTAAGAGTAAGAGTCTTAAGGTTCTCAATCCTCTTGATAACAACACAGTAATGTGTCCATTGTCTAGGAAGAGAGGACATAAACTTCCTTACAATGTCCCTGTTCTCAAGAGTTACTCCAACATCCATTAGAGTATCCACAATCTCAACATACCTGATGTATTGTTGAGTCATGATTTCACCTACCTTAAAGGTGGAGTTTTCAAACTGCTGCTTCAGGAGATCCTTCTTGTTCTCCTTTGCTTCAGTAACCTCTCATACATCAGCTTCAGTGCTTCCCATAGTTGTTTGGCAGTTTTGCACTTGTTGAAGCCTCTGTAGATGGAGTTTGGAAGAGCAGTTTGAAGGGCTGTCATGGCTTTCTGATCAATCTCTATTCTCTTCCTGTCTTCTTCAGAGTAATCGGCCACAACCTTTGGAATCATACCACCACCAGTAGCAGAAGTGGTGCTTGGTATGTAAGGTCCTTCAACAACAGAGTCCCACATCCTGGAGTCTTGAGACTTGATGAAGCCTTCCATTCTTTGACACCAAGTATCAAAGTCTTCAGGAGTGATCAGTGGAGACTTTATCATAGCTTTAGTTTCCATATCAGCTTTGGTAGAGTTGTTAAGTATTTTGTATATGTGAGGGATCTTAAGTTGGTGAGATCTTATATCAAGAGCCTGAAATGCTCTGATACCAAATGCAGGACCGTTGAAGGGTATGCATTTACAACACAACACAATAAGAAGAGTTACTTAGAACACTTAACAGATCAAATTGGGAACTGGTTAACTTTAGTGAAAGATGCTAAGAACACAAGTAAGAATGAGACAGAACAAGATAGCAAACAACACAAGTAATTGGTTTTCAAGAATGTGTATATTGCTTCTGAAGTTCTATTACAAATATTACAAAGCATAAAGGAAAGTTACAAGTACTTGAGATACACATACTACATCCTACAGCCGGCCATACTTTGAAGGCCAGCTAGATATATAAGACTAGACAACTACAAAATCAAATGTAGAGTCAAAAGGCAGATTTGCCTTTTGACTAGTGGCTATGACATGCCATAGCTCACATCCTAATATATTACAAAAAGGATAAAAGTACATAAAGTAGAAAGCACAAACTCAAGACCTCAATGTACAGTTACCAAAAGCATGAACCTTTTCACCAACTCATGTAAGTTGGTGACTTTACAGAGTTGCAGCGAAAAGGTGGTCCAACTTTATGGTAAAGTATATCAGATAAAGGCATGTCTCTAAAAGTCTTTGGAAGAAATCAATCTTCACTCTTTGGCTTCGGAAGACTTTGTCTTTGAAGCTTCGGAAGACTTCACTTTTGACTTCAGAAGATGTTGGTCTTGGCTTCGGAAGATTTTACACATATAATATTTCTAGTGCATGGTGTAAAACTTCCGAAGCATTTCTACTTATGTTCTTCAGTGCATGCAGGCAGAAAGACTAAAGATGTTTTGGTTGCATCAGACTTATAGGATCCTTACAATATCTTCTGAGGGTAAATATCTCTTCAGAAGTACTCATACTTAGAAAATTTTAAAGAAATACCTTTTGTAACAGGGCTTAGATTGTATGAAGATAACATAAACAAGACATATATTAAAAAGGTTTTCAAAAGAGATAAACTAGTCAATATTTATCATCCCAATAGCTGTGATTAAGTACTTAAATCTTTGTTCATCAAAAGATTTGGTGAACAAGCCATCATATTATTCATTTGAGTCAACTTCGACTAGTTTGATCAAGTTTTTCTCATGTATATCTCGAATGAAATGATAACTGATGTCAATGTGCTTTGTCGTGGAGTGCTTGACTGGATTATCTGTAATAGAAATAGCACTCTTGTTTTCAATTTGGATAGGGGTCTCCATGAAGTTAAAGCTGTAGTCTAACATCTGATTTTGAATCCAAAGCAGCTGAGCACAGCAACTTGTAGCAGCAATGTATTCAGCTTGAGTAGCTGATGTATAGATACACAATTGCTTCTTACATTGCCAGGGGATGATTCTTCCACTAAGAAACTGACATCCTCCTGATGTGGATTTCTTGTTGATATTACAGCCACCATAGTCACTGTCACTGTAGCCATAGAGATTGAAGTTTTGATTCCTAGGATACCAGAGACCCAATTTGGGAGCTCCATTGAGGTATCTAAGGATTCTCTTGGAGGCAACTAGGTGAGACAACTTTGGAGCAGCCTGATATATTGCACGGATACAAGTTGCAAACATGATATCAGGTCTACTTGCTGTGAGATATATTAGAGATCCTATAATTGCCCTGTACTAATGCTGATCAGTATCCTCCCCCTTAGAGTCAGAACAAAGGTTGTGATTTCTGGGTATAGGTGTCTTGGCTGGTTTATAATCTTTAATTTCAAATCTTTCTAAGATGTCATTGACATACTTAGATTGATTGATAAAGAACCCATCTTTCATCTGCTTCACCTGAATTCCAAGGAAAAAGTCCATTTTTCCCATGGAACTCATCTCAAACTTCTTTTTCATAATGCTTTCAAAGTCCTTGCACATCTGGTCATTTGAAGAGCCAAATATGATGTCATCAACATAGACTTGTACAAGCAAAATGTCTTCCTATACTTCTTTATAAACAAAGTCTTGTCTATTATGCCTCTGCTGTAGCCATGCTTCAGGAGAAATTAAGAAAATGTCTGATACCACAGCCTAGGTGCTTGGTACAGTCCATAGAGAGCTTTATCCAGTTTGCACACATAGTTGGGATGTTGTGGGTCTTTAACTCCTGGAAGCTGACACATATAGACTTCTCTGTCTATATCCTCATATAGAAAGGTTCACTTGACATCAAGTTGGTAGACAGTAAAGTTCTTGGAAGCAGTATAGGCAAGGAAGATTCTTACAGCCTCAAGTCTTATAATTGGTGCAAAGACATCTGTGTAATCTATCCCTTCCTCTTGTGTGTATCCTTGAACTACAAGTCTTGCCTTGTTCTTGATAATCAAACATCTATCATCTTTTTTGTTTCTGAACACCCACTTTATGCCTATGGCTACTTGACCAAGTGGTAGAGAACATAGGTTCCAAACCTTTTGTCTCTTGAATTGAAGCAAATCCTCTTGCATTGATTCAACGCAACTATTGTCCATGAGAGCCTCTTCCATCTTCTTTTGTTCCATTTGAGAAAGAAAGCATGAATACAAGCATATATTCCTATTATGAGTTTGTCCTCTTGTTCTCACGCCTTCTGAGACATTCCCAATGATGTTTTTAGCTAGACGAGTGTTGTGAATTCGGAGCCTTGGAATAACATCTAATTGCATAGACAAATCTAAACTGGAAAAGTTTTGCTCAGAATTAGAAACATTATTTCTAGCTGTTGTCTCATGCTCCTTCAATGAGGACTGCTTTAATGAATGTGAGACAACATTAATAGTGTTGTGCGGTGAAGCAGCATTAACAGTTGCATGTTCCTCCAGAATGCTACCTTCATTAGCTTGGTGTTGTATGCTGGAGTTGTCATTTGATGAGTTTTGAGGCTCATTTTGTTGATAACTTGTTGAAGCTTCATTGGATCCTAAGATGTTTACGGTTTCACGGCTTTCATCAGTGGGAGTTTGATCTTCATTAACTCTTGGAGAACTTGGAATAGGTCTGGGTAACTCAAACAGTTGATCATCATCATCAGAAACACTTTAAGTTCCTGTTCCAGCTAAAACATTCTCACAAGAAGTTTAGAATAGTTTGAAACAATTCTAAGTCAAAATGTGGTCAGGTCCATTCCGTTTAACACAAGGAGTGTGCTCATTTACAACAATGTTAGATGATTTCTCAAATTGTTGATTTTTAATGTTATAAACTATATAAGCACTAGAGCTGGAGGAATATCCAACAAGTATAGAATCTCCGACTTTTCAGCAAATTTTACCAAATTGTCTTTTCGAAGGACCTAAGAAAGCCAATGAATGGTGGCCTATTGTCCATAGCTCATAAGGGGATTTTCCATCGGGCTTAACAATAAGAACCCTGTTATGCACATAGCATGCAGTGCTGACTGCCTCTATCTAGAAAGTTAGAGGCAGCTTTGAATCAGCCAACATAGTTCTAGCAGCCTCAATAAGTGTCATATTTCTCCTCTTAGCAAAACCGTTTTGTTGAGGAGTTCTTGGAGCACTATATTGTCTGGGATTCCCTTTTGAGTTATAGAATGAGTTAAACTTGATTCATAAACTTAGTCCTTTGATCACTTCTTATTTTTTTACCTTGTGATCGATTTGATTTTCAATTTCAAAAATAAAAGATGTTAAAGTTTCAGCTGTTTCATCTTTAGTTCTTAAAAAACACCTATGTAAATCTAGTAAAATCATCAACGATCACAAGGTAGTATGATTTCCTTCCAATGCTCATTATACTTGTGGGACCAAATAGATCCATGTGCAATAAGTGTAATGGCGTGGTAATAGAGTTAACTTCTTTGGATCTATGAGATGCCCTTTGTTGCTTCCCTTTCAAACAAGCAACATTGTTATCTTTCCAAAAAAATTCATTTTTAGGCACACCATGTACCAAGTTATTTTAACCAAATTATTCATGGTTTTAACATTAACATGACACATTCTTTTATGCCACATAGTTGACTCATCACCAGTAGCGTTGGAAAGAAAACATGATACTTTACCCAGTGGGGAAACGTTGTTCATATCCAGCTTATACATATCCCCTCTTTTGGGAGATCTAAGAAGCACCAATTCTTGAGGAATTGTCATCCTGGGCTTGAGGATAATACACTCATTTTTTTTAAAAACATTTGGTGCTTTTGATCATAGAAATGAGAAACACTTGAGAGATTGTATTCAAGCTGTGTGACAAAGTTTACTTTGTCAACTTTTAACTTACCATTGGATACACTACCTCTACCGAAAGTTGTGAATCCAAGGATGGCAATCAGGAATTATCAGTGTTAGATTGAGTTCGAATAATGATTGCAGAATTATTACTAATCGTTGTTCAATTGATTGAATATGAAATAACAAACGCAATAGAAAGTAATAACGAAGAACAGAACAATATAGTGCAATAAATGAATGAACATGATTTGATTCAATAGTATTTCATTAAAAAAAAAAGATTGATGATTACAAATGATCAAATAGTAATTCTTGATGATGATGTCAGCTATGATTCTATTGATGATTTTGGTGTAATTGATGTGGCGGCTGCTAGGGTTTTGTGATTGATTGATTGTATTGATCGATGTATTATTAGATATTCAGCCGCACCCAGAGTGTGAAGCTAGGCCTTGTATTTATAGGCTTAGGATTTACTGTTAGGGTAACAGTAAATCTCTTGGAATCAGTAACTTTCTTATCGAGGTAAGAAAGTTACTCAGAGAATGTTATGATGTGACATTCTCTGACTGAGTTAAAGTCGTCCGTAGAAGTTGACTTTATGACATTACTCAGTGATTGACTTGTTGACTTGATGTACTTGGTGACGTACATGCAAGTGTTAGTCTTCTATAGGAGTTTTGCCTTCTGTAGGAGTTTTGCCTTCCGTAGGAGTTTTCACTTGATAGACTTCACTAGAATGCAAATTGTTCATCCGCGGATCTTTGGTCTTCCGAAGGGGTCCCTTGACTTCATCCACAGAAAAGTGTTCTTCCGAAGAAGATCCTCGGATGCACTTTGTTTAAGAAGATTATCTACGGAAGAACAAAAATGTTCATCCGTAGATATTTCATACACTTAGTCAATTTCATGAAATTGACTAAGCATGATGTTAAACCTACAATCACACATATAAATCAACACAATTATGAGTTAACCTATACATATATAATGCATACATTAAGATAATAATTCACAAGAGTTTATTACAAGAGATTGATTAAAGTGCTAAGCCTATACACAGGATCTAGACTTATTGTTCCTAGATCTAACAATACTCCCCCTTAGGCTTAGCTACTTGAAATCAACTCTTTAGACTTGAAAGTTCTTTCACTCTTGCAACCATCTTGTTATTGAAGTAGGAGACTGCAGCCTTCTGATCATCATATGTGTATTTGATTTCCATCTCTTAGATCATCCTTAATGTTTCAAAACTTAACCCCTAAACATCTTCCACAGTAGTAAGGGTTTCCAAAACATTGTTATTGTGAACTATCTCTAGTTCATCTTGCTCTGAGATTCTTAGTTTAGTCACTTCTTTGATCGTAGTTCCCATCAGCTAGCCTGCTTCATACCTCTTTCTCTTATAAGCCTTTGCTTGTAATTTGTCAATCACTTGAATGAGGTGCACATATAAGCATAAATCATTTTGTGCTTGCTCATCATTTAGCTTAGGAAAATACTTATCATGACGATATGACGTGTAGCTTGGATGGAGAAGCATGATTTCCACATGATCAAAAATTCTAATACTTTTAGCTTTCTTTCTTTCTTCATTTCATAATAACACCAGCTCCTTTGTTTTCTCAACATATCCCCATTCTATTATGGAAAATGTATATTGATTTCCTTCAATGTTCCTGATGGATGTTGTCTTTCTGTTTGCGTATCTAAATCTCCTTAAAAATTCATCATCAACAAATGAGGAGGAGTTTGATTTTGATCAACTTTGACCTTGTTTCCTTTTGTTATGATCAAAATCATTTCCTCTAGCTTCTTTCAACGCATCATCTTTGAATTTGTTCTTTAACTTACCCACTACCACTGAGATATCTCTTCCCCTTGGGTTAATAGGATAGTTAGTAATGATTAAGCTTTGGAGATCTTTAATGTCACAATCAGGGACAGACAGTATTGTTTTCACTGAATGGAAATATTGAATCCTTCCAGATGTTCTTTTAGTGACTGCACAATCCCAGTCTGGATCATATTTCAAGGCCATAATCTTGTTTCCTTCAACGGAACTAGGAGTTGTGAGATGATCAAACAATTCAATCAGTGTTGATTTTTGTTCTGTAATATCTCTCACTGTTGTACCAAGTGGCCATACTTTTCCTGGTATTACTTCTCTTGGTTCTTTGATTAATTTTTCTTTTCCTTCGAATTGATCTTTGCTTTCAACAGTCACTGGTTCAGCAGGAGTCTTGGCTTGATGTTCATAGGTAGGATTTGGAGCTTTAGTCCTGAATTTTACTCCAGTTTCCAATTCCACCTTCATTACATGCTCCATCATTCTTCTCAGCTCTCCTACTGATCTCCCTTTCAGTTCATGAATCTGGTAACTGTGACCATGCAACCAACAAGTCATATTGTATTTGCTGAGTTTAGCTGTCTCACAGTGACCGAGCTCTTTCTTTGTTTTTGAAATAGAATGAAATGTTATGATGGTTTCATAGTTGCAGTTGGGGATCATGAATCTTGCAAGCTCAAAATTTTTAAGTACATCCTTCATCTCATTCATACTCATTCTTTCTATCATGTCATATGGAAAGCCATGGTTAATCAGAGTCATGAATATAGCAAATTCTAGCCTCTCTTCCAATATATCTTTAGTAGTCAGCAAATCATCACCTTTTGGCTTCGTTTTTCTTTTGGAGAGTCCATTTTGATTAACTCTTCCCATTCACCCTCACTATCTACTTCAACATGTGTTATAGGCTTCAAAGTGGATACATCCACTGAAGGAGTGTGCTCTGGAGAGGAAATCGTTGTTTTCTTGAGAGAGTCTTCAATTTCTATCACTTCTTTCTTAAAAGATCCCAGATATTTTCTTTTCCTGTTGTATTGTATGATTGACTTTAAGGCTTCAGCAGATTCTCTTGTTGTTTTGTTGTTGGAATACTTGATTCAAAAGCACATATCTTTATTTTTAGCTCATCAATCTCTTCATCTTTTCTTTTCAACAGCACAACTTGATCAGAGATTATATTGTTTGCTTTGTTTATTTCTATCAAAATCTTCTCCCTTTCAGACTTCTCATTTTCAACAGCTTCTTTGAGTTCTTTTACCAGCTCATGTAATGCATCAATCACTTCATTGTTGGTTCGAGCATCTTCCCTTAATCTTTTCGGTGATGCATCTTGTTTGTTCATCAGCTCCTACTTTTCTTTTATTATCCCTTCAATTCTCTTATTCTCTCCAGCCTTTTGTTTGACTTGATAGTCAACTTGTTGTACTCAGCCACCAGATAACTCTTACTCATATGAATGTCATCATCACTCAGATCATTTTCATGGTAGGCAATGACATCAACATAATTTGCTTCACCTTCACCTTCTTCATTAGTTGCTTGATCTGGTTTATTAACCTCTTCCAAACATACTACTTCATCATTCTTAACCTACTCAGCATGATCTTCTTTCTCAAGATCTATCTCTTCAGTAAGAGCTGCACTTGCAGAGCTTGTGCTTGATTCAGCTACTGGAGATACTAGTTCTTGATGAGGTTGTTGTTGGAGTTGAAGATCAGTGGTGGGTGAAAATGGTTCAGTGTCATTAGAGTTAACAGGGGTTTGAGATTAGGTGATTGATAGTGGAACAGTACTTGCTTGTGATACAAGTTCAGTCTCACCAGAGTGGACTGATGCTTGGGAATGATCAGGAGAAATAGGAAAAGCATGATCACTTGCAGGTGATTGAATTTGTGGTGATGGAGGTTGTTGATGAATTGGTGATTGTGGGTGAATGGGAGAGATGGGTTGTGTGCTTTCACTGGCAGGTGATTGAACTAGTGGAGAATAATGATGGTGGTGTATAGGTGATTGAGGAGGAGAGTGAGAAGCTTGTTCAGTAGCAGCAGCAGAGTCTTGTTGATCCTCATACACCAACTTTTGAGGAATATTGGCATTAGGATCAACCACATGTGCAAACATGGGCATATCTTCACCTTCATACTTTCCACTGATCTTGTTTGCAACAGATCTTCCCAAGTGAGCCTGTACAAAGACATCACCTACTCTTTCTATCCCAGGCAGTTCAACATTAATGATTAATTGGAGGAACCTTGGAAACATGAACATCTTATCAGCTTTCTGTACTCTTATTTGGTCATATAAATATCCAAAGATGTATTTTGAGTATTTGTAGGTCCTTCCTTCAAATATTCCAATGATTCTAGAATAAATGTGCCTTGAAAACCTATCTAGACCTGATTTCCTATTTGAAATGCATTTCAGATAAGTGTGACATAGGAGTCGATATGGCTTGCACACTCTTCCTTTCTTGATTTCACCCTTGTCAAAATCACCATCATAACCTATCAAATAGAAAATCTTCTCTATGTATTCATTTTCAAACACATCTGGGTGACCTGCCTCTTGTTCTCCTAGCTCAAGAACTCTCCTAATAATTTTTTCATCAACCCTCATCCGTTCATTTTTAATCTCAGCTATTATGATTTCACTTTCTCCTTCTTCTTCTATAACAGCAGAGTTCCGAAAGTCGATAATGTGTTGTTAGTGGATTACAGGCTCCGCCGTCAGGGCATAGAATAGCCGGGATCTTCTTAAGTAGCAGATGATGTCTTGACACCTTTTAGACACAGGGTCATCGGCATTCAGAAAAGCACATACATTGTGCTGTCTAGCAAATCGAATAGGCATCTGTACATAAAAATGAAGAAGATTAGGTTAGAACAAAGTTATCAACCATAAGAATATGAAGACTTTTGATGATAACTATTGATACATCATGTTCCTAGTTTATGTTTTTAATGTAAAAGTTTTTCATTTCTTACACATGTGTAATGTAACTACTTAATGAAATATGATATGTTCTTGATGTTTATTTATCTTTAAATATTTTATATTATTTGTGGTTATTCATTCTAATGGACCATACTTATGGTCATACGCATGAATGAATCATACTTATGGACTAGTCGCACGACTGAACCAGGAGACTGGATCAGTCGTATGACTGAGACATAAGATAGACTCAGTTGCACGACTGAACCTTCAGTCGTGCGTATGAATCAACCGCAGTCGCACGACTGAACCATGCTAATGATTCAGTCGTACGAATGAACACTAGAAACCTATAAATACCACATAATTCATGGAAAAACAGAGACTTCAAAGATTATTAAACCCTAGCCATCCAGAGCGTCCTAAACAACATATCCAACTTCAAAGTTCGTTCCTGATCGATTTCTAATCAATTCTTAACGTTTGTTTCATCGTTAGATCGATCAGGTTGTCGTTCTCACTGATTGGATCGCTAATCAAATAGAATTCCGTGCTATTTGATCTGGTCTCACGCAGAATCCGTTAGTACTCCGTACGAAAATGGTCCTAACAAGTGGTATCAGAGCCTTGGCTCGTGATTTTGCGTGGATTCAATTGGTTTTGATGTTAAAACCTACGTTTTCAATCAAAAGAGTCACCGTTTTGCTTCAAAAGGTGTTTTTGACGTTTGCATGTGTTAATGTTTCGAATTTTCATCAAACAGCAGATTAGGGTTTCTGGAAAATTTGTATTTTGTGTCAAACTATTCTAAATATTCGATTTTTCAAACACAACAGCTTTCAGTCGCACGATTGGACCATTTGTACGACTGAACTCATTCGTATACACTCATTCGCATGACTGAACTCAGTCGTGTCTCTCATTCGCACAGTTAAACAGCTCCAGTTGTTTGCTTTCATTTGTCCTGCTCATTCGCATGACTGAATCCAATCGCATGATTGAATTCATTCGCATTTTTCATTCGTACGAGTGACCCTTTCGCATAGCTCATTCGCACGAGTGAATCTGTCCTGTTTTAAGTTTACCAAGTCTATATCAATGAAATACCAGTTTGTTGCATTCACTGCTGGAAAGGACTCACATATCCAGAACCTTCTACTTCTAAATAATGAGATAGGAAACCACAACAGACCGCCAAAGTTGTTAAGTTTGGATGAATACCCACAGTGGAAACAGCGATTTGAAATCTACTTGAATGGAGTTGACCCAAACCTTTGGACATCCATTGAGTCTGGTTACACGGTACCAGTCAGTGCAAATGGAGTCAAATTGACTTTAGGATGAATGAGTGAATCCCAGAAGACTCTGCATAATGCTGAAAAGAAAACATATGCTTTGTTGACTCAGTCTATACCTAAGGACATATTTCATCAGTTCTCTGAGAACAAGTAGTCTAAGAAGTTATGGGATGCATTGGAAAAGAGATACGAAAGGAATACAGCTCTGAAAGCACTGAGAGCAAAAGCTCTTAAGAAGGAATTTAACAATTTCTCTCCAATTAGGAATGAGAGCTTGGATGATATCATTGATAGATTCTATCATCTGATGATGAGTTACACACTCATGGCGTGACCACATCCATGGAAGATAAAGTCTCTAGTTTTGCTGATGGTCTGCCAGATAAATGGGATCCATTTGTGTCTAATTTCAGACAAAACGACATTCTTGCTACTTTAGACATAAATGATTTCATTCTAAAGTTAAGGGAGGAAGAACTACGTATGAAATACAATTCAAAGAAAGGATCCTATGTTCAGAATCCTGCACTATACAATTCAGTTCCAACTCGGCTGCTTCAGGTGCACCACTACAAACGGCATTTGTGTCTAGCTCTTCTGCTCCATCTCAAAGCAGTGTTTCAGGAACTGTAACGTCAGGGTCATCTGGAACCCAATACATAGTTCCTGAGGCAAATACTACCAAGTTGAAGACCGAGACTCTCGGAAATGTCACCGTGGAATTGCCAAAGAGCACATGGATCTTCTAGCTGCTGTTGTTCAATCTTTTGATGTATTAGTTGCTGGTAAGATTGGAAACTGTCATCTTGCTGACGAGGACTACGAGCAAGTTGATGAAAATGAGTTAGAACGCATGGACATAATGTGGGCCTTGGCTAGTGTTGTTAGAAGAGCCAAGAAGTTTGTGAAAAAGACAGGGCACAATTTGGTTGCAACGAAAGATACGACGATTGGATTTGACAAAACCAAAGTCACATGTTTCAATTGTGGTGAAAAAGGGTACTTCAAACGTGAGTGTGTGAAGCCAAAGAAGACTGGAAATGGAAATCCTTTCCCTACATTCAACCGACAAGACAAGGATAAGATTGGAGCTTTATCTTCAAGTCAAGAGTCTAAGGCGTTGGTTGCTCAAGGTGATGAAGGACAAGACTGTTCTTTCCAATTCGTTTCTCAGGGTGAGTCAAACGTTGCCTTAGTTGATACATTGGATGATGGATCTTCAAGTGAAGGAGACATCATAGCTGAGCATTCACTCTCCGATATCAAAGAAGCTATGGATGCTGTTGATCATTTGGTTTAAAAAGAGCTCAGTGCTACAAACTCAGTATCTCCAGTCACCGAAGATTCTAACACTGCGTTGATGGCTGATTCGTCTAGTTCTACACAGGGTGTCCGCTACAGCGCTATCACTAATACCTGGATTATTGATAGTGGGGCTTCCAGGCACATGACCGGGAATTCGTCTCTCCTTTTCAATGTCAAGCAAATTAAAGGGGGACACGTATCATTCACTAGGAATAAAGGAGGTTACATCACAACTCAAGGCAAAGTGGGAAATGAGAAAGTGAAGTTTGACAAGGTCAACTATGTTCAACAATTGCAGAACAACTTTCTTTCTGTCTCCCAAATTTATGATAAAGGATTCACAGTTATGTTTAACAACAAGAAGTGCTACATGTTGAAGAAAGAGTAGGTTGTCGAGAAGGGTAAAATTCTAATGTCAGCTTCAAGATATAACGATCTGTATGTTTTGGATCTATCAAAAGCCTCCGCAACTGAGTCTACTGCCCATTGCTTCTTATCAAAGGCAATAGAGAGGGATTCTGTCTCCTGGCATAAGAGAATGGGACACATTAATCTCAGGAAGATGAATCATCTGGTTCAAAATGATTTGGTGAATGGAGTTAAAGTCAAGAATTTCCAACTCCCAGATTTCTGCATAGCATGTAAGAAAGGGAAACAGACCAAGAAGTCTCACAAAGCAAAGAAAGTCAATTCTATCGATATTCCTCTCGTGCTTCTACATATGGATCTGTTTGGCCCAGTCAGTACAAAAAGCATTGCTGGTGATTTGTACTGCTTTGTAGTAACTAATGATTACTCAGGATTCTCTTGGGTGATGTTTCTGAAAGCAAAGTCAGAGACATTTGAATCATTCAAGCATCTAGTCACTACATTAGAATCTCTCTACAAGCTGAAAGTCAGAACGATTCGATCAGACAACAAAACAGAGTTCAAGAATCAGTGGATGGAGGCATTCTATCGAGAAAAAGGAATTGTTCATCAATTTTCTTCTCCCTACACTCCACAGATGAATGGGGTTGCTGAAAGAAAGAATCGGAGCTTGATAGAGACAACAAGGACAATGTTAGCCGACTCTAAACTACCTATTCAATTTTTGAACGAGGTAGTGGCTAATGCATGCTATACTCTCAATCGAGTCTTAGTGGTCAAACGTCATGGAAAAACTTGTTATGAATTGCTCCATGGACGTAAACCCAACTTGGGGTATCTAGAACCATTTGGAGCACCGTGCATGCTCTTAAAGAAAACTCAGACTGGGAAGGTTTGTGAGAAGGCAGAAGAAGGTATCTTTCTCGGATATAGTATACCAGATAAGAGAGTTTATAACAACTTAACGGGTCAGGTAGATGTGTGGTGCAATGTTGATGTCCAAAGATACACCACCCCCCATGCTGGCAAAGGACCTTCCATCTTTTTTGACTATGATGGATTTTTCAAGTCCTTCAATGTACCTCCTTCTCATCCTGATGATGAGTTTTCTGCTCGAATGATGTATGATGTTCTGAATACTCCTCCACTAGACCCGACATCATCGGTTCCATTAGACGATACTTCTAGCCCTTCAGGGGGAGAGCTTGAAGTAAGTGAATCTTCCACTGATGATGAAGCAGGTGAGACTGAAAATGTAGACAAGGAGGAACAGGTTCCTGCTGACGAAAGTACACAAGAATCTGATCTTGATGCCTCTGGAAGTTCTGAACCCCATACTCCAACAACCTCAGAAACTGAACCTGGGATTCAAAATCTGGATAATGAGGTAGTTGTTCCCACCACTCCCGGAACTCGAGTTAATGTGCATCATCCCCTGGACAACATCATCGGGGATATTCTATCGGGAGTTCAGACATGAAATAAGCTATACTCAACTGATTATGCCGCAGTCATGGAAAAAGGTTATCTACACGATGGTGCTTATCAATGTTTCGTGTCTTAATTTGAGCCAAAATATGTAAGTGAACCTTTAAACGATAAGGCATGGGTTAGTGCTATGCAAGAAGAACTCCTTCAGTTCAAGAAGTTAGGAGTATGGACCCTTATGGATAGACCAAAAGGTGCTAAGGTGATTGGCATTAAATGGGTCCTTAAGTGTAAGAAAGATGACCAAGGGGTAATAATCAGAAACAAAGCTCGACTTGTTGTTCAAGGTTTTAGACAAGTCGAAGGCATTGATTACAACGAAGTGTTTGAACCTGTGGCAAGGATGGAAGCAATTCGTATCTTCTTAGCCTATGCATCCTACATGAAGATCAAAGTTTATCAATTGGATGTGAAAAGTGCCTTCCTTCATGGTGAAATCCGTGAAACTATGCACGTCAGTCAAACTGAAGGATTTGAGTTTCCTTATCATCGGGATAGAGTTTATAAACTGGACAAGGATCTCTATGGGCTTCATCAAGCCCCTCGAGTCTGGTATGAGAAACTCTCTACTCATCTGGTGAAACATGGTTTTCGCAGATGGGTTATTGACTGCATGTTGTTCATCAAAGAGAAAGATGGTGATTTAATACTGGTACAGATATTTGTGGATGACATAATCTTTGGCTCCAAAAATGAAGAATTGTGTAAAGAATTCGAATCTGTGATGAAAGCTAAGTTTGAGATGAGTGCCATGGGAGAGATGAAGTTCTTTCTTGGGATACAAGTGGATCAGACACCAAATGGAATCTTCCTACATCAGTCCAAATATGTAGGAGATATCCTTAGTCGGTTCGACATGGAGAATGCAATGGCTGCTGGGACTCCACTTGCCACGCACCACGATGTGGCACCCGACGAAAATGGTGATCTGGTAGATGCCATGATGTACCGAGGAATGATCGGATCTCTGATGTACCTCACAGCTTCTCGTCCCGATATTATGTACGCCACGTGTCTGTGTTCCAGATATCAGGCTAAACCTAAAGTGAATCATCTCATTGGGGTCAAAAGGATATTTCATTATCTGAAGGGTACTCCAACACTAGGGTTATGGTATCTCATGATGATGACTTTGAGCTTACAACGTATAGTGACTCGAACTATGGTGGGTGCAAGATGAATTACAAGTCAACATTAGCGGGATGTTAGTTCTTTGGAAGACGCTTAGTCACCTGACAGTGTAAGAAGCAGACATCTGTTGCTCTGTCAACATGTGAAGCTGAATATGTTGTTGCTGCAAGTTGCTGTTCACAAATCATTTGGATTCAACAACAAATGCGGGACTACGGTTTGCAATTATCTAACACCCCTATCTTTGTTGATAATTCTGTTGCAATAGCTATCACTAAAAATCCGGTCCAACACCCAAAAACTAAACACATCGGTATTAAATATCTCTTTATACGTGACTGTTTTAAAAAGCAATTAATCGATGTTGTTAAAATTAATACAGATTTTCAACACGGCGACCTCTACACAAAAGCTTTTGACAAACCTCGGTTTTTATATCTTTTGGAGGTCAATGGCGTGAAAAAGAAAAGTGTTGTGATTCCAGAAGAGTCGAGTACGTAGTCCGCCAAATTTTTCTTAATTTTTATTTTTTTTATTTTGTTTATTTTATTTTCCTGTATTTAAAAAACACAAAAGTATTTTCGGTTTTAGAATTTTAGAGCAAGAATAGTTTAGTTTCAGTTATGGAAAATGATTGTACACAGGAAACTAATTATTTGGGACATCAAAAGGATTTAAATGATCAAATTGCTATATTCAAATTACAAGTCTGAGAAGTCTAAGAAAAATAAAGGAAAAATGATAGTAAACAAGTCTGCTACTAAGGTAACATAGAGAAAGTAGACCTAGAGGTTGCTAGTTCATTATATGATGTATCAGTAGATTCAACACAATAGACAAGTAGACTTTATTGGTGAATCAAATTCAAACTAAGTTGTTCAACTTGCTGTGGATTCTCATCTTACCCCTGGTTAACACAATCAACGCATTTCCAATAAGGGGTGACCAGCAAAATAAACGCCACAAATGTGTGCGAATGACCATAACAATGAGCAAAGCACATGGAAAAAATGTTAAGCGCAATCAAGCTAATGACTAATGTTGTTGGTGCGTTATGTGCAAAAGAAATAAAGGTGCTCTAACAAGAAGATAGGTTGTGTGCCTCTCTAATGTGCAATGGTACTGACCTGAGGATAAGCATAACCTAAATATTCTAAATTCATTGTTGTTTGCGCCTCTCTGCTGTGCGATGGCACTGACCTGAGGCTTGGCATCTCTCTGAAAGCTCTTAGAATAATTTCTTCTTGTCAAATACCCGTAGACCGCTGAAAAATCTCCTGAGGAATGTTGATTACCATAAAAGTATGGGATCCACAAATGCTTGTTGAAATAATATAACCTAACTCATCACCAATGTGAGTAAAAAATCTGTTTATGGATTTAAGTGGACAAACATACTGACAATCATCGTGACTGCATCTCTTGACAGTCAAAATCATTGTGTGCATCTTATAGCTCTAGTATGATTTCCTAAAAGTGCTATTGACTCTCAGACAAATAAGGATCAAGTATCCAAATTCTTATCATAGAGGTCCCAAATGATTATGATATACCTGTATGATTCCATATGAATCTTTCCAGATATGATAAAACTAAATGGAAGCTGGTCTGCTCAGGAAGTAAAATCAGTTAGAAGATTTCTAAAAGGTTTTAATTCACCTCAAACCAAAAACTAAAATATATGTCTTGTTTGTTTCAATTCAAGTTGTTTTCTGTTTTCGTTATCTTTTTGCATCGATGTCGGACTATATAACTAGATGAACTCTGTGAATCACAAAGTAAAAAGCGTCACGTCTAAGGTGACCAATCGGTTCCAAATTAAAAGGATCACGTCTGAGGTGATTAAATGATTTTCTTTTAAAAGGATCCTGTCTGAGGTGATCAAATGATGTTCTGTCAAAAAGGGTCATGTCTGAGATGATCATTGGTCATAATGTCATAAATCAAAGGTTAGATTTTGAGTATAGGGAAATATTTGAGGTCAAACTCATGAGTATGAGCCAATCGAGCGATTGAATCATAATTATGAGCCAATCGCACGTTTGACCCATAAGTATGAGCCAATCACACGATTGGACCATGAGTATGGGGCAACCATGCGATTGGATCAAAAGAATGAACCAATCGTACGACTGGATGAAGCAGTCTGAGCCAGTCGCACGACTGAACCCTAGTCGCATGCATGAATCATGCGTATGGGTCTAGTCGCACGACTGAAACTTAAAAACAGTATAAATAAGGGGGTTAGTCAGTCAGATGCTCTACCACCCTTCAAAACTCTCAAAACCCGCTCATACCCAAACACTCTGCTAAATTTTCATTTACTGTGATTGATGTCCGATTATTTTACTGACTGATTTCTCACTCATCTACAAGTACTTTGCAACTGAAATCAGTTCAAATGAGAGGTTTAATCGAACCCTATTTGACCGAAAGGGTTAAAATCAATAACCGGGACTATAATCTAAAATTGACCACTTAAATGAATGCAAATGTTGATCTAAATAATAATAAGTGCTATATCAAGTTCCTGCGAATCAAATGAGTGTAAACATAAAGTTTAATACAATGTTTTGACAAAGATTTTGAGTTAGAGTGACGAACAGAGCAAGATACGAATGGACACTCCACATGAACCTCAGTCGCACGATTGAGCCAAGTGCATGAGTCAATCGCACGAATGAATCAATCGGTGACTCAGCCGCACGACTGACTCAACCGCATGACTTAGCATACGTCTAAGTTCAGTTGCAGGCTCAATCGCACGACTGAACGCAGTCGCATGCTCAATTGTACGACTGAACTCAGTCGTATGGTTCAATCACACGATTGAACCAGTGGATTAAAATCAGCAAAAAATCAATTTTTATCTCCATTGCACAAATCTAATGTATATGTTTTTTATGTTGTAGCAACATGGCTGAAAGATGGATGATGAGCACCAAGCACAACATCTGGGCTCATCTGGAAGCTACATCCTGGAATGCTTCTGAGTTTGCTGGGATCATAGCCTTCCTATGTAGATTGAGGATCTACAAGGATATCTCTACTCCATGCACACCCTACAGATCTATTCATCAGGCCTTCTGGGAAAGTGCCTCAGTTGACCGGTCGGTTGAGCCACACTGTATTCGGAGCTCTATTTTGGACAAGCCATAGAGATCATTGAAGATGACCTGAGGAGGGTCTTAGATCCGGGTGACGACGGAGACTACCCAACCAAGTTGCATCCACTGACAGTTCGAGGTTTATTTCTGAGGATAAAGTACACTAGGAACATTAATGTCAGCGTGCTGAACAAGAGCAACATGTGCCCCCAGTTCAAGTACTTGGAACATGTGATCCTAAAGTGCATAGCCTCCAGGTGGGGAGGATTTGATGAGATGTCTAACCAAATCCAGAATGCATACGTTGCACTGGTACTGAACCACCCGTTCAGTTTCTCCCGCATGTTGTTCTCTTACTTGATCGAGAACATTGAGGCCAAGGGCAAGGAAGGCTTCTGTATGTATCCACGGTTCTTACAGATGATTATAGATAAGAAGCTTCCTTTGCTGCCGAAAGAGAAGGATGATGTGGTTGTATTAGAGGTGATGGATGACACCATATTGGGCAGGATGAAAGTATACCGGGGGAAGCAGGTGAAGCCCCCGGTCAAGAGATTGTTTAGCCATTTGGTTAATGAAGATTATATGGTGCCTTTACGGAAAAAAGTGGTGTCATGATGATAGTGATTCCGATGTGGAGCCCATTGTGGTTCCTATTGAAGAAGAAGACGATGATGATGATGACATTGATGATGGTCAAGGTGGTGGAGATACTAGTCCCAGTTAATCAAGGGCCACTGACACGTCTACTATGTCTCCACCATCTTCACACGGTACTTCTGATGCACCTGGTGGATCTAAGCAGGCTGCTTTCCACTAGGACTTCCAGTTAGATGAATAAGAAGGTTCAGATGATGAGCCTCTCGTCTGGCGAATTAGTAGCCGGGTTGTGGCTACCGAGAAGGGGAAAGAGGCGGCTGTTGGACGCTAAGCTGGTTCTAAGGGTAATGAGACTGATGTTAGTGATCCAACCTACACACCTGACCAGCCAATCAGCTTAGGGGGAGCCCAGATAGCCAAGGGCTCCAGGAAGAAGAGGATGGCCCAACCCCATGGAAAGAAGGGAAAGAGGCGGAGGATTATCTTGATCAGTCCTTCCACCACCACAGCCACTACCACAGCCACCACCACTACTGTTGGAGCTGTAAAAGATAGTCTATATTATCAACACAGTGAAAGTCAACAAAAGTCAACGCCACGGTCAAAGTCAACAAAAGTCAAACCCGACTCGTTCGAGACGAGGAACCGAGACGAGATGTTGAAGATTTAAATGACTAGGAGTTTTATTGTAATAAATATATTTTGTGTGAACAAAATATATTTTACTTTCTTTGAGTCATGTTTTAGTCTAAATATATAGTCTAGGGGGTTATGTGTAAATATGGAAACTTAAACTAGATTATAAATAGCCTAATTGTAATTAGAATTAGGTTAATGGTTGTATGACCAATTGATTGAGGGTTTTACTTGTAAACAATATTATTAGCAATCAATAGAGATCAAAGGGTTTTCATTGTGTTCATCATATTTTGATCTAATTCTTCATGATTTGATTCAAGTTTGATGTTCCTGGAGTTACAACTACCACAGCCACTACCACAGCCACTACCACAGCCACTAACACTCCCACCACCACTCATACATTCACATCCACCTCACCTATAATATCCAACATAGCTCCACCACAACCCACTTCCTTACCTACTCCCATCTTCACCACATCCACCACTACATCCACTACTCCCCAAGCCGGAACATCCACCCACTTCCCACCTACATCGGGCTCTACTCTACCCACTGTCGGGTTAGAGGAACAGCTAGAAAACCTCAACAGACTTGTGCTAAAGCTGTTAGCTATAGATGAGCTGAGAGCAAATCAGATGAACCAGCTGATAGCGGTCAACAACGCCCAAGGCAAGCAGATTGCACAACTGACAGATAAGAACACTGCTCAAGAGAGAGCGTTAGTTCGAGCTCACCGTGCACTAACGGCTCAAAATGAGCTTGTAAAGGAGTCTGTCAAGAGGATTGAGGGGTTGGAGAAGAAGAACAAAAAGATGATGTTAAGGCTGAAGGGAACCAAGGGTGAGCCCCTAAAGATCAAAGGTGATGGAGATGATGGTGGAGATGATGATGATGAGGATACGTCAGATGATGAATCAGAAGAAGCTGATGATGACGAGGAAGTTGGAGGAAGTGGAAAGGGTAAGGAAGATGATGAGGATGATGATGATGATCAAGAAGGTGATGCATCAGCATCAGCCTCAACTCAAGCAGCTCACCGGGAGAGGCGCTCCAAAAGAGTTGCATCCTCTGCAGCTCCAGCTGAGGAGACACAGGATCAAGGAAAAGGCAAAGATCCACAAGCTGATGAGTATGATGTCGTTCCCCTTCAGCAAGTCAAGACTCAGCTAACTATGATTCTTGATTTGCAAGGGATTGTCAGAAGGTCAGTGAGCTACACTCCCGAAGAAGGAGAAATAATACATGATCTGAGTGACGAGCAGCTCGCTGAGATGTTAAGACTGAATCCAGATGAGCTGGTTAAAGATGCTCTAGAAGTTGATGTTTTGAGTGATGAGTAGCTACAAGGAGTGGATGAGATCGAAGTTGAAGATGTCACATCTGATCACTATCCACAGTACACTAACCCTAAGGGCAACGATATCCCCAACTTAGGTGAAACTCTTGGCAGTGATACTTTTTAGAAGTTGGAAGAGATAGAGAAAGAAAAAGAAAAGGATGAAAGAATAGCCCAAGCTTCAGATGCTAATGTTAATATCAAGAAAGATGAATGGGCAGCTTGCTTTATAGAAATAAAAGCCCAACGCGCACCTCCAAAGCTGAATGCCTACACAAGACTTTACCGAGTCAAGAGACATCGGAAAGTGTCAGGCAAGATTATACGTGGGCCTATTTTGAAGATTTGGATGTCTATGCTGTCAAGAGAGAGAAGGGAATTGAGGACTTCAGATATCCACATGATCTGAAGACTCTTCCTGGGTTTGAGCTAAACAGACTGGCATGTTTAGACCTTTTGTACGCCAACCAGAGGAAGATGTCGGGATGGTTTGAGACAGCGCTGAAGAAGGAATACCACACCAGATGGGTCAACTTAGGGCCTCAACAACCTAAGCGGTTCATTCATAAAACTAAAGTTGATCCTATATCTGGAAGACCTAAGGTGGTGTTAAAGTGGAGTCCCCCATGCATAATGTCTAAGATTCCTTTACGGGAGATGCCTCAGGACTTCACTTCACACTTTAAATGGTGGTATTATGACTGGAGGATGGGGGAAGCGGTCATAGTTCAGAACAGAGAAGGAAAGATAGAGACAATCAGGGTATTTGACCCAATGTGGCTTACCAACTTGTCTGCTGAAGATGTTTACACTTTATACAAGTGGCCACTGTTCTATGACAGGCAAGATATTGTACAAGCTCTATAGTTCCAACATGTTATACGACTCTGCTTTGCATTCGAGATACATGCAGGAGTCACTAGTGAAGAGAAGTACAAGAAATTTCAAGAACATGTGAAGAAGGTTAGTAAATAGGCTAAGCGTATTGGCTTCAAAGGAAGATCTTCCAAGCTTATGAACAGCAGATTGATCCACAACAGAGCCAAAAGCTTGCTGAAGAAGTACTAAAGATCCTAGAAGAAGTACTAAAGATCCTAGAAGAAGGTGATGACCATGAAGTTGAAACTAAGCTCCTGGTGCATCTGCAGTTTGATAAATTCAGCCTGACAAAGTATCTTCTAAGGAACTGATTGAAGATTGTGTGGTGTACACGTTTGGCAAGAGCTGAAGACCAAGAACAGAGGAAACAAATTGAAGAAAAAAATTGGAACTGAAGCCTGATTTGGTTTTAATATTGGAGCAATTGCATGCCACGAGAGCAACAACAAAAGAAAGACAGAAGAACTTGGAGAAAAGCATGTTAGACAATAGAATGAACTAGGTCCACGGGGGAGTTTGTTGATACATCATGTTCCTAGTTTATGTTCTTAATGTAAAAGTCTTTCATTTCATACACATGTGTAATGTAACTACTTAATGAAATATGATATTTTCTTGATGTTTATTTATGTTAAAATATTTCATATTATTAGTGGTTATTCATGCTAATGGACCATACTTATGGGTCATACGCATGAATGAATCATACTTATGGACCAGTCGCACGACTGAACCAGTGTACTGGATCAGTCATATGACTGAGACATAAGATAGACTCAGTCGCACGACTGAACCATGCTAATGATTTAGTCGTACGAATGCACATTAGAAAACTATAATTACAACATAATTCGTGGAAAAACAGAGACTTCGAAGATTATCAAACCCTAGCCGTCCAGAGCGTCCTAAACAGCATATCCAACTTCAAAGTTCGTTCCTAATCAATTTCTAATCAATTCTTAATGTTTTTTACATTGTTAGATCGATCAGGTTGTCGTTCTCATTGATTGGATCGCCAATCAAATAGAATTCTGCGCTATTTGATATGGTCTCACGCAGAATCCGTTAGTACTCCGTATGAAAACGGTTCTAACAATAACAGTTCATTATTGATGATTATGATATGTTTTACCTCGAAAACAATGATCTAGAATTAAAACTGAGATAAAGTTTAGTGTGTGGTTTGTTGTTTTGATTCGGGTAATTTGAATGTTTGCGGAAAGAGGGGTGATGTTTTAACGAACGATTTTCTAGGTCTGAAAAAGTGAATAATGAATGCTTAAGTCAAAAACATCATTTATACTCCCTCGGACTTATTAATTTCATTTATTAAATGAAGTGAGACACTCTTTCCTTATTACCTTTTCGTGGAATTTATTGATTCCGCATATTCTAGTTCTTTCGTAGAATATCTACGGATGCCTAACTTTAAAAAACTGAATTTTGATGAAGTATAATTTTATTTTCCATAGGTTACCAATACATGGAAATGTATTATATTTTAACATATCAGCACATCCCTAGGTTACCAATCTATGGATGGTTATATTTTTCTTGTTTTAAGTTTCGCACTATATCATCTGCTGATAAGTGGCATGCACTATAGCTTCTGCCGATAAATGAAATGCACTATAGCTTCTGCTGAAATGTAAAGTTTGAAACTTATTTGATTGTATGGTTCTATCAAAATGATAGAACCATTTGTTGCTTTTGGATCTTGTTGACTTTGTTTACATGAAAATTTGTGCAAGAAAAATTATAACTTGAAGAACCTCATGTATCCTACAGCCAAGTTAGTGCTCAAGTTCCAGTTCCTTCATTTGACTATTGATTTGACAATTCAGATTTCAAGCTTTCATGTATTAACTACTCCCCCTAAACCTATGATTAATGATAAAATAATACATTCGTCATAAATTTATGAAGAAAAATAGCATGAAAGGCACATGACTGTTCAAAAGAACTGAAAAATAAATAAACTAAAAATAAACAAAAGTTAATTAAATTCGATGTACAAGCATATATAAACATATAATAGGATCATACTATAACATTAAGCATCTTTCTACTTCAATTTGTTTAATGTTATGTGACATGAGTCTAGTGCTGATTGCAAGTATAATGTGTCACATAAATTCAAGCAGGAGTATATGTTCAACTAGGCATGCTGTTTATCATATTTTGATGTTTATTAAAGATAGACAATTATGGGCTCCACATTCAATTCAAATTAGAGTTTGTTCTCTATTTGTGAGTCAATTCATCACTTTTTCAAACTTAAAAACTGTGTTTCTAGTTATAAATTCTATCTTGAGACATATTTGAAGTCTCATTGATGCTTGGATGCAAAAGCTCTTAAGTTAATATATAGTTGATCACAATGGATTCTTTTAAGAGCTGAGATATGATCATCATCAGGTCACCGGGTCTTTACTTTCGTAAAACAGAGGTGCCTTTAACCCAGGTCTTTGTTTACACAAAACAGAGGGAATATGATATGCAAAGATAGAAGTTATAAAGTGCTGTTACATAGTGTGCTTGGGTGAGTGATTTGATCACATCAAGATAAGACTTACTTGCTTGATCCTCAAAATGGAATTTTCCACAAATAGTCATCTTTTCATTATGTTTTGCATGCACTAAATGTATTTTCCACTCAAGCTGAACCTACTCACATATCAAAGCACTTCTAATCAGTCATCAATGAACGTTAAAACCTCAGGCAAGAAGCAAAGACATAGTTTACTATCATTTCCCAATAATGATATGTTGAACAAGAAATCAAATTAACTAAGACAATATTTTTGTATTTTTATATGATTTTATGTATGTTTTTGGATTTTAAGATTGAAAATATATACAAGGACAAGCACATGCTCTCCTTTTATGATGTAGATTAATCTAAGTTTATCATACCTAAGGACTCAATTAGAAAATTAAATCTAACTATATCAAAAGCCTTTAGTGAATAAATCAGCAAGCTGATTTGTTGTATCCACTTTGAGTAACTTGATTAAACCTTTTCCTAAGCAATCTCTCAAAAAATGATATCTGATTTCAATATGTTTTGTTTTAGTATGTTACACTGGATTAGCAGTGATGAACATAGCAGCTGAATTATCAATATGATTGGTGTTTGAAGGAAACCGTAACCAAAATCAAGTAATTGGTTTTGCAACTGCAGGATCGGGTTTGTCACTTAAACACTTGGATTTCTCTCAAACTCACTTAAACAACACTCAAATCAGATAAAGTAGAGTCTTTTATAAAAGTTGATAATAATATAATAAGTAACAAAAAACACACGGAAATAATTTTCAAGGCACTTGTATATATTACTTCTCAAGTCAAAGTATTACAAGACTCTTACAAGCATACAACATGAGTTACAATGAGAAACTATATATACTAGATCCTACAGCCGAATATACTTTAATACCAGCTGGAAACCTAAGACTAAAGCATATACTACAATGCTAAAGTTAAGGTATCTTAGACAAAATATTATCTAAGATATGGTAGTCATGATATGTCCATGACTTACCTTTTGTCACCAACTAAAGATGGAAACTGTACTAACTTATAAAGGTAAACAGTGGAATAAAGTATGGTCAACTACATGGCTTTTGAGAAAACGCCATGCAGTATCTTAGAGGTCTGCAACGGAGTGTTAGGGAGACCATACTTATGTCCACTGGATAATAGGAGTGTCTTCCGAAGGTAAGTTGGCTTCGGAAGAACATGTTCTTCCAAAGCCACTTATACTTCGGAAGAGGCTTCTATACATCCGAGGCTTGAGGACTTCCATACTTCGGAAGTTGACTTCTGATCTATCATTCTAAGTCTTGATCTTCCGAAGTAAGTTCTTTGTCTTCGGAAGTTGGATTTTTCTTTCAGAAGTTAGTTTTACACTTTGTCTTTGGAAGAGCTCCTTTTTCCTTCGGAAGTTCCACACTTAGCTTTGGAAGTCCTGTATTAGTTGTACCAAAATATTCTAAGTGATTTGGTTTTGGTTGCACCAGCCTTTCTAGATCCAACAAACTCCCCCTAGGCTGATGCTACCAAACCTCACTTGTTTCTGCTTCTCAAAGCTTTCAACACCAGGGACAAAAGATATTTGTCTGTTTCTTTGTTCTTCCCTGAAGTGGTGCTGAGAAGCTTGTACAAGTCATTAGTGGATAAGATATCCAGTCTATCACTCTAAGTGACATGTACCATCTGATGCGTCCCCTTGAAGAGAGTTAGTTGACAGGAGTTATAGTCATACTCCCATCTAACTATGGATTCAAGTTCAGGACCTTCAACCATTTGTAGAAAGGCTTTGCCTTTGGTTGTTGATCCCTTCCTTTTCTCCTCCTCTCTCAGTTTCAACTCTTCTTCAACCTTGGTCCTAGTAGTTAGCTCGGCCATATGAAGACTGCCTAGATGATTTCTGATATGAGCAGCTACATCAGAGTTTGAAGGGTTGGAGAATGGTTTCTCTGCTAACTCAGCATTATCAAATCTGCTTAAGTGTAGCAGAGATGAGGCACTTAGCCTGTTGAGCTCTCCATTCTCTCTTTCAACAACAAAGTTGTGAAAAGAGTCTTCGAACCTCCACTGGATGATCTTCTTCCTAGGTGCAAGAGGTTGTCTTGGCACCCGGTCACCTTTCTCGGTATCCAACAGAGTCACCAGCCTTCTCCTTAACTTCTTTTCTTCCTTATTCAAAGTGTCTGAATTGAGGCCAAGGAGATTTGTAGCTTGGTCCAATGTTCCTCTGGGCAGATCAAGGAATTGAATCCTAGTGAGGGAACATGAGGATCCATCAACATAAGTCAAATTGACTGAATCCTCCTCACAGGAGATGTCGCTCAGGGTTATGCAATTGATGATCTTTGTGTTGATTGCCATGAACTCCTCTAAGGGGAGATATTTAGAAGGCTGAGGGGATTGTTTGAGGGGTTGTTGGGTAGGTTGAGGTGTTTGGGTTCTGGCTAGTGTTTTGGGTTGGAGGATGGGTAGTTTAGGTGGTTGAGGTGAAGAGGTTGGTAGAGGTGATGGTATAGGTTCAGGGGTGTACGGTTCAGTGGTTGGTTCAGTTTTGATAGGGAATGGAAAGGGAATTGGTTCAGGTTGTGGTTGGGTTTGAAGTTGGGGTTGAGTAGTTGATTTAAAGATCATCCCCTGTCCCCTTCTGTACATCTCATTCCTTTTCACCGAGCGAATGTCAGCCTTTATGTCACTGACATGTCGCTGGAGGGTCTTTTCAGACATAGGACCCACCTGCCTGCCAGAGAAGCCATGAGCCCGGAGATAGCTCTTCATCCAGGCCTTCTCACCTATCTTCTTGGCAGCAACTAGTCCTGCTTCCTCTTCCTTCTTCTTCTTCAGCATCAGCTTTTCAGTGGCAGCTTTCTTTCTCTCTTTCTCCATTTTATCTTGCTCTTTGTTGAAGAGCCATAAGATCGTATCATTGTTGTGTGGAGATAATTCTTCTTGAGAGAAACCTCTGGAGGTTAGAAAGTTATCCTTTCCTTTCTGAGCTGCTGATCAGCTTCTCTTTCTTTCCTCTCCCTTTCTTCTTCTAAGGCCAACCTTGCTGTCTCTTCTCTTTGCTGTTTTTGCAGCAAAGTTGCCTTTTCCAGCTCAACTAACTACTCTAGTGGTAGCAGGAGTACATCTTCACTCGCAGCTCCTAGACTGACAAGTCTATCAATGATCTCTACTCTTCTTCTATTGTTGAGTGCCTCCTGGTTGGCTGCAGCTGCTTTGCTACTGGCAGCTAGCAGCTTTCCAGTTGGAAGCCTACCTTTTCTTTTGAGTTTTTCTAACCTTTCTTCCTTCTGAAGCTCTTCCTTAGTCATCTTCCTCTTTCCTTGATGTCTTTGGAAGTGCTAGACTTTTGAGGTTCTTGGATGGAAGGTTCAGGTTGAGTAGTAGAGATGGAAGCTGGAGTTAATGTTGATGTTTGAGCTAGGGGTTGGGTGAGAAAATCCTCCCTATTAACCTCAGATACAAGTTCTAGGATTGCATCTGTGACTATTAGATCATCGGATAAGGAAAATAGTCCTTCCACAGCTGCAATCTCAGCTTCGGAAGACTGAAATTGTTCTTCCGAGGCTTTGACTTGTGCTTCGGAAGTCTGTGAAAATGCACTATCTATCCCAACTGTCTCAGTTGCTTGGCCATCAGTCCTTGTTTCCCCTTCGAAGTTAATCTCAGGTTCCACTTGGACCTTAGGTTGACCAACTTCCTTAATAGTGGTAGAAGGTGCATTTAACCTCTGAAGCTCTTGAGCTCTGAAGTAGATCACAGATAGATTAGGACTTGCCTGTTCAATAAGAGACTCCAACAGGAACTTGTTGAAGAACCTATTGAGATCTTGGAGCATCCTTTGATCCATTTGAATTACAACTGGAGGAGGCTCAGGAAAAGCTTGTTGCATAGGATATTTTAAGCTTAGAGAAGTGAGAGCTTGACTTTGTGGCTCCTTTTGTCTTTGGCTTTGTCCCTTAACACTCTCCCCCTTTTTGGTAGCATCATCCTAAGAGCTTGATGAGCTAGAGGAAGAGGTCAAAAAAACCTGAATTGGTACGTGCCTAACAGACCTCTCAATCTGTTTCTCAGCTAGTTTGGCCTTGAGAATTTCAATCTCAAGTTGCTGAGTGGTAGACCTGTCCTCTAAAGTCCTAACCTTAGATTCAAGATTTGAGACATTAGAAAGTAGGTCTTCAATGGTGAGTTGCAGTCTTCCCTCATCTTCTTTTGAAGAATCACGGGGAGATGAGGTAACATACCTTGTATGTTCATCCTCACCACCACATGTGGTTTCTTGGCGCCCTGGTTTCCCTTGCTCAATGATGTCTCTTTCAGAGTCATCAAAGGGCATGGTTGCCGTAGATTCAGTCTCAGTAATGTTACCATTGTCCTGAGGATTCCTTGAGGCTCCTTCAGTAGTGGCAGCTGAATCTACATGAGTCCCCTCCACATTAGTGGGACTCACCTCAGTAAAGGTTTGCTGATGGGGGCTAGAGATAAGAGATCTCTCTAGGCTCTGTTGATCCTTGAGAGGGTGTTGTGGATCAACTTCATTGCCCTGAAGAGACATAATCTCTTCATCAGCTTCGATTAATAGGTCAGTAAAGGATATGGAAGTGAAACCTAGTGACCTGGGACTTTGATCAATGTCTAAAGGCATTGAGCATGTGATGGGGCTGTCCCTTTTTGGCTGCTCAAGGGAGTATAAAGACTCTCCCTCAGGGTTTTCAGTTTGGATTTTGGGCTCATGGGCTGAGACTAAAGAGACTCAAGACCCATATTGAGGTCAATTGTGAAGGATGGTTGGACCTCAGGCTGAGTGGGAGCCCATTGTTCCACTATAGCCTTTTTGGGTAGAACATGAGGAGCTTGTTCAATCAGAGAAGATTGAACAAGGGTTCGTTTGGGGCGTCTTTGATAAGTGATGGTAATGGGTGGAGAAGGTAGATTTGGCAAAGTGAGGGTAGTTGCTGGTGTGGGTTCATCACCTGGCGGGTTAACAGGGATGTCACTAGGAGCCATTGGCTCAATCATACCTGGAAGAAGTGCAGTATCTCTTCCGGTGAAGTTGGTGGACACTCTCTTCAATGTTTTGAAGATGGTCGGCCTCATTTGAGGAACAATCAGAGTAGCTGCGCAGACAAGCTTGCTCTGGTCTAGCTCACAATTGATTATGTGCTGGAGAAACCTGGGATGCATGAAGAATGTGTCCCGTTGAAGGTTTCCCATGAGATTGGTCAGCACAAATCTTGAGTAGTTGAAGCGGAGGCTTCTCACCAAACCATGAACTAGGCACCCAAGTTCATATGCGATTTGATCCCATCCCCTAGATTTGTTGGACAAGCAGTGAAGAACTACATGCAGCAGGAACTTCCAGTTGTAGGAGAAGTTGAATTTGTAGACGGTTGACATGCTAACATCTCCACCATATCCCATTTGGATATAAGTGTTGTCCAAATCTGCTTTGGGGAATTCTGTAGGAGCGCCCTCATCATAAAGCTCTAGATGCTCCCTGATGATTTGTTCAGAAATGACCAACTCCTGCCCACAGATGCTCGATCTTATGACACGAACCCCATTTAGGGTTTCAATCTGACCGTTTGCCCAAAATTCAGACATATGATTTGAGTATACCGTTGGGTTAACAGTCAGGGCAGTCTAGTAAGAAGATTGGGTTAGAAAGGAGATGATATCTGAGAAGTCGGCATCCCTTGAAGAGTCAAGGAGTGCGACTTGGTTGTGCTGAGGGTTAAGTGCCATTTGAGAAAGTTACAAGAAGATAGTTTGGAATTGGGTAAATTAGAGATGAAGAAAGCTTTTAGGGCAGTAATTTTGGTAAAAAGGATGAAAGTGATTAGCCGGAGGTATTTAAACGGGTGGAATGGCGGTTTAAAGGAGGTTTTGATAAGATGATGGGAGGTTTCAGTGGATGATGTGACATGGGCGGTAAGGTTAGTCCATTTAAATAATCCGAAATCATTAACAAAATCTTTACTTTTTACAGAGTGGGGCCCAAAAGATTTCCGTTACACATTAAAATCTTTCGTCTGAGTATAAAACATTTCCGAAGGTAATATTCTTCCGAAGGCAAATTTACTTCCGAAGGTAAAGTTTTTACTTCCGAGAGTATATGTTGCTTTCCTAATGGAGAATGTTACAAGCTTCGGAAGTAGATCTAATATGAAATCAATCGCTTCTTCCAAGACTTAACAATTCTTCCGAGAAGAAAATTATCCTGGAAGGAATTTGCTTCAGAAGATATGGAAAATATCTTCCGAGGGTTAATTCCTCTTCGGAAGAATTCATACTTAGATAAAATTTTAGAGAAAGACCTTTTGTAACAGGGCTTAGATTGTTTTGACATAAAACTTTACACATTAAATTTTTTTCAAATGAGATAGACTAATCAAAGTTTATCATCCCAATAGCTCTAATGAGATATTTGAATCTTTGTTCATCAAAGGCTTTGGTGAACAAGTCAGCATATTGTTCATTTGAATCAACTTTGATTAGCTTGATAAGATTTTTCTCATGAATATCTCGAACGAAATGATACCTGATATCGATGTGTTTAGTTTTGGAGTGCTTCACTGGATTTTCAGTAATGGAGATAGCACGGTAATTGTCAATGTGGATGGGAGTGCTCATGAAGTTGAATCCGTAGTCTATCATCTGGTTTTGAATCCACAGCAACTGAGCATAGAAAATAGCAGCAGCAATGTATTCAGCTTCAGCAGTTGATGTAGAGACACAGGATTGCTTCTTGCATTGCCATAAGATGATCCTTCCACCAAGAAATTGACATCCACCAGATGTTGATTTCTTGTTGATATTGCAGCCACCATAAGCACTGTCAGAGTAACCATAGAGATTGAAATCACTATTTCTTGGATACCAGAGACCTAGTTTAGGTGCTCCTTTAAGGTATCTAAGGATTCTCTTGCCAGCAACTAGGTGAGACACCATGGAGCAGTCTCATATCTTGCACAAATACAAGTTGCAAACATGATATCGGGTCTGCTTGCTGTGAGATACATCAGAGAACAAATAATTGCTCTATATTGATGTTGATCAGTATCCCCCCCCTCAGAGTCAGGGCAGAGATTGTGGTTTTTGGGTATAGGTGTTTTTGCTGCCTTACAATCTTTCATATCAAATCTTTCTAAGATGTCATTGACATACTTAGATTGACTGATGAAAAACCCTTCCTTCATTTGCTTCACCTGAATTCCAAGGAAAAAGTCCATTTTTCTCATGGAACTCATCTCAAACTTCTTCTTCATAATGCTCTCAAAGTCTTTACACATTTAGTCATTTGAGGAACCAAATATGATGTCATCAACATAGACTTGAACGAGCAAGATGTCTTTCCCAGACTTTCTTATGAAAAGAGTCTTATCAATGGTACCTCTAGTGTAACCATTCTTCAAGAGAAACTGAGACAATGTCTCATACCACAACCTAAGTGCTTGGTGCAGCCCATATAGAGCTTTATCCAATTTGCACACATAGGTGGGATGCTATGGATCTTCAAATCCTGGAGGTTGTCATACATAGACTTCCTTATCTATATCCCCATATAGAAAGGCACACTTGACATCAAGCTGGTAGACAGTGAAATTCTTGGATGCAGCATAAGCAAGGAAGAATTCTAACTGCTTCAAGTCTTGCAACAGGTGCAAAGACATCAGTATAATCGATTCCCTCCTCTTGAGTGTATCCTTGAACCACCAGTCTTGCCTTGTTCTTGATAATCAAGCCTCTATCCTCTCTCTTGTTTCTGAAAACCCATTTAGTGCCTATAGGTACTTGACCAGATGGTAGCGGACATAGGTTCCAAACCTTTTGTTTTTTGAATTGAAGCAGCTCCTCTTGCATTGATTCAACCCAGCTACTATCTTCACCTTCTTGGGTTCCATTTGGGATAAAAAGCATGAGTACAAGCAGACATTCTCATTGTGAGTTTGTCCTCTTGTTCTCATGCCTTCAAAGACTTCCCCTATGATGTTCTCAGCTGGATAAGTGTTATGAATCCTAAGTCTAGGAATCACCTCTAGTTGCAAAGATAAATCCAAATTGGACATATTTTGCTCAGGAGCTTGAACACTTGGTCCACCTGTTGTTTCAAACTCATTCATGGGACTGATTGAATGAAAGAGAAACATCATCATTTGTTTGCTGTGAAGCAGCATCAATAGTTGCATGTTCCTTTGTCAAGATCAGCGATCACAAGTTTGATGTATTAGAGAGTAATGCAGCGGAATGAGATCAAGAATTAGTCAAATTATAGCAAGAGTTTGTTATTTGTAAACAAATGCGAGAGAATATATTTCTGTGATAAGGAATGTTTCAATAATGCCCAATATTATTGCTAAATCATTCACCCCTTACAATAAGGTTGACACTCCTTATATAGAGTGCAATCACTGCTGTAATCACGGGATGGGGATAACTAGCAGATCTAGTACAAAAATAACTAACACTTAACAAACTACTGAAATATTCACAACTACTGAGAACATGTCAGAGTGCTAAGTATAAAACATGAAACTACTGAAAAGAAAACTACTGAAACTACAACGACTGAAGAACAAACTCTTCAGTCGTTTTACAAAACTACTGAAAATATAAAAAATAAAACTACTGAAAAGTAAACCGTCACAACTACTGAAGAAGTCCTCTTCAGCTGTTATGACAACGTCTAATACTTGGTCTTCAGCACTTGTCTTCAGACTTTGTCTTCAGCACTTGTCTTCAGACTTTGTCTTCAGCACTTGTGTCTTCAGACTTTGTAATCAGTTGTTGTCTTCAGCTGTTGTGGACTTTAGCGGTTGTTGTGACGTCTGTGGGACTTAAAGGTTTTTCTGATCCGGCTCATTGGTTCTTTTGGTCCAACAAACTCCCCCTGAACCAATGCAGCCAAAACCTTTAACTTTATTGAGGTCCCACTTATTGTTGGCAAAATGGTTGGTCTTTTTCCTTCTTGATCAGTTGAGAAGATGACCCATATAAGCACCGGCCTGGAAATAAGTCTCTGATGATTTGGTTGGCAAAGAATGGATGGGAGCTCTGTATTAGGGAATTGGACACTGAGCTGTTCCCCCATCCATGAGACTTACTTCCCATGTATAAGCCTATAGGATTCTCTAGTGTATGCTCTGAGAAACATGATTTGTTCTTCCATGGTAAGATTCTCTGGTTCACCATCAAACAATCCTTCACGCCCATACAGCTCTGAGATGTACTTGGCCTGTTTGCCATTTTTGAGCTCAACTGTTGTGATCTGTCTGTATGCAAACTCATCTGGGTGATTACCCTCAAGTAACAGACTGAGCTTATTTTGTTTGAAGTTTTCAAGCTTCTTGTAGACCAATCCCTTTTTAATAACTCTGTTCTCTAACATCTTTTGGGGTGGTTGTTTAGTCTCATAAGCCTTCTTGAAGTCTTCTACAATTTCCCAGGGTGATACTACAAGGACCACAGTGATCTCTTCATCTACGATCCTTTTTACCTGGCCCTTGTATCTCGCAGGAATGTCTTTCTTTACAATTCTGTGAGCCACCCTAGGATCAGGCCATATCCTCACCTTTTCCTTTTGATATTGAAATGTGTTGGCAAGGGTGTACAATCTCAGAGCCTCTTTCTTCATACTTATTATTGATGAAGAAGCAGCATACGTTTTGTCTATGCTTTTCAGCATTTCCTCATCATGAAGCCTTTGCTGCTGTTCTTCTTCAATCTTTACTCTCACTGTTTCCATCTGTGAGGTGGGAGTGATGGGCATAGATTTTGCTTTAGGCAAAGTTAGGACTGCGGAAAGAGGCAGCCTATCTTCTTCCTCATCATCCTCTTCTTCTTCTTCTTCCAGCCTCAACATCCTTCTCTTCTTCTTCTTGGATGCATCATCGGCTGTTGGTTTTGAGGGTAAAGGAGTTGGTTTAATGGGTTGTGGTAGTGGTGATTTTGAAGTGGTAGGTTTTGCAGGTTGTTCTAGCATTCTTGTAGTGAGTGAGGCTTTGGAGTGTTTTGCTAGTTCATTTATGTTCCCATCACCTGCTTCATTTAGAGCTTCAATCACTAATCCCTTAGTGTATGCTTCAGACGTACAGATCTTGGTGGTTATTGCCAAGATATTGTCCCTGGTCCATGACTTAATCTCTATCAATGATCTCCCAAGATATTTTGCAATGAATCTGATCATGATCTCCAATCTTTCTCTTTCTAACACATCATAACTTGCCCATCTTGAGTTAATTTCTTCAACTTCAAGTCTTCTAATCTCTGAGTCAAGCTGTGCAGTATCGAACCCTTGTCTATACAGTTGATCAATAATGGAGTTCATAGATTTACTATGTGTAGCATCCGCCATTTTGATCATCTCATCAAGTTTGAGTTCTTTTTGAAGTTCTTTTTCTTTCCTTTCAATCTTCCTCTTCTTATATGTGATATGAAAGTCTTTGTGACTTTCACTCACTTGATTAGTGTCAGCTCCCTTCACATGCTCTTCTTCCTTCTCAGTCTCCTTCACAACCTCCTCTTCCTTCTCAATCCCCTGTTCTTTCTCTTTCAATATGCTCTTCCCTTTTGCTTTCACTAACTGACTCTCCCCCTTTTTGGTTGCATTGGTTGCAAGGGTTTGAGTAGTAGAAAGCCTTGTGCTCACAATCTCCTCCACCAGGGGTTGTATGATTGAGGGAAGTCTCTCATCCAAGGTTTTGATCATAATGTCTGTGATCATTGGGGTGATGAGAGGTAGGGATTTCTGGAAGATAGCAGCTGTTTGCTCAGAGGGGTTCTGTCCCTGAGAAGCAGTGCCAGAGGTAGAGGCTGGTGGATTGTATGTTTTGATTGGCTGAGTGTTTAGGAGACCTTCAGGTGAAGGTGCCATCTGTGGGTGTATGGTGGTGTCAGATGGACTTGCTTCTTGAGAGAATTGGTCAAGTAGTCTTTGTAGTCTACTGACTTCTTCCTCAAGAATTGTGTTCTGGGCTAGAACATCATAAAAGAAGCCCAGGTCATCATCAGCAGATGCTGAATCACCTGACCTCCTGCTAGTAGCAAGATGTACATGCCCTGGGTGTAGACCAGTTGTAGCATGTGCCCCTTTTTCTTGGAACTGGGGACTTCCAGCCTCAGGACGATGTCCTTCATCAGCTGTTGCCTCTGATGAGGTCTTAGCCATGTTACCAGCCTCAGTCTGATCATGTGCTGATGCAGAAGAGGTGGCTGCCTCACCAGATATTCTGATCTCCTTATCTACACTAGGAGACAGAACATTTAAACCCCTGTGCTGTGGGTTGTCAGAAGCATGTTGATCCTCTTCCCCTATATCAGTGGTTTTCCCCTTTGGTGGTTGTTGGGGAGAAGGAGAGGCATGCAGTTGAGTCAGTACGTTTGCAATTATAAGTGTTGGACTTTGGGGGGCATTTTCATGAGGAGATAGGGTAAAATCAGTATGCACCTGGGGAGAATGGTGCGTTTCAATGGCAATCTCCTCAAATGAGGAAGATTCCAGATTTGTGGGTACCCCTTCTTTGGTTGCTTCAGGCTCCTTTTGAGAGGAATCCTGAGCGGTTGTGGCTGGTTGAGTCTCTGATACTACTGGGGGGTTTACACCAGCAAGTATATCCTGTCTTGGTGGTACAGGAGCATCTTCAGCGGACTCATCTTCCTGAATAGCTGTTTTGGTTCGTTTTGTTTTTGGTTTGGTGGGGACTTTGGATTTTGTGGTGGTGGCTGTGGGTTCCAGCTGCGTGGATTTGCGCAGCTTGGCAGCCATTTTGAGTGATTGGTCAGAGTTGTGCCGAGAGTATACTTCAGGCAATACAGCCATAGCAGGGACTCCCAGGCCAACAAGTCCCTCAGCTTGAAGCTGGTTTTCAATTATGGCCATTATGAACCGAGGATATAATATCCAATGGTTAGAAAGTTGTTTTTGGGCCATATCCTTGAGCTCTAAGAATAGTATTTCAGAAAAATTTAAACGTTGTTGCTCAAGGATGGAGTACAATATCTGTTGCCACCTTGTGGACATTTGATCCCATGATGAAGTCTTGGGGGCCAGGCAGACATTGACCATATGAAAGATGAGCCGTTCAGCATCCTGGAAATGTTTCTTCAATATGGTAGAGGCACTCAGGTTACCTTCGTATCCATGGTGGGCAAATGATAGATCTGTGGTGCCCTTTGGATAACTAGTCGGGAAAGTGGCATCATCCAGATTGAGGGTTTGGCGAAGAATCTCTGGAGTGATGACCACCTTTTGACTATTGACAGACGCTTGAAGAGACTCTGTGTCATTCTCCTCAGAGACCAGAGTGACGTTTGTCCAGAATTGGCCAAGAGATTCGGCATATATGGTGGGGTTTAACAGAAAAGCTGTTTGGTAAGGTGACTGGACCATTAAATCAATGGCGTTGTGAAACTTGGTCCAGTATGGCGATTTGGTAAGGTGAGCGACACAGTTGTGTCGCGATTTGGTAAGGTTACAGAGTTTTTGAACGTTAGGTTTGAGAGGAGAAGTGAGAAAGACTCTGAAGGTAGGATAAGGTATTTATAGGGTAGGGTTATGAAACGACTGAAGACTTGGTTTTAACCATCAGACGTTGAAACAACGGAAGTCTTGAGTTAGTGTTCAGTAGTTATAAAACTACTGAAGACAACTTTGACTTCAAGTGGTGAAACAACTGAGGACATGGTGTTTGTCATCAGTAGTTGTGAAACTACTGACGACAGTGGTTTTTGTAGGGGTTTTAACATGTTTATCAAAGCTTCATACAACATGATTTATATGAAAACGCAGCGGAATAATATTTTGAAACATATTAAGATCTGATTATTGTAGGATTCTGTGTGCCCAAGACACTTAGAATATTGATGTGGTTAGTACGTTATGATCCAAGTCGGGTTATACCCAATAACAAGCTTAGCAAACACCAATTAATATTTAATTGATGATATGATCATGCAATTAAATATTTACACCAATTTAGAAAATGGGTTTTCTAAACAAGTTGCATATGAGATGGAACAATTTATTAGGATATTTTGTTCAATAATATTATTTGTAATGTTATTTAAATAAGTTAGATAACATTACAAATTAATAATGGGAGTGTATAGATTATACAATTAAAAGGTTAGTTGTATATATCTAGTAAGAGGACTAGTTAACTACATAATGTGTGATAAAATTTGAGAGGGAAAACTTATTTTGTTTTAAACTTTGGCTGCCCCCCCCCCTCTTAATTCTCATTGGACCTTTGTGTCCTTGAAAACACACAAGTCTTGACTACTCTTGCACACCACTCTCTCATCATTCAATACATGCAATAGACCAAAGAAAAACTCCTCTCTCTCTCTCTCTAAAATTTCGGCCAGGCAGCAGCATTGGAGGAGTTTTGGAGTGGTTTTGGTGTAGTGTTCTTCCTAACAAGAAGGTGTTTAGCAAAGGGCTTTGGGTATACAAGCTTGAGGGATCCTCTCCTTGGAGCCTTGGTCATTTTTGGAGCATCCAACATCTCCTTCTTGGTCGTTTTTGCTGCTGAAAAAGGTAGATATCACAGCTTGTTCAAGCTGTGATTTTATGCACGTTTTGTAGGTTCATAGCTTGTTCCATTCATATATTTAAGATCCTATTGATTTGGGTTTTGTTTTCCATCTTAAAACCACACTTAGAACACGAAAATTTCAGATTATAAACTTGTTATAATCCTATACCTCCGCTGCGTTTTCTGAAAAGTTTAAAAGGTTAAACTATGTTTTTTTTGTGTTCTAACAAACCCTTCAAATGGCATCAAGAGCCGGTTATATGGATGGCTTGCTTGATTCATCTTTTGAAATTGGTTTTAAAAGATGATATTAGACATGTTATAGGCTGGTTTTGGGCTGAAATATTATGTCTTATTGAAATCCCCAACTTTCAAGGTTACATCACACATGCTTGTGATTAAACCTTGAAAGATATATATGTTGATTGTTTGGACAATATTTAAAACCAAAATTTCAGTTTATGTTGGCTGAAATTTGAAGGTTTTAAGTGGGGATTAATGATATATTTTGATGATTTGATCATTGGTTGTTAAAGTGCATAACCTAGCTTGTGGCCTTGTGTTGTTTGGATGATTCAAGTGGTTGTTTTATTCATTCAATTTGGTTGTAATATTTGTGTTTATTCATTTGGGTTGTAATTATTCATTCATTTGGTTATGTAATAATAGATTAGGTTCATTTCCTTTACTAGAAAAATGTATTAGGATACAATTTTGTAAAAGGAAGATGTACAAGATCAAGACCCAAAGATGGACACAAAGACACAAGAAACATGGAGCATTTGGATGCGGTTTCTAGTGGGAGGTTCTTGGAACCTTTATGATATGTTTGACCCTTAGAAAGACCAAAGACAACACTTGTGATGGCAAACAAGTGTTGTCAACATAAGGGCTATGGTTATGCACATATGATTGTTAATGTTTATGCTTGGTTGATTGTTTGTTGTCTTGATTGTTTGGTTGATATTTGGATATTCAAAGCAAACTAATTAACAAACTTAACAAGCTGAAAATTGATGGTTCTTAAAGGTTAATAAAAGGTTATTAAAATTATTTAATGATTTTAAGGATTAAAATAGGTTTTAATCAAAGAACCATAAGGTACCTTGTATTTGAAAGCATGCAAATACAAGTACATAGAGTTTTCTAAACTTGTATTTTGAAACCTCTAAAACCTTTTTTCCAAACAAGATCAACACCGTCCTTTTACACAACACTTGAGTCACTTAGGAACTCTTAGTGGGATAAAGGTCACCTAACCATTTTGAGGGAACTTGTGACTTGAGGTGAGAATGCCTTATTTGTGGGATAAAGGTCACCTAACCACTTGTTTTGGCAAACTCACACGTGGGTGTAAGTAGGGTGTCTTGATTTGCAAATCATGTCAAATGGATCACCTACGATGTGGTTTCCAAATGGTGTTGATGGGATTAACATGCCGACTTTACATATGATGTTTTAAGTCGATCCCATATTTCTAGAAGTTGCAAATGGTTGCAATCGTCAAACGTTGACCACCTTATTAATTTAAAACGTGGGATAAAGGTCACCTAACCACAATTTAAATGTAATGTTGGGTTCTAGATTTTAATATAAAATTGTCCTTAAAAGGCATTAAATATTAAAATTAGCAATATCGAAAATACTAAAATTGATCTTTGTTAAATTTTGTAGATGGCCACCAATAATGAAAATCACGATAACTCGTCCGCGTCAAACCAATCACTACGAGCGATCCTCCAAAAGGAACGTCTAAATCATAACAACTTCATCGATTGGTATCGAAACTTGAGAATTGTTCTCAAGCAAGAGAGAAGATCGTATGTTTTAGACGACCCTATCCCCGATCAACCTAGCGAGGATGATCAGGAGGCCTTCAACGATTGGTTGAAGTACACTGAGGACTCCGTCCAAGTGTCTTGTCTCATGCTAGCGAGCATGACTCCGGATCTCCAAAAGGAGTATGAACATCACGGAGCTTATGACATGATAACCCAGCTGAAGGAAACGTTCCAACAGCAAGCGAGGGTTGAGCGCTTCGAAACGGTTCGAGCACTCCATGCATGTCGTATGGACGACAACCAATCTGTTTCATCTTATGTACTTAAGATGAAAAGTCATATTGACCGCCTCGAGAGGCTAAACTGCCCCGTCTCGAAGGAGTTGGCCACGGATTTGATCCTAAATGGCCTAACCAAGAAGTTCGAGACATTCGTGTTGAACTACAACATGAATGCTTGGGACAAAAGCATTGGTGAGCTTCACTCAATGCTGAAAACGGCCGAGGCGGCCATGGGTAAAAGGGTTTTACCCGTTCTCACCATCAATGAAGGTGGGAACAAGAAAAGGCCTTATCCCGCACCCAAGGCAAAGGTTGCCAAGGGTAAGGGACCCGTTTGGGGAAAAGGGAAAGGGGTGGTAAGGGTACCACCCAAACCACAAGAGAAAAAGCAAAAGGTTGCTACTAACGACCCATGCTTCAAGTGTGGGGAGATAGGACATTGGGCAAGGAATTGTCCTGTCCATCTCCAAGAGTTGAAAGCAAAGAGGGATGCCGGGCAGACCTCAGGTACAATATACATGATCCATATTGATTTAAACATGATATCCTCTAACACATGGGTATTAGATACCGGATGTGGAACTCACATTTGCAATTTGTTGCAGGGGTTCAAAAGAAGTAGTGACTTCAAGAAAGGGGATGTAAGCCTCTACATGGGCAATGGGGCTAAAGTTCAAGTTGAAGCCCGTGGTGACTACATCTTGAAACTTCCAAATGGTTTGGAAGTGATTTTGAACAATGTTTTGTATGCTCCTAGTTTGACTAGGAATATTATCTCTGTAGCCCTGTTAAAACAATTTGGATATGTATTATCCTTTATTGAAAATGATATTCATGTTTCTTTGAATGGTATGTTCTATTTTAAAGCTATTCCCATTAATGGTATTTATGAATTGGTTCATGAAAATACTTTAAATAGCTCATTGTACCAAACTAACACCAAGAAACTCAAGTTGGACTTGAGTGATACCTATCTTTGGCATTGTCGTCTTGGCCATATAAACAAGAAACGTTTACAAACACTTCAAAAGAATGGTCTTTTAAAAACAAATGAATGTGATTCATTTGATGTTTGTGAATCTTGTTTAGAAGGAAAGATGACTAAGGCACCCTTTAGTGGAACTAATGAAAGGGCAAAAGATTTATTAGGAATCATACATTCGGATGTATGTGGTCCTTTTAAGCCAATGACTAGGAATGGTGAAAGATACTTCATTACCTTTACCGACGATTATAGTCGCTATGGGTATGTGTACTTATTAAGGCACAAAGATGAAGCTTTTGAAATGTTCAAAATCTTCAAGAATGAAGTTGAAAATCAACTCAACAAGTCAATTAAAGTTCTCCGTACCGATAGAGGAGGTGAATACCTAAGTGATGTTTTTCAAGATCATCTTAGGAGTTGTGGGATTGTCTCACAACTCACTCCACCTGGAACACCACAACACAATGGTGTGTCTGAGAGGAGGAATCGAACCTTATTGGATATGGTCCGATCTATGATGGCTAGAAGCACATTACCTCTATTATTTTGGGGTTTCGCTTTGCTCTCCGCGGCCCGTATTTTAAATATGGCCCCAACCAAAAAGGTGGAAAGGACACCTTTTGAGATATGGCATGGAAGAGTTCCATCCCTATCATACTTAAGGGTCTGGGGTTGTGAAGCTTATGTTAAGACTCCCACCCCAAACAAATTGGAAGTCCGATCCACCAAGTGTATCTTTATTGGATATCCTAGAGATTCTATGGGATATTATTTCTATGATCCACTGGAACAAAAGGTGTTTGTTGCCAGAAAGGGTGAGTTCTTAGAAGCAAAGTTCCTTATGGAAGGAACTAGCAGTAGAACAGTGGATCTTGAGGAGGATCAAGAACCACAACCCGATGCACGTTTGGTTGAAACTAGCACTCAACATGGGGATGTTGAGGATGATCAAATGGTTGATCAATACACGGAAAACGTTCGCAGAAGTGGTAGAACTAGTAATCCACCTGAAAGATACGGATTTTTCATGGATGGATGCTATGTGGTAGATTCAAATGAACCAACCACATACCATGATGCAGTGTCCAATTTGGATTGTGACAAATGGCTTGAGGCCATGAACGTTGAGATGCAATCCATGTATGACAATCAAGTTTGGGAACTTGTTGTACCACCTCTTAATTCCAAGGTAGTTGGAAGTAAGTGGGTTTTCAAGAAGAAAACCGATATGCATGGAAACTTGGATACTTATAAAGCTAGACTTGTAGCAAAGGGTTTCACTCAAACTCAAGGGGTTGATTATGATGAAACCTTCTCACCTGTTGCGATGCTAAAGTCTATAAGGATATTGTTTGCCATAGCTGCTCATTATGATTATGAGATTTGGCAAATGGATGTCAAAACCGCTTTCCTAAATGGATATCTTGAGGAAGATGTCTATATGGTTCAGCCTGAAGGTTTTGTTGATCCAAAACATCCTAACAAAGTATGCAAGTTAAAGAAATCAATCTATGGATTGAAACAAGCATCGAGAAGCTGGAATCATCGTTTTGATGAGGAGGTCAAGAAATTTGGCTTCATCAAAAACGCTGATGAGGCTTGTGTGTATAAGAAGGCTAGTGGGAGCATAATAACTTTCCTAGTATTGTATGTTGATGACATACTACTATTTGGAAATGACATTCCAACCTTGGAAGGTGTAAAAACCTGGCTTGGAAGTTGTTTTTCCATCAAGGATCTTGGTGAAGCCGCCTATATTCTAGGAATAAAGATCTATAGGGATAGATCAAGGCGGTTGATTGGTTTGAATCAAAGTGCATACATTGATAAAGTCTTGAAAAGGTTCAAGATGGAGAACTCTAAGAAAGGTACCGTACCTATTCAAAGAGGAACGATATTGAGTACGACTCAATGTCCAAGCTCAAAGGATGAGCAAGATAAAATGAAGGCAATCCCATATGCATCTGCTATTGGATCCATCATGTATGCAATGATATGCACTCGACCGGACGTGTCATGCGCTTTGAGCATGACAAGCCGTTACCAGCAAAATCCTGGAAACAGTCATTGGATGGCTGTTAAGAACATACTTAAGTACCTAAGGAGGACAAGAGATATGTTCCTGATCTATGGATCTGGTGACGAGGAGCTCGTTGTAAAAGGTTACACGGATGCAAGTTTCCAAACCGATCGTGACGATTCACGATCACAATCGGGATACATTTTCATTCTGAATGGAGGAGCTGTCTCTTGGAAGAGCTCCAAGCAGGATGTGGTGGCTCTATCAACTACAGAATCAGAATACGTTGCCGCCTCATTGGCAGCTCAAGAAGCTGCATGGTTGAAGAAATTCATTGCCGATCTAGGGGTAGTCCCTTCCATTCAGGACCCCCTAGAGATCTTTTGTGATAACGAGGGTGCGATTGCACAAATCAAGGAACCCCGTGCTCATCAAAAGACTAGGCACATTGAGCGGAGATTCAACTACATACGAGATGAAGTTGAAAAGGGAAAGATATGTATTCGCAAAGTTCACACGGATCAAAACATTGCGGATCCTCTCACGAAGCTCCTTGAAAAGGCAAAGCATGAATGTCATACTTGTGCCATGGGACTTCGATATTCTAGTGATTGGATTTGATCTGTACATTTTGTATTTGGATATGTGGAACTCTTTATTATTTGAATAAAATTATTTGGTTATAATGTTTCAATTAATGTTCCAATTTAGCATGTTTAATCCATGAGTAAATTGTTTACTCTAAAATGTCCGTAAGTCGCTCATATTTGTGGGAACAAGTGTGAAAGTAAGATTATTATGAACTTGGATTGGTTGATATTCATAAGGATGAATATAGAGCAATGGGTTGCTACCAAGGTTCATAGATATTTGTGGGATACAAATATTGGACTAACCCGCATCTCAAATTTTACTACATGGAATCTTATTGATTGATCATAAGTAATTTTGAGTAAAGGCGAATATCATTTGGTATCCTCAGACCTGAGACACATATTGGGTTTTGATATTCACCAAGTATTACACCTTGAGCCTATTCTTCACTGTCCTGAAATAGTGGACAGTACATAAGGATATGTTCAGGTATAACACGAGGTGTTTGTGAGAAACGTATGTAGTCAAGATGGAATTTGTTCCTCTTATTCGTTGAGAGTTAGATGTCTAAGGCCTGATTAAGTTAAATCAACAAGGAATGATCATTCTGTGTCCTTGGATTTAACATGACATCTGTAACAAAAGGATAGATGATTGATTCACCTAAATCATTTCAAGTAGGGTACTTGAAAGGGATGATGTTATTGAATGGCTATAAGTCATGCGTATTAAGGGTAGTAAACCGTTGTTAGGCGGTATTTACTGCTTGCATCAATCTTCTATGAATCTTGGGCAAGTGGGAGATTGTAGGATTCTGTGTGCCCAAGACACTTAGAATATTGATGTGGTTAGTACGTTATGATCCAAGTCGGGTTATACCCAATAACAAGCTTAGCAAACACCAATTAATATTTAATTGATGATATGATCATGCAATTAAATATTTACACCAATTTAGAAAATGGGTTTTCTAACAAGTTGCATATGAGATGGAACAATTTATTAGGATATTTTGTTCAATAATATTATTTGTAATGTTATTTAAATAAGTTAGATAACATTACAAATTAATAATGGGAGTGTATAGATTATACAATTAAAAGGTTAGTTGTATATATCTAGTAAGAGGACTAGTTAACTACATAATGTGTGATAAAATTTGAGAGGGAAAACTTATTTTGTTTTAAACTTTGGCTGCCCCCCCTCTTAATTCTCATTGGACCTTTGTGTCCTGAAAACACACAAGTCTTGACTACTCTTGCACACCACTCTCTCATCATTCAATACATGCAATAGACCAAAGAAAAACTCCTCTCTCTCTCTCTCAAAATTTCGGCCAGGCAGCAGCATTGGAGGAGTTTTGGAGTGGTTTTGGTGTAGTGTTCTTCCTAACAAGAAGGTGTTTTAGCAAGGGCTTTGGGTATACAAGCTTGAGGGATCCTCTCCTTGGAGCCTTGGTCATTTTTGGAGCATCCAACATCTCCTTCTTGGTCGTTTTTGCTGCTGAAAAAGGTAGATATCACAGCTTGTTCAAGCTGTGATTTTATGCACGTTTTGTAGGTTCATAGCTTGTTCCTTCATATATTTAAGATCCTATTGATTTGGGTTTTGTTTTCCATCTTAAAACCACACTTAGAACACGAAAATTTCAGATTATAAACTTGTTATAATCCTATACCTCCGCTGCGTTTTCTGAAAAGTTTAAAAGGTTAAACTATATTTTTTTTTGTGTTCTAACAAACCCTTCAATTATAAAACCCATTTTATAATAACCCCAAGCCATGGATCTTTATACATAATGCATACAAATGTAAAACAACAAAACAAGGAACTACAACCTTTGTAGCTACTTAACCCGAGCTTTAAGATGAGAAGGATGGTGATGATCTTGAAGGCTAGATTCCAACAAGCAATCCTCAAGAAGATGATACCCCAAGCACGTGCAAAACACCTCTCTTTGCTAGGATCGAACACCAAGTTGTAGTCTCTCTTCCTTGTGAAGTTTTTCAGCCAAGAACCAAAACTTGAAGCTGAAAAAATCTTCTTCTCTTGTTCAAATCCGAAAATCTTGAAAGAGAGAGAGAGAGAGAGAGAGAGTTGCTTGTGTAGGTTGAGTGTGTGTGTTAAAAATGAATTGATTAGAAGCTAATGCATGTGCTTGGAACAATAAAAAGCATTCCCAAGACATACACCAAGGGGGCGGCCGAATGGCTCCCCATTTTCTCACCAAAATTCAAATAAATCCTTTTTAAAGGAATACACTAGTAATCAACCCTTTTATAAAATTGAACCACTTTAATTTTATAACACAATACATATGTTATTTGTCATTCTTTAACTAATTTAAACAATGAACAAATAATCCCTCATGAACAAATTAATACATATAATAATGTTCATCTACAAAAGCAATAATTTAGAAAATCCAATTTTCTAAATTGGTGTCACTTATTATTTGTATGATCTTATCAACAAATAAATTTTCTTTCGGTGTTTGTTTGGCTTGTTATTGGGTATGACCCGACTTGGATCATATCACACTAGCCACATCAATTTAATATGAATCTTGGGCAGATCAAATCTTTTAATCTCCCACTTGCACAAGATTCATAGTAGATTGATGCAAGCAGCAAATAACGCCTAGCAACGGTTTGCTACCCCTAATGTATATGACTAAGTGCCATTCAATAACATCATCCTTTTCAAGTACCTTACTTGAATATGTTTTAGGTGAACTAATCATTTATCCTTTTGTTCAGATGTCATGTTAAATCCAAGAGACACAGAATTGTCATTCTCTGATGATTTAACTTTAATAGGCCTTAGACATCTAACTCTCAACGAATAAGAGGAACAAATCCCATCTTGACTACATACGTCTCTCACAATCACTTCGTATCATACCCGAACTCAGCCTTATGTACTGCCAATATTTCAGAACAGCAAAGTACTAAGTCAAAATACAATATTCGGTGAATATCAAGACCCAATATGTATCTCAGGTCTGAGGATACTATGATATTCGCCTTTACTCAATATTTCTTATGACTAATCACAAGGATTCCATGCAGAAATAATTGAGTGCGGGTCAGTCCAATATCTATATCCCATAGATATCAATGAACCTTGCTAGCAACCTCTTGCTCTATATTCATACCTTATGAATATCAACCAATCCAAGTTCATTATAGTCTTACATTCATAATTGTTCCCACAAGTATGATCGACTACGAACGTTTAGAATAACTTATTTATTCACGGATTTAAACATGCTAAAATAGAAGAACAAATGAATATTATAACCATGTAATTAAGTCAAATAACATAAGTTCCAATATTCAAATATAAAGTACAACATTAAACCCAGTCACTTGAATATCTAAGTCCCATGGCACAAGCATGACCTTCATGCTTTGCCTTTTCAAGGAGTTTTGTGAGTGGATCCGCAATGTTTTTATCAGTGTGGACTTTGCGAATACATATCTTTCCCTTTTCAACTTCATCCCTTATGTAGTTGAATCTCCGTTCAATGTGCCGAGTCTTTTGATGAGCACGAGGTTCCTTGATTTGAGCAATCGCACCTTCGTTGTCACAAAAGATCTCTAGGGGATCCTGAATGGAAGGGACTACCCCTAGATCGGCTATGAATTTCTTCAGCCATGCAGCTTCCTGTGCTGCCATTGAAGCGGCGACGTATTCTGACTCTGTAGTGGACAACGCTACGACTTCTTGCTTTGAGCTTTTCCAAGAAACAGCTCCGCCATTTAGAATAAAGATGTACCCTGATTGAGATCGTGAATCATCTCGATCGGTTTGGAAACTCGCATCCGTGTAACCTTTTACAACGAGTTCCTCTTCACCAGACCCGTAGATCAAGAACATGTCCTTAGTCCTCCTTAGGTATTTCAGAATGTTCTTGACAGCCATCCAATGACTATCACCAGGATTTTGCTGGTATCTACTTGTCATGCTTAAAGCGCATGACACGTCCGGTCTAGTGCATATCATTGCATACATGATGGATCCTATAGCAGATGCATATGGGATTGCCTTCATCCTATTTTGCTCCTCCTTGGAGCTTGGACATTGAGTTGTACTCAATATTGTCCCTCTTTGAATAGGTACAGTACCTTTCTTAGAGTTTTCCATCTTGAACCTTTTCAAGATTTTGTCAATGTATGCACTTTGATTCAAACCAATCAGCCGCCTTGATCTATCCCTATAGATCTTTATTCCCAGAATATAGGCGGCTTCACCAAGATCCTTGATGGAAAAACAACTTCCAAGCCAGGTTTTTACACCTTCCATGGTTGGAATGTCATTTCCAAATAGTAGTATGTCATCAACATACAATACTAGGAAGGTTATTGTGCTCCCACTAGCCTTTTTATACACACAAGCCTCATCAGCGTTTTTGATGAAGCCAAATTTCTTTACTTCATCATCAAAACGGTGATTCCAACTTCTCGATGCTTGTTTCAATCCATAGATTGATTTCTTTAACTTGCATACTTTGTTAGGATGTTTTGGATCAACAAAACCTTCAGGCTGAACCATATAGACATCTTCCTCAAGATATCCATTTAGGAAAGCGGTTTTGACATCCATTTGCCAAATCTCATAATCATAATGAGCTGCTATGGCAAACAATATCCTTATAGACTTAAGCATTGCAACAGGTGAGAAGGTTTCATCATAATCAACCCCTTGAGTTTGAGTGAAACCCTTTGCTACAAGTCTAGCTTTGTAAGTATCCAAGTTTCCATGCATATCGGTTTTCTTCTTGAAAACCCACTTACTTCCAACTACTTTGGAATTATGAGGTGGTACAACAAGTTCCCAAACTTGATTGTCATACATGGATTGCATCTCAACGTTCATGGCCTCAAGCCATTTGTCACAATCCAAATTGGACACTGCATCATGATATGTGGTTGGTTCATCTGAATCTACCACATAGCATCCATCCATGAAAAATCCGTATCTTTCAGGTGGATTACTAGTTCTACCACTTCTGCGAACGTTTTGTGTGTATTGATCAACTGCTTGATCATCCTCAACATCCTTATGTTGAGTGCTAGTTTCAACCAAACGTGTATTAGGCTGTGGTTCTTGTTCCTCCTCAAGATCCACTGTTCTACTGCTAGCTCCTTCCATAAGGAACTTGGCTTCTAAGAACTCACCCTTTCTGGAAACAAATACCTTTTGTTCCAGTGGATCATAGAAATAATATCCCATAGAATCTCTAGGATATCCAACAAAGATACACTTGGTGGATCGGACTTCTAATTTGTTTGGGGTGGGAGTCTTAACATAAGCCTCACAACCCCAAACCCTTAAGTATGATAGGGATGGAACTCTTCCATGCCATATCTCAAAAGGTGTCCTTTCCACCTTCTTGGTTGGGGCCATATTCAGAATACGAGCCGCGGAGAGCAAAGCGAAACCCCAAAATGATAGAGGCAATGTGCTTCTAGCCATCATAGATCGGACCATATCCAATAAGGTTCGATTCCTCCTCTCAGACACACCATTATGTTGTGGTGTTCCAGGTGGAGTGAGTTGTGAGACAATCCCACAACTCCTAAGATGATCTTGAAAAACATCACTTAGGTATTCGCCACCTCTATCGGTGCGGAGAATTTTAATTGACCTGTTGAGTTGATTTTCTACTTCATTCTTGAAGATTTTGAACATTTCAAAAGCTTCATCTTTGTGCCTTAATAAGTACACATACCCATAGCGACTATAATCGTCGGTAAAGGTAATGAAGTATCTCTCACCATTCCTAGTCATTGGCTTAAAAGGACCACATACATCCGAATGTATGATACCTAATAAATCTTTTGCCCTTTCGTTAGTTCCACTAAAGGGTGCCTTAGTCATTTTACCTTGTAAACAAGATTCACATACATCAAATGAATCACATTCATTTGTTTTTAAAAGACCATTCTTTTGAAGTATTTGTATACGTTTCTTGTTTATATGACCAAGACGACAATGCCAAAGGTAGGTATCACTCAAATCCAATTTAAGTTTTTTGGTGGTTGCTTGGTATATTGAGCTATCATATGTTGCGTTTTCATGAACCAATTCATAAATACCATTACAAGGTATAGCTTTAAAATAAAATACATGATTTAAAGAAACATGAATATCATTGTCAACAAACTTGAAATCATAATCATATTGTCTTAAACGGGAAACAGAAATTATGTTCCTAGTCAAACTAGGAGCATATAATACATTACTTAAAATAACTTCCAAACCATTTGGAAGTTTCAAAATGTAGTCTCCTTGGGCTTCCACATGAACCTTTGCACCATTGCCCATGAAGAGACTTATTTCCCCTTTCTCATAATGCTCATTTCTTTTGAACCCCTGCAACAAATTGCAAATGTGAGTTCCACATCCGGTATCTAATACCCATGTGTTAGAAGAAATAACATTTAATTCTATATGTATCATGTATATTATACCTGAGGTTTGCCCCGCATCCCTCTTTTCTCTCAACTCTTTGAGATAGACTGGACAATTTCTCATCCAATGCCCTATCTCACCACATTTGAAGCATGGGTCGTTTACAGCAACCTTTTGCTTCTTCTCCTTGGGCTTCGGAGGTTCCGCCCTAACAACCATCTTCCCCTTTCCTCCAACGTGCCCCTTTCCTTTGGCAACATTTGCCTTGGGAGGGGGTAGAGACCTCTTCCTTCTCCCACCTTCATTAATGGTGAGAACGGGTAAAACCCTTTTACCCATTCCCGCCTCAGCTGATTTGAGCATCGAATGAAGTTCATTTATGCTCTTGTCCCATCCGTTCATGTTGTAATTCATGACGAATGCCTCAAACTTTTTAGTTAGGCCATTAAGGATCAAATCCGTGGCCAACTCCTTTGAGACGGGACAGTTCAGCCTTTGAAGGCGGTCGATGTGGCTTTTCATCTTAAGAACATAAGATGAAACTGATTGGGATTCCTCCATCCGACATGCATGAAGCGCTCGAACCGTTTCGAAGCGCTCCACTCTAGCTTGTTGCTGGAACGTTTCCCGCAGCTGAGTGATCATGTCATAGGCTCCATGGAGCTCATACTCCTTTTGGAGTTCGGGTGTCATACTTGCTAACATTAAGCAAGAGACTTGGATGGAGTCTTCCGTATATCTAACCCAATCATTATAGGCCTCCACATCCTCCTCGTTAGGTTCATCGGGGATGGGATCATCAAGAATGTAGGCCCGCTTTTCTTGCTTGAGAACAATTCTCAAGTTGCGGTACCAATCCATGAAGTTGTTAGGTGTTAGACGATCCCTTTGAAGGATCGCCCTAAGAGATTGGTTGTTTTGGTTTGGTACATCGTTATTAGCGTTGGTGTGATCGGCCATCTACAAGATTTTACAAAGTTCCATTTTAGTAATCGTTGATATAATTATACATTTCATTTATTAATACCCTTTACGTCTCATAGACTATTAATAAAAAAAAATATTTTTAGAATCCAACGTTATATTTAAATATTGGTTAGGTGACCTTTATCCCATTATTTAAATAAACAAGGTAGTCATAAATGACAATTGCAACCCATTGCAACTTCTAATGGTATGGGATCATTTAAACATCTTATGTTTATAACGGCATGTTTACCCCATCAACACCTTTTATAAAACACATTTTAGGTGATCCATTCAATATATTTTATAAATCAAGTCGTCCTACTTACACACACGTGTGAGTTTACCACATAAGTGGTTAGGTGACCTTTATCCCACAAACATGGCATTATCACCTCAAGTTACAAGTTCCCTCAAAGTGGTTAGGTGACCTTTATCCCACTAAGAGTTTGCAAGTAACCTAAGTGTTGTGTAAAAGGATGGTGTTTAACTTGTTTTTCAAAAGGGATTTATAATTTCACAATTCATGTTTTAGAAAAATCCATGTACTATATGATTGTATGCATTCAACCATATGGTACCTATTTGGTTCTTATAAATAAAACCCATTTTATTTTGCAAACCATTAACTCCTTTTTATAGACCCATTCTATTTTGCTTAATGATTTGAGAACCAATTTCTTGTATTAGCTTGTTCTAGGTGATGTTTGTTAATGACATCCAAATATCCAAAACAAAACAACATCATAAGCATTCAACCAAGCATAACCAAACAATCCATATATGCATAACAAAGCATACTAAGTTGAGCACACTTGTTTAGCCAAAACAAGTGTGTCAAAAGGTCTTGTCCTAAGGGTTAAGAACATGACACATGGTTGACAAAAGGAACTCCCACTTGAATCCACATCTTCAAGCATCCTCTTTGTCCATCTTTTCTTCAAGTCTTGATCTTGAGCATCCTTACAAAATATGTATCCTAATACATTTTTCTAGTAAAGATAAACTCCTAATCTATTTATTACAAACCATATGAATGAATAGATTACAAAACAAGACTTAAAACAAAATAAATTATTACATGCCCAAATGAATACAACATGACAATCAATCATTCAATCCAAGTGGTCTAGGCTTTGTTATGCATAAACAACAACAATATATCCAAACATACATAAGAAGTCGATTTTTGGCAGCCCCTTAAAACCCATGTTTTTGGCCAACATAAACCAAGAACAAATGGGTTTAGTCCAAGCAAACAATAATCTTATAAACTAGAGTTTTAAAGATCCTAATATGCATAATATAGCATCTTTAAAACATCAAAAGGGGGCACCAAAATAGCCCCTTAAACCCACGGTTTGGGCTGTCCAAAAGAAAGCAAAGTGTAATACATGTATGCATATGTATAAGTGGCTCTTGATGCCATTGTAGGGGTTTTAACATGTTTATCAAAGCTTCATACAACATGATTTATATGAAAACGCAGCGGAATAATATTTTGAAACATATTAAGATCTGATTATAAAACCCATTTTATAATAACCCCAAGCCATGGATCTTTATACATAATGCATACAAATGTAAAACAAACAAAACAAGGAACTACAACCTTTGTAGCTACTTAACCCGAGCTTTAAGATGAGAAGGATGGTGATGATCTTGAAGGCTAGATTCCAACAAGCAATCCTCAAGAAGATGATACCCCAAGCACGTGCAAAACACCTCTCTTTGCTAGGATCGAACACCAAGTTGTAGTCTCTCTTCCTTGTGAAGTTTTTCAGCCAAGAACCAAAACTTGAAGCTGAAAAAATCTTCTTCTCTTGTTCAAATCCGAAAATCTTGAAAGAGAGAGAGAGAGAGAGAGAGTTGCTTGTGTAGGTTGAGTGTGTGTGTTAAAAATGAATTGATTAGAAGCTAATGCATGTGCTTGGAACAATAAAAAGCATTCCCAAGACATACACCAAGGGGGCGGCCGAATGGCTCCCCATTTTTCTCACCAAAATTCAAATAAATCCTTTTTAAAGGAATACACTAGTAATCAACCCTTTTATAAAATTGAACCACTTTAATTTTATAACACAATACATATGTTATTTGTCATTCTTTAACTAATTTAAACAATGAACAAATAATCCCTCATGAACAAATTAATACATATAATAATGTTCATCTACAAAAGCAATAATTTAGAAAATCCAATTTTCTAAATTGGTGTCACTTATTATTTGTATGATCTTATCAACAAATAAATTTTCTTTCGGTGTTTGTTTGGCTTGTTATTGGGTATGACCCGACTTGGATCATATCACACTAGCCACATCAATTTAATATGAATCTTGGGCAGATCAAATCTTTTAGTTTTGTCATCAGTTGTTGTAAACAGCTGAAGACTTGGTGTTAGTCTTCAGTAGTTGTTAACTACTGAAGACATAGGTTTGGCTTCAGTTGTTTGGAAACAGCAGTTTGTAGAAACAACTGAAGAGAAATTACATCAGCTGTTTTCGTCAATTCATAGCTTTTCAGCTGTTTCAATCTGACCTCCACACATACTCATCAGACTTACATCTGAGTTTCAGAGGTTTCATTGGTCATTAGTACTTATCTGTATTTCTGACATCAGTAGTTATAGCTACATCAGCTGTTGTGATTTCATCAGCTGTTGTAACTACATCAGCTGTTTTAACAAATAAAGTACTTCAGTACTTGTGAGTAATATAGCCTTCAGTAGTTATAAAAACTACTGAGGGGAAAGGAACTCGCCAGTACTTATATATGACATGGTTACCAATGATCATCAGTATTTATTACTGAGATCATCAGTAGTTGTCACTTATTCTAGCTGCAGCATACCAAGCCTTAACACCAGGTTGTGGAAAGTTGAACTATCCAAAGGCTTAGTAAAAATGTCTGCAAGCTCATCAGCACTAGGAACAAACTTTGGATCAATCAGACCTTTTTCAAAACATCTCAATAAAATGATGTCTAATTTCAATATGTTTAGTCCTAGAGTGTTGGACAGGATTCTTGACAATACAGAGACTGAAGAGCTGTCCATTAACAATGGAGTCTTAGTCTCAGTTATGCCATAATCCAATAATTGGTTTTGAAGCCATAATACCTGCGATGTACAACTTGCAGCAGCAATGTACTACTCGGCTTCAGCAGTTGATGTAGCAACTGAGGTTTGTTTCTTACTCTGCCAAGAAATCAACAGTTGCCTAGGAATTGACATCCACCAGAAGTTTGATTTCCCTGGTCAACTTACACCGCTGTCATAGTCACTTCAAAAAAGCAACTAATTTACCAGAATGTCTAGTAGAATACCTAAACCTAGAGATGGAGTGCCTTGCAAATATCTAAAGACCTCTTGACTGCAATCAAATGAGACTCCTTAGGTGCAGCCTGAAATCTAGCAAACCACATGTAGCAAACTAATATCTGTTCTAGAGCTGTTAAGTACATCAAGGACCCAGCATACATCTTTTAAAGTGTTTCATCAACCACTTTACCTTTCTGATCTGTATCCAGTTGTGTGGGTTGCCACATGGGAGTAGAACCAGGTTTACAATTTTGAAATCAAATTTTTCCAAAAGATTTTTTGTATATTTGGCTGATGAATGAAAATTCCATCAGCCTTTTGTTTGATTGCAAACCCAGAAAGGAATGTAATTCCCCCCATGGCACTCATTTCAAACTTTTGTTGCAATCAACTTGTAAAGGCATCACACAACTGTGGATCAGAAGATGCAAAAATATATCAATCTACATAAATTTTGAACAGTAGATTATGCTGCCCAGCTTTCTTAATGAATAAATTTTTATCTATGGAACCTCTAGTAAAATTATTTTCAAGAAGAAAGTTTGATAATGTCTCATACCAGGCTCTAGGAGCTTGTTTCAACCCATAAAGAGCCTTATCAAGCTATACACACCCAATTAGGAGCTTGTTGTCCTCAAAACCCGGTGGTTTGACATACATAAACCTCTTCTTTAATTTTCCCATACAAAAAGCACTTTTGACATCCATTTGGAAAACTTTAAGATTATGATAGCAGCATAAGCTAAAAACAGTCGAATTGCTTCCAGTCTGGCTACAGGAGCAAAGGTTTCATCATAATCAATACCTTCTTCTTGTGCAAACCCCTAAACAACCAGTCTGGCCTTGTTCTTAACAATAAGCCTATTTTCATCAGTCTTATTCCTAAGCACCCATTTAGTGCCTATTGCCACACTTACCTGGAGGTAGAGGAACCATTTCCCACACTTGTTGTTTCTTGAACTGAAGAAGCTCAAGCTGCATGGCATCAACCCATCCATTGTCCTTTAAAGCAATGTGATAATTCTTTGGCTCTTGCTGACTAATGAAGAGAGCATAGAAGCAGAAATTTGACAATTGACTTCTTGTTGATACTCCAGCAGTGATATCACCAATGATTTGAGACATTGGGTGATTCTTCATCGATCTTGGTACACAATGAGATCAGTGCAAGTGTTTGTAGCAGGCTCAGCAGCAACAGATGGTGATGGTGAAGTAATTCCTTGAAACCAATCAGTAGATGGTAGTTCAAAGGAAGTTGAAGTTGTAGAAATCTCATCAGCATTTGTTGTGGATTGTGCTGCTGGAGCTACAGGAACATCAGGTCTAGCTGAATCAGGCAGTTGATCACTAAATTTGAAGAGGTGAGTACTACTATCATCATCATCAGCACCAGCAGTACCACCAGGTGGTGAACTGTTGATAGGAGCAACAGCAGGAGTTTGATGAGGAACATATTGCAGTATGTCCAAATCAAATATCTCCACAGGGTTTTGTGGAATCTTGTCCTTTGGAGATTAATTAAACTTAACATGTAGAGTCTCTTCAACCATCTTTGTTCTACAGTTGAAGACTCTGTATGCTTTGCAAGTTGATGAATAACCAACAAAGTACCTTGCACCTTAGAATCAAATTTTTGGAGTTGATCCCGTGTGTTGAGAATGAAACAAGGACATCCAAAAGCTCTGAAGAATGAAATTAGAGGGGCCAAATGATGAAGAACTTCATATGGAGTTTTCATCAACCTCTTATTTACTAGAGCTCTATTTTGTACATAGCAAGCTGTATTGATAGCTTCAGCCCAAAAACTCATTGGCAATCCAAAGTCAGCCAACATGGACCTTGCAGCTTCAATAAGGGTCCTGTTCTTCTCTCCCACTACTCCATTTTGTTCAGGAGTTCTTGGAATGCTAAAATGCCTCTTGATTCCCTTTGAGAGGTAGAACTCATCAAGTGTATTGTTTCTAAATTCTGTTCCATTATCACTTCTGATACACTTGACTGAGAGGGAATACTGCTTCTCAACATACAACACAAAGTTGATAATCTTCTGAGCTGCTTCATCCTTTGAATGCAAGAAGAAAGTCCATACAAATCTGGAGTAATCATCCACAATTACCAGGCAATATTTCTTCTTAGCCATACTCATCACTCTCACAGGACCAAAGAGATCCATGTGAAGAAGCTGTAAGCAAGCTGTGGACTTAGGTTCTTCTATGGAGGGAAATGAAACTTTGTGCTGTTTTCCTTTTAAACAAGCAGTGCAGTCATCTTCACATTTGAACTCCTTCATAGGCAATCCCCTTACTAAACCATGGTTTATCAGTTGATTTATGTTTTGAGATTGACATGACCCAGCCTTCTATGCCATAGTGTAGATTCTTGAGGGGAAGCCTTGGAAAATAGGCAAGGATGGCCTTTGAGATCTATTTTCTTAGAAAGATCTAAGGCATACACTCATCCTGTTCTGTTGGCCTTAAGGAGAGTGTATTTATCCAACACCTTATCAATCAAACTTAGAACTTTGGATGACAGAATCCGGCAGTTCTGACTTGTGAAAAGAGCAACATGGCCTTTGTCACACATTTGACTGACACTCAAGAGGTTGTACTTGAGATTTTCCACATGGTTAACATCATCAAACTTTATTTCCCCATTGGAAACAAAACCTTTGCCGATGATGTAACCCTTTGCATCATTGCCAAAAGATACAAATCCCTTCCTTCCTTGAGAGTAGTCATTAAGAAGTGATCTGTTTCCTGTCATGCATGGATGGATCCTCCACTGTCTACATACCAGATGCCTCTGTGGCATGTTGAAGAACCCTGCAGAACAAAGCAAATTAGTTAGATTTTGAGACCCAAACCTTTTTGTTTTGGGCCTATTCACATCAACAGATGGTGGACTAACAGGTTTGTTGGAAATAACAGCCTGAGAGGAAGAAGATGGTGAAGAAGAGGAATCCTTTGGCTTGGACCTCCTTTTCTGTGATTCAACATAGGAACATCTAATTGGTTGACTCTTCCAATAGATGTTGAACCATCATAACCAGCTGTGTCTGATTTTGTGATAAAGCTTTCAGCTCTTCAGACACATTAGCACTGGAGTTTGATAAGTTCTTATGTTGCACACTTCTTCTTTTGAGCAATCTCAGCTGTTACCTATTTAACCCCTTCCTTTTTGGATTTCTTTTTGGACTTAAGGGTTACAGGTTTTGATGTTGCTGGTACAAATGTGGCTTTAAACTCATTTTTCATTTTAACCATTTTCTCTTTAATTTCCTCTTTATGTTTGAGTTTGGATCCTCTTTTGTACCAACAATCATTAGTAAGATGATTAAACAAACCACATACTTCACATGGTTTCTTTTTCATCTTATGTTGATCATCAACTAAAGAGGATGAAACTACTGAAGACTTGCTCTTCAGTACTTTGGAAGCATTATTTGCTTTCTTGGCTTCCTCTTTAGTAGTCTTCAAACTCTTTCTACTGACAGTTTTCTTCTTCTTTTCAGTGCTGACAGTAGTTGGAGTTTGAACTTCAGGTGTTAGTTCTTGCTCTCCAGTCCTTTCAGGACTTTCAGAATAACTCCTGAGTTGACCAACTCTTTGATCATGTGAGTGTCAGCAATTGAACCATCAACTTCAGCTGATAGGTTCTGAGAGGGCTTAGTGCTGACTTCTACTTTTGATGATGCTTTATCAAAAGTGAATCACATGATGAGGTGGATTGGTTATTGCTTTCTCCATCAGATTTCACTTCTACTTTTGGAGCAAAATCTGTAGGAGGAGCTGTGTGATTATAACCAATTCCAAACTTCACATTGGAAGCTGATTGCTTACTAAGAAGCATCTCAAAACCTTTGCATGATTGTACCCATCGATCACACTCTACTTGGGTGACTGCAAGGGTTTCTTTGAGACTTCTCTGGCTTCAAGAATAACCTCTAGCTTAGCCTTTTCATCATTTAATTGGCATTTAAGCTTATAAATCTCATCATTTTTTACTATTAAGAGCAGACTCATACTCAGCTTGTCTTTTGGAAATTGTTTTCTCAAACTCAAGTTTTTGATTTATTAATGCTACATTTGCCTCTCTAATAGAGACAAAGGCAGCAATGCATGATTCAGACATAACTTGGCTTTAGCCTCTGAAGATACCTGAGTTACCTGTGAAGATGATGCAGTTGAGCAGGAACCCTCAGTTGACTCCAGAGCCATAAGTGCCAGATTCCCAAAAGGACTATCACCACCATGTTGATCAGCACTTGTGAACAGTTGTTCATGACCAGACATGTCATCTGGCAAGCTGCTCCAGTCAACAACTTCAGGGGTGAAGAAGCTATGTTGTTGAGGTTGAGGGGGTTGATGAGATGGTTGAGGTTCTGGAAGTGCATGAGTTTGGTACCATAGGAGCTTGAACTTGACTGGTTTGTGGCATGTAATAACACGGGTAAGGGTAAGGTATTTGACCCTGAGGAACAAAATATGCAGGAGATTGTAGTTGAGACTGATGACTAGAATTGACAGGATGTTGCCCTTTGTTTTGTTGACTATTGCTAGGAAAAGTCACAAAAGGTGCAGAGGAATTAGATACAGATGATCTACATTCTCTAGCAAAGTGTCCAAGCCTTTGGCATTTGTGACACCTCAGCTTACTCTTGTCAAAACCAACTTTGGTTTTGCCAGAGAGTCTTGGGACTTTCTTCCAGTTCTTTTGTAGAACTTCTGAGATCTGATATTTATCAAGGCCATTTGGCTCAAAATATCCATCTCTCTCTAAGTCATCATCAGCAATCCCCTTGAGATCATCCATGATGAAGCATAGATTGTCATTATTACACCCAGTAAATTGACTATCAACACTCACAAATGCTGAATCAGAAATGTTTGAAGAGAAATCAATATGCTCATCATACTGGCATTCAGATGAAGCATATTCTGACTCATGACTAACCAGAGCAGTGTTGCCTGGTACAAAGTCTTCAGTGAGCATACCAGATGAAGACAGTTTTCTCTTTTGTTCTATCTCTCTCTCAAATGTGAGCAATTTCCCATGAAGTTGAATCAGGTCTAGCTGAATCAGGCAGTTGATCACTAAATTTGAAGAGGTGAGTACTACTATCATCATCATCAGCACCAGCAGTACCACCAGGTGGTGAACTGTTGATAGGAGCAAGAGCAGGAGTTTGATGAGGAACATATTGCAGTATGTCCAAATCAAATATCTCCACAGGGTTTTGTGGAATCTTGTCCTTTGGAGATTAATTAAACTTAACATGTAGAGTCTCTTCAACCATCTTTGTTCTACAGTTGAAGACTCTGTATGCTTTGCAAGTTGATGAATAACCAACAAAGTACCCTGCATCCACCTTAGAATCAAATTTTTGGAGTTGATCCCGTGTGTTGAGAATGAAAAAAGGACATCCAAAAGCTCTAAAGAATGAAATTAGAGGGGCCAAATGATGAAGAACTTCATATGGAGTTTTCATCAACCTCTTATTTACTAGAGCTCTATTTTGTACATAGCAAGCTCTATTGATAGCTTCAGCCCAAAAACTCATTGGCAATCCAGAGTCAGCCAACATGGACCTTGCAGCTTCAATAAGGGTCCTGTTCTTTCTCTCCACTACTCCATTTTGTTCAGGAGTTCTTGGAATGCTAAAATGCCTCTTGATTCCCTTTGAGAGGTAGAACTCATCAAGTGTATTGTTTCTAAATTCTGTTCCATTATCACTTCTAATACACTTGACTGAGAGGGAATACTGCTTCTCAACATACAACACAAAGTTGATAATCTTCTGAGCTGCTTCATCCTTTGAATGCAAGAAGAAAGTCCATACAAATCTGGAGTAATCATCCACAATTACCCGAAAATATTTCTTCTTAGCCATACTCATCACTCTCACAGGACCAAAGAGATCCATGTGAAGAAGCTGTAAGCAAGCTGTGGACTTAGGTTCTTCTATGGAGGGAAATGAAACTTTGTGCTGTTTTCCTTTAAACAAGCAGTGCAGTCATCTTCACATTTGAACTCCTTCATAGGCAATCCCCTTACTAAACCATGGTTTATTAGCTGATTTTATGTTTTTGAGATTGACATGACCCAGCCTTCTATGCCATAGTGTAGATTCTTGAGGGGAAGCCTTGGAAAATAGGCAAGGATGGCCTTTGAGATCTATTTTCTTAGAAAGATCTAAGGCATACACTCTTCCTGTTCTGTTGGCCTTAAGGAGAGTGTATTTATCCAACACCTTATCAATCAAACTTAGAACTTTGGATGACAGAATCCGGCAGTTCTGACTTGTGAAAAGAGCAACATGGCCTTTGTCACACATTTGACTGACACTCAAGAGGTTGTACTTGAGATTTTCCACATGGTTAACATCATCAAACATTATTTCCCCATTGGAAACAAAACCTTTGCCGATGATGTAACCCTTTGCATCATTGCCAAAAGATACAAATCCCTTCCTTCCTTGAGAGTAGTCATTAAGAAGTGATCTGTTTCCTATCATATGCATGGATCCTCCACTGTCTACATACCAGATGCCTTTGTGGCATGTTGAAGAACCCTGCAGAACAAAGCAAACTAGTTAGATTTTGAGACCCACACCTTTTTGGTTTTGGGCCTATTCACATCAACAGATGGTGGACTAACAGGTTTGTTTGGAAATAACAGCCTGAGAGGAAGAAGATGGTGAAGAAGAGGAATCCTTTGGCTTGGACCTCCTTTTCTGTGGATTCAACATAGGAACATCTAATTGGTTGACTCTTCCCAATAGATGTTGAACCATCATAACCAGCTGTGTCTGATTTTGTGATAAAGCTTTCAGCTCTTCAGACACATTAGCACTGGAGTTTGATAAGTTCTTATGTTGCACCTTCTTCTTTTGAGCAATCTCAGCTGTTACCTGTTTAAACCCCTTCCTTTTTGGATTTCTTTTTGGACTTAAGGGTTACAGGTTTTGATGTTGCTGGTACAAATGTGGCTTTAACTCATTTTTCATTTTAACCATTTTCTCTTAATTTCCTCTTTATGTTTGAGTTTGGATCCTCTTTTACCAACAATCATTAGTAAGATGATTAAACAAACCACATACTTCACATGGTTTCTTTTTCATCTTATGTTGATCATCAACTAAAGAGGATGAAACTACTGAAGACTTGCTCTTCAGTACTTTGGAAGCATTATTTGCTTTCTTGGCTTCCTCTTTAGTAGTCTTCAAACTCTTTCTACTGACAGTTTTTCTTCTTCAGTGCTGACAGTAGTTGGAGTTTGAACTTCAGGTGTTAGTTCTTGCTCTCCAGTCCTTTCAGGACTTTCAGAAATAACTCCTGAGTTGACCAACTCTTTGATCATGTGAGTGTCAGCAATTGAACCATCAACTTCAGCTGATAGGTTCTGAGAGGGCTTAGTGCTGACTTCTACTTTTGATGATGCTTTATCAAAAAATGAATCACATGATGAGGTGGATTGGTTATTGCTTTCTCCATCAGATTTCACTTCTACGTTTGGAGCAAAATCTGTAGGAGGAGCTGTGTGATTATAACCAATTCCAAACTTCACATTGGAAGCTGATTGCATACTAAGAAGCATCTCAAAACCTTTGCATGATTGTACCCATCGATCACACTCTACTTGGGTGACTGCAAGGGTTTCTTTGAGACTTCTCTGGTCTTCAAGAATAACCTCTAGCTTAGCCTTTTCATCATTTAATTGGCATTTAAGCTTATAAATCTCATCATTTTTACTATTAAGAGCAGACTCATACTCAGCTTGTCTTTTGGAAATTGTTTTCTCAAACTCATTTTTGATTTATTAATGCTACATTTGCCTCTCTAATAGAGACAAAGGCAGCAATGCATGATTCAGAACATAACTTGGCTTTAGCCTCTGAAGATACCTGAGTTACCTGTGAAGATGATGCAGTTGAGCAGGAACCCTCAGTTGACTCCAGAGCCATAAGTGCCAGATTCCCAAAGGACTATCACCACCATGTTGATCAGCACTTGTGAACAGTTGTTCATGACCAGACATGTCATCTGGCAAGCTGCTCCAGTCAACAACTTCAGGGGTGAAGAAGCTATGTTGTTGAGGTTGAGGGGGTTGATGAGATGGTTGAGGTTCTGGAAGTGCATGAGGTTGTGGTACCATAGGAGCTTGAACTTGACTGGTTTGTGGCATGTAATAACACGGGTAAGGGTAAGGCATTTGACCCTGAGGAACAAAATATGCAGGAGATTGTAGTTAAGACTGATGACTAGAATTGACAGGATGTTGCCCTTTGTTTTGTTGACTATTGCTAGGAAAAGTCACAAAAGGTGCAGAGGAATTAGATCCAGATGATCTACATTCTCTAGCAAAGTGTCCAAGCCTTTGGCATTTGTGACACCTCAACTTACTCTTGTCAAAACAACTTTGGTTTTGCCAGAGAGTCCTGGGAACTTTCTTCCAGTTCTTTTGTAGAACTTCTGAGATCTGATATTTATCAAGGCCATTTGGCTCAAAATATCCATCTCTTCTAAGTCATCATCAGCAATCCCCTTGAGATCATCCATGATGAAGCATAGATTGTCATTATTACACCCAGTAAATTGACTATCAACACTCACAAATGCTGAATCAGAAATGTTTGAAGAGAAATCAATATGCTCATCATACTGGCATTCAGATGAAGCATATTCTGACTCTGACATCAGACTAACCAGCAGTGTTGCCTGGTACAAAGTCTTCAGTGAGCTTACCAGATGAAGACGTTTTCTCTTTTGTTCTATCTCTCTCTCAAATGTGAGCAATTTCCATGAAGTTGGGTGAGAGATAGTTTGTCCAAATTTGCACTGGAGCGTAGGACAATAGTATATGTATCCCATCTCTCAGGCAGTGATCTGAGAAATCTGTTATTCATCTGGATATTAGTATACTCATGTTTGACCATTTTTAATTCAGAGATCAAACAAGAGAACCGCTCAAACTGTTGAGTCAGTGTCTCACCCTTCCTATGAGAGAATGTCTCATATTGTTGGGCAAGGATCTCTCTATTATTTGCCAAGACCTCATCTGTTCCTCCAATTGTTCTTTCAAGGCATTCCAGAGGTCATGGCAGATTCATAAATGCATTAGCCCAGAATAGATTTCATTGGGTAGTGCAATGCCAGGATTCCATGGGCTTTGCATCAATCTCAAACAATTTCTTATCCTCATCTGAGTATTGATCCTTCCTCTTCGGAACCATTTGATTGGTTTCCGGGTTATTCACCATAGGCTTGTGTGGACCATGTACCACTTGTCAGGATCAGCGATCACAGGTTTGAAGTATTAGAGTGCAATGCAGCGGAATGAAATCAAGAATTAGTCAAATTATAGCAAGAGTTTGTTATTTGTAAACAAATGCGAGAGAATATTTTTCTGTGATAAGGAATGTTTCAATAATGCCCATATTATTGCTAAATCATTCACAGTTACAATAAGGTTGGTACTCCTTATATAGAGTGCAATCACTGCTGTAATCACGGGATGGTGATTACTAGCAGATCTAGTACAAAATAACTAATACTTAACAAACTACTGAAATGTTCACAACTACTGAGAACATGTCAGAGTGCTAAGTATAAAACATAAAACAACTGAAAAGAAACTACTATACTACAACGACTGAAGAACAAGCTCTTCAGTCGTTTTACAAAACTACTGAAAAGAGAAAATATAAAACTACTGAAAGTAAACCGTCACAACTACTGAAGAAGTCCTCTTCAGCTGTTATGACAACGTTGATACTTTGTCTTCAGTACTTGTCTTCAGACTTTGTCTTCAGTACTTGTGTCTTCAGACTTTGTCTTCACAGCACTTGTCTTCAGACTTTGTCTTCAGCACTTGTCTTCAGACTTTGTCTTCAGCACTTGTGTCTTCAAACTTTGTAATCAGTTGTTGTCTTCAGCTGTTGTGGACTTCAGTAGTTGTTGTGACGTCTGTGGGACTTAAGGTTTTTCTGATCCGGCTCATTGGTTCTTTTGGTCCAACAAACTCCCCCTGAACCAATGCAGCCAAAACCTTTAACTTTATTGAGGTCCCACTTATTGTTGGCAAAATGGTTGGTCTTTTTCCTTCTTGATCAGTTGAGAAGATGACCCATATAAGCACCGGCCTGGAAGTAAGTCTCTGATGATTTGGTTGGCAAAGTATGGATGGGAGCTCTGTATTAGGGAATTGGACACTGAGCTGTTCCCCCATCCATGAAACTCACTTCCCATGTATAAGCCTGTAGGATTCTCTGGTGTATGCTCTGAGAAACATGATTTTTTCTTCCATAGTAAGATTCTCTGGTTCACCCATCGAACAATCCTTCACGCCCATACAGCTCTGAATGTATTTGGCCTGTTTGCCATTTTTGAGCTCAACTGTTGTGATCTGTCTGTAAGCAAACTCATCTGGGTGATTACCTTCAAGTAACAGACTGAGCTCATTTTGTTTGAAGTTCTCAAGCTTCTTGTAGACTAACCCCTTCTGATTACTCTGTTTCTAACATCTTTTGGGGAGGCTGTTTAGTCTCATAAGCCTTCTTGAAGTCTTCTACAATTTCCCAGGGTGATACTACAAGGACCACTGTGATCTCTTCATCTACGATCCTTTTTATCTGGCCCTTGTATCTTGCAGGAATGTCCTTCTTCACAATTCTGTGAGCCACCCTAGGATCAGGCCATATCCTCACCTTTTCCTTTTGATATTGAAATGTGTTGGCAAGGGTGTACAGTCTCAGAGCTTCTTTCTTCATACTTATTATTGATGAAGAAGCAGCATAAGTTTTGTCTATGCTCTTCAGCATCTCCTCATCATGAAGCCTTTGCTGCTTGCTCTTCTTCTATCTTTACTCTCACAGTTTCCATCTGTGAGGTGGGAGTGATGGGCATAGATTTGGCTTTAGGCAAAGTTAGGACTGCAGAAAGAGGCAACCTATCTTCTTCCTCATCATCCTTTCTTCTTCTTCTTCTAGCCTCAACATCCTTCTCTTCTTCTTCTTGGATGCATCATCGGCTGTTGGTTTTGAGGGTAAAGGAGTTGGTTTAATGGGTTGTGGTAGTGGTGATTTTGAAGTGGTAGGTTTTGCAGGTTGTTCTAGCATTCTTGTAATGAGTGAGGCTTTGGAGTATTTTGCTAGTTCGTTTCTGTTCCCAGCACCTGCTTCATTTAGTGCTTCAATCACTAATCCTTTAGTGTATGCTTCAGACGTACAGATCTTGGTGGTTATTGCCAAGATACTGTCCCTGGTCCATGACTTAATCTCTATCAATGATCTTCCAAGATACTTTGCAATGAATCTGATCATGATCTCCAGTCTTTCTCTTTCTAACACATCATAACTTGCCCATCTTGAGTTAATTTCTTCAACTTCAAGTCTTCTAATCTCTGAGTCAAGCTGTGCAGTATCGAACCCTTGTCTGTATAGTTGATCAATAATGGAGTCCATAGATTTACTATGTGTAGCATCCGCCATTTTGACCATCTCATCAAGTTGGAGTTCTTTTTCTTTTCTTTCAATCTTCCTCTTCTTATATGTGATATGAAAGTCTTTGTGACTTTCACTCACTTGATCAGTGTCAGCTCCCTTCACATACTCTTCTTCCTTCTCAGTCTCTTTCACAACCTCTTCTCTCCTTCTCTCTCTTCAATTGCTCTTTCCTTTGTCTTTGACTATGACTCTCCCCCAACTACTCTTTTTGGTTGCATTGGTTGCAAGGGTTTGAGTAGTAGAAAGCCTTGTGCTCACAATCTCCTCCACCAGTGGCTGTATAATTGAGGGAAGTCTGTCATCCAAGGTTTTGATCACAATGTCTGTGATCATTGGGGTGATGAGAGGTAGGGATTTATGGAAGATAGCAGCTGTTTGCTCAGAGGGGTTCTGTCCCTGAGAAGCAGTGCCAGAAGTAGAGGCTGGTGGATTGAATGTTTTTAGTGGCTGAGTGTTTAGGAGACCTTCAGGTGAAGGTGCCATCTGTGGGTGTATGGTGGTATCAGATGGACTTGCTTCTTGAGAGAATTGGTCAAGTAGTCTTTGTAGTCTACTGACTTCTTCCTCAAGAATTGTGTTCTGGGCTAGAACATCATAAAAGAAGCCCAGGTCATCATCAGCAGATGCTGAATCACCTGACCTCCTGCTAGTAGCAAGATGTACATGCCCTGGGTGTAGACCAGTTGTAGCATGTGCCCCTTTTTCTTGGAACTGGGGACTTCCAGCCTCAGGACGATGTCCTTCATCAGCTGTTGCCTCTGATGAGGTCTTAGCCATGTTACCAGCCTCAGTCTGATCATGTGCTGATGCAGAAGAGGTGGCAGCCTCACCAGATATTCTGATCTCCGTATCTACACTAGGAGACTGAACATTTAAACCCCTGTGCTGTGGGTTGTCAGAAGCATGTTGATCCTCTACCTCAATATCTGTGGTTTTCCCTTTAGGTGTTGTTGGGGAGGAGGAGAGGCATGCAGCTGAGTCAGCACATTTGCAATTATAAGTGTTGGACTTTGGGGGGCATTTTCATTAGGAGATAGGGTAGTATGCACCTGGGGAGAATGGTGTGTTTCAATGGCAATCTCCTCAAATGAGGAAGATTCCAGATTTGTGGGTACCCCTTCTTTGGTTGCTTCAGGTTCCTTTTGAGAGGAATCCTGAGCGGCTTGTGGCTGGGTGAGTCTCTGATACTACTGGGGGGTTTACACCAGCAGTATATCCTGTCTTGGTGGTACAGGAGCATCTTCAGGGGACTCATCTTCCTGAATAGCTGTTTTGGTTCGTTTTGTTTTTGGTTTGGTGGGGACTTTGGATTTGTGGTGGTGGCTGTGGGTTCCAGCTGCGTGGGTTTGCGCAGCTTGGCAGCCATTTTGAGTGATTGGTCAGAGTTGTGCCGGGAGTATACTTCAGGCAATACAGCCATAGCAGGGACTCCCAGGCCAACAAGTCCCTCAGCTTGAAGCTGGTTTTCAATTATGGCCATTATGAACCGAGGATATAATATCCAACGGTTAGAAAGTTGTTTTTGGGCCATATCCTTGAGCTCTAAGAATAGTATTTCAGAAAAATTTAAAGGTTGTTGCTCAAGGATGGAGTACAATACCTGTTGCCACCTTGTGGACATTTGATCCCATGATGAAGTCTTGGGGGCCAGGCAGACATTGACCATATGAAAGATAATAGCCCTGTTCTTCATATGGTAGGCACTCAGGTTACCTTCGTATCCATGGTGGGCAAATGATAGATCAGTGGTGCCCTTTGGATAACTAGTCGGGAAAGTGGCATCATCCAGATTGAGGGTTTGGCGAAGAATCTCTGGATTGATGACCACCTTTTGGCTATGGACAAACGAATGAAGTGACTCTGTGTCATTCTCCTCAGAGACAAGAGTGACGTTTGTCCAGAATTGGCTAAGGGATTCGGCATATATGGTGGGGTTTATCAGAAAGCTGTTGGGTAAGGTGACTGGACCATTAAATCAATGGCGTTGTGAAACTTGGTCCAGTATGGTGATTTGGTAAGATGAGCGACACAGTTGTGTCGTGGTTTTAGTTGCATGGTCGCCATGGATGAAGAGAGGGTACAGAGTTTTTGAACGTTAGGTTTGAGAGAGAGGTGAGAAAAACTCTGGTGAGATAAGGTATTTATAGGGTAGGGTTATGAACCGACTGAAGGTTTTGGTGTTAGTCATCATTTGTTGAAACTACTGATGACGTGGCATTAACTTTCAGAGGTTTGAAATGACTGACCGTATTGGTGTGATCATCAGTTGTTATAAAACAACTGAAGACTTGGGTTTAACACGTCAGACATTGAAACAGCTGAAGTCTTTGATTTAGTCTTCAGTAGTTATAAAACTACTGAGGACAATTCCGACTTCAGGTGGTGAAACAACTGAGGACATGGTGTTTGTCATCAGTAGTTATGAAACTACTGAAGACAGTGGTTTTGTCATCAGTTGTTGTAAACAGCTGAAGACTTAGTGGTAGTCTTCAGTAGTTGTAAACTACTGAAGACATAGCTGTGGCTTCAGTTGTTTAGAAAACAGTTGTGAAACAACTGAAGAGAATTACTCATCAGCTGTTGTCGTCAATTCATAGCTTTTCAGCTGTTTTCAGTCTGACCTCCACACTTATAAGACTTAAATCTGAGTTTCAGAGGTTTCATTGGTCATCAGTACTTATATATGACATGGTTACCAATGATCATCAGTATTTATTACTGAGATCATCAGTAGTTGTCACTTATTCTAGCTGCAGCATACCAAGCCTTAACACCAGTTTGTGGAAAGTTGAACTATCCAAAGGCTTAGTAAAAATGTCTGCAAGCTCATCAGCACTAGGAACAAATTTTGGATCAATCAGACCTTTTTCAAAACAATCTCTAATAAAATGGTGTCTGATTTCAATATGTTTAGTCCTAGAGTGCTGGACAGGATTCTTGACAATACAAAGAGCTGAAGAGCTGTCCATTAACAATGGAGTCTTAGTCTCAGTTATGCCATAATCCAATAATTGGTTTTGAAGCCATAATACCTGAGATGTACAACTTGCAGCAGCAATGTACTCGGCTTCAGCAGTTGATGTAGCAACTGAGGTTTGTTTCTTACTCTGCCAAGAAATCAAACAGTTGCCTAGGATTGACATCCACCAGAAGTTGATTTCCTGGTCAACTTACACCCTGCATAGTCACTGTCAGAAAAAGCAACTAATTTACCAGAATGTCTAGTAGAATACCATAAACCTAGAGATGGAGTGCCTTGCAAATATCTAAAGATCCTCTTGACTGCAATCAAATGAGACTCCTTAGGTGCAGCCTGAAATCTAGCACAAACACATGTAGCAAACATAATATCTGGTCTAGAAGCTGTTAGTACATCAAGGACCCAATCATACATCTGTAAAGTGTTTCATCAACCACTTTACCTTTCTGATCTGTATCCAGTTGTGTGGTGTTGCACATGGGAGTAGAACAAGGTTTACAATTTTGTAAATCAAATTTTTCCAAAAGATTTTTTGTATATTTGGACTGATGAATGAAAATTCCATCAGCCTTTTGTTTGATTTGCAAACCAGAAAGAATTGTAATTCCCCCCCATTGCACTCATTTCAAACTTTTGTTGCATCAACTTTGTAAAGGCATCACACAACTGTGGATCAGAAGATGCAAAAATAATATCATCTACATAAATTTGAACAAGTAGATTATGCTGCCCTGCTTTCTTAATGAATAAAGTTTTATCTATGGTGCCTCTAGTAAAATTATTTTCAAGAAGAAAGTTTGATAATGTCTCATACCAGGCTCTAGGAGCTTGTTTCAACCCATAAAGAGCCTTATCAAGCTTATACACCCAATTAGGATGTTTGTTGTCCTCAAAACCTGGTGGTTGACATACATAAACCTCTTCTTTAATTTTCCCATACAGAAAGCACTTTTGACATCCATTTGAAAAACTTTAAGATTTTGATAAGCAGCATAAGCTAAAAACAATCGAATTGCTTCCAGTCTGGCTACAGGAGCAAAGTTTCATCATAATCAATACCTTCTTCTTGTGCAAACCCCTGAACAACCAGTCTGGCCTTGTTCTTAACAATAAGCCCATTTTCATCAGTCTTATTCCTAAACACCCATTTAGTGCCTATTGCACACTTACCTGGAGGTAGAGGAACCAGTTCCCACACTTGTTGTTTCTTGAACTGAAGAAGCTCAAGCTGCATGGCATCAACCCATCCATTGTCCTTTAAAGCAATGTGATAATTCTTTGGCTCTTGCTGACTAATGAAGAGAGCATAGAAGCAGAAATTTGACAATTGACTTCTTGTTGATACTCCAGCAGTGATATCACCAATGATTTGAGACATAGGGTGATTCTTCAGATCTTGGTACACAATGAGATCAGTGCAAGTGTTTGTAGCAGGCTCAGCAGCAACAGATGGTGATGGTGAAGAATTTCCTTGAAACCAATCAGTAGATGGTAGTTCAAAGGAAGTTGAAGTTGTAGAAATCTCATCAGCATTTGTTGTGGATTGTGCTGCTGGAGCTGCAGGAACATCAGGTCTAGCTGAATCAGGCAGTTGATCACTAAATCTGAAGAGGTGAGTACTACTATCATCATCATCAGCACCAGCAGTACCACCAGGTGGAGAACTGTTGACAGGAGCAACAGCAGGAGTTTGATGAGGAACATATTGCAGTATGTCCAAATCAAATATCTCCACAGGGTTTTGTGGAATCTTGTCCTTTGGAGATTCATTAAACTTAACATGTAAGTCTCTTCAACCATCTTTGTTCTACAGTTGAAGACTCTGTATGCTTTGCAAGTTGATGAATAACCAACAAATATCCTGCATCCACCTTAGAATCAAATTTTTGGAGTTGATCCCGTGTGTTGAGAATGAAACAAGGACATCCAAAAGCTCTGAAGAATGAAATTAGAGGGGCCAAATGATGAAGAACTTCATATGGAGTTTTCATCAACCTCTTATTTACTAGAGCTCTATTTTGTACATAGCAAGCTGTATTGATAGCTTCAGCCCAAAAAGTCATTGGCAATCCAGAGTCAGCCAACATGGACCTTGCAGCTTCAATAAGGGTCCTGTTCTTTCTCTCCACTACTCCATTTTGTTCAGGAGTTCTTGGAATGCTAAAATGCCTCTTGATTCCCTTTGAGAGGTAGAACTCATCAAGTGTATTGTTTCTAAATTCTGTTCCATTATCACTTCTAATACACTTGACTGAGAGGGAATACTGCTTCTCAACATACAACACAAAGTTGATAATCTTCTGAGCTGCTTCATCCTTTGAATGCAAGAAGAAAGTCCATACAAATCTGGAGTAATCATCCACAATTACTAGACACAGTATTTCTTCTTAGCCATACTCATCACTCTCACAGGACCAAAGAGATCCATGTGAAGAAGCTGTAAGCAGGCTGTGGACTTAGGTTCTTCTATGGAGGGAATGAAACTTTGTGCTGTTTTCCTTTTAGACAAGCAGTGCAGTCATCTTCACATTTAAACTCCTTCATAGGCAATCCCCTTACTAAACCATGGTTGATCAGCTGATTTATGTTTTTGAGATTAACATGACCCAGCCTTCTATGCCATAGTGTAGATTCTTGAGGGGAAGCCTTGGAAAATAGGCAAGGATGGCCTTTGAGATCTATTTTCTTAGAAAGATCTAAGGCATACACTCTTCCTGTCCTGTTGGCCTTAAGGAGAGTGTGTTTATCCACACCTTGTCAATCAAACTCAGAACTTTGGATGACAGAATCCGGCAGTTCTGACTTGTGAAAAGAGCAACATGGCCTTTGTCACACATTTGACTGACACTCAAGAGGTTGTACTTGAGATTTTCCACATGGTTAACATCATCAAACTTATTTTTTCCCCATTGGAAACAAAGCCTTTGCCGATGATGTAACCCTTTGCATCATTGCCAAAAGATACAAATCCCTTCCTTCCTTGAGAGTAGTCATTAAGAAGTGATCTGTTTCCTGTCATATGCATGGATCCTCCACTGTCTACATACCAGATGCCTCTGTGGCATGTTGAAGAACCCTGCAGAACAAAGCAAATTAGTTAGATTTTGAGACCCAAACCTTTTGGTTTTGGGCCTATTCACATCAACAGATGGTGGACTAACAAGTTTGCTGGAATAACAGCTTGAGAGGAAGAAGATGGTGGAGAAGAGGAATCCTTTGGCTTGGACCTCCTTTCTGTGGATTCAACATAGGAACATCTAATTGGTTGACTCTTCCCATAGATGTTGAACCATCATAACCAGCTGTGTCTGATTTTGTGATAAAGCTTTCAGCTCTTCAGACACTTAGCACTGGAGTTTGATAGTTCTTATGTTGCACCTTCTTCTTTTGAGCAACCTCAGCTGTTACCTGTTTAACCCCTTCCTTTTTGGATTTCTTTTTGGACTTAAGGATTACAGGATTTGATGTTGCTGGTACAAATGTGGCTTTAAACTCATTTTTCATTTTAACCATTTTCTCTTTAATTTCATCTTTATGTTTGAGTTTGGATCCTCTTTTGTACCAACAATCATCAGTGAGATGATTAACAAACCACATACTTCACATGGTTTCTTTTTCATCTTATGTTGATCATCAACTAAAGAGGATGAAACTACTGAAGACTTGCTCTTCAGTACTTTGGAAGCACTATTTGCTTTCTTGACTTCCTCTTTAGTAGTCTTCAAACTCTTTCTACTGACAGTTTTCTTCTTTTCAGTGCTGTCAGTAGTTGGAGCTTGAACTTCAGGAGTTAAATCTTGCTCTCCAGTCCTTTCAGGACTTTCAGAAATAACTCCTGAGTTGACCAACTCTTTGATCATGTGAGTGTCAGCAATTGAACCATCAACATCAGCTGATAGGTTCTGAGAGGGCTTAGTGCTGACTTCAACTTTTGATGATGCTTTATCAAAAAGTGAATCACATGATGAGGTGGATTGGTTATTGCTTTCTCCATCAGATTTCACCTCTACTCTTGGAGCAAAATCTGTAGGAGGAGCAGTGTGATTATAACCAATGCCAAACTTCACATTGGAAGCTGATTGCTTACTAAGAAGCATCTCAAAACCTTTGCATGATTGTACCCATCGATCACACTCTACTTGGGTGACTGCAAGGGTTTCTTTAAGACTTTTCTGGTCTTCCAGAATAACCTCTAGCTTAGCCTTTTCATCATTTAATTGGCATTTAAGCTTATAAATCTCATCATTTTTACTATTAAGAGCAGACTCATACTCAGCTTGTCTTTTGGAAATTGTTTTCTCAAACTCAAGTTTTTCATTTATTAATGCTACATTTGCCTCTCTAATAGAGACAAAGGCAGCAATGCAAGATTCAGAACATAACTTGGCTTAGCCTCTGAAGATACCTGAGTTACCTGTGAAGATGATGCAGTTGAGCAGGAACCCTCAGTTGATTCCAGAGCCATAAGTGCCAGATTCCCAAAAGGACTATCACCACCATGTTGATCAGCACTTGTGAACAGTTGTTCATGACCAGACATGTCATCTGGCAAGCTGCTCAATCAACAACTTCTGGGGTGAAGAAGCTATGTTGTTGAGGTTGAGGGGGTTGATGAGATGGTTGAGGTTCTGGAGTGCATGAGGTTGTGGTACCATAGGAGCTTGAACTTGACTGGTTTGTGGCATGTAATAACACGGGTAAGGGTAAGGCATTTGACCCTGAGGAACAAAATATGCAGGAGATTGTAGTTGAGACTGATGACTAGAATTGACAGGATGTTGCCCTTTGTTTTGTTGACTATTGCTAGGAAAAGTCACAAAAGGTGCAGAGGAATTAGATCCAGATGATCTACATTCTCTAGCAAAGTGTCCAAGCCTTTGGCACTGTGACACCTCAACTTACTCTTGTCAAAACCAACTTTGGTTTTGCCAGAGAGTCCTGGGAACTTTCTTCCAGTTCTTTTGTAGAACTTCTGAGATCTGATATTTATCAAGGCCATTTGGCTCAAAATATCCATCTCTTCTAAGTCATCATCAGCAATCCCCTTGAGATCATCCATGATGAAGCATAGATTGTCATTATTACACCCAGAAAATTGACTATCAACACTCACAAATGCTGAATCAGAAATGTTTGAAGAGAAATCAATATGCTCATCATACTGGCATTCAGATGAAGCATATTCTGACTCATGACTAACCAGAGCAGTGTTGCCTGGTACAAAGTCCTCAGTGAGCTTACCAGATGAAGACAGTTTTCTCTTTTGTTCTATCTCTCTCTCAAATGTGAGCAATTTCCCATGAAGTTGGGTGAGAGATAGTTTGTCCAAATTTGCACTGGAGCGTAGGACAATGGTATATGTATCCCATCTCTCAGGCAGTGATCTGAGAAATCTGTTATTCATCTGAATATTAGTATACTCATGTTTGACCATTTTCAATTCAGAGATCAAACAAGAGAACCGCTCAAACTGTTGAGTCAGTGTCTCACCCTTCCTATGAGAGAATGTCTCATATTGTTGGGCAAGGATCTCTCTATTATTTGCCAAGACCTCATCTGTTCCTCCAAATTGTTCTTTCAAGGCATTCCAGAGGTCATGGGCAGATTCATAATGCATTAGCCCAGAATAATTTCATTGGTAGTGCCATGGCCAGAATTCCATGGCTTTTGCATCTATCTCAAACAATTTCTTATCCTCATCTGAGTATTGATCCTTCCTCTTCGGAACCATTTGATTGGTTTCCGGGTTATTCACCATAGGCTTGTGTGGACCATGTACCACTGATGTCCAACAACCTGAGCTGTTAACAGACAGGTGATGGAGCATACGACGTTGCCATATGTTATACTCATTCCTAACCAGCATTGGAGGCTTGGTTGAGGAACCAGTATTGTGAGGATCATTGGAAGGAGTAGTCATTTTGGATCCAAAAACAATTTTATTCAAGCAAAAAAAAAATTTTAGACACACCACAACAAACTCAATGAAAACCAAGAATAAGTCTCAGGATGAATGATTAAAAGCACAGAAAATTCAATCTCTATACAGTTTCTTGCAAAAATGCTAATTCACTCAAACTTGGATCTTGAAGAGCAGTTTCAATGATCAATTATTAGATCGATCAATGATTAACCTGCTCTGATACCATTTGTCAGGATCAACGATCACAAGTTTGAAGTATTAGAGTGCAATGCAGCGGAATGAATCAAGAATTAGTCAAATTATAGCAAGAGTTTGTTATTTGTAAACAAATACGAGAGAATATTTTTCTGTGATAAGGAATGTTTCAATAATGCCCAATATTATTGCTAAATCATTCACAGTTACAATAAGGTTGGCACTCCTTATATAGAGTGCAATCACTGCTGTAATCACGGGATGGTGATTACTAGCAGATCTAGTACAAAAATAACTAATACTTAACAAACTACTGAAATGTTCACAACTACTGAGAACATGTCAGAGTGCTAAGTATAAAACATAAAACAACTGAAAAGAAACTACTGATACTACAACGACTGAAGAACAAGCTCTTCAGTCGTTTTACAAAACTACTGAAAGTAAACCGTCACAACTACTGAAGAAGTCCTCTTCAGCTGTTATGACAACGTTTGATACTTTGTCTTCAGTACTTGTCTTCAGACTTTGTCTTCAGTACTTGTGTCTTCAGACTTTGTCTTCAGCACTTGTCTTCAGACTTTGTCTTCAGCACTTGTCTTCAGACTTTGTCTTCAGCACTTGTGTCTTCAGACTTTGTAATCAGTTGTTGTCTTCAGCTGTTGTGGACTTCAGTAGTTGTTGTGACGTCTGTGGGACTTAAAGGTTTTTCTGATCCGGCTCATTTGGTTCTTTTGGTCCAACACCACTGATGTCCAACAACCTGAGCTGTTAACAGACAGGTGATGGAGCATACGTCGTTGCCATATGTTATACTCATTCCTAACCAGCATTGGAGGCTTGGTTGAGGAACCAGTATTGTGAGGATCATTGGAAGGAGTAGTCATTTTTGTTCCAAACACAATTTTATCCAAGCTTTTAAAAGATTTTAGACAGACCACAACACACTCAATGAAAACAAAGAATAAGTCTCAGGATGAATGATTGAAAACACAGAAAAAATCAATCTCTATAACTGTTTCTTGCAAAAAAAATGCTAATTCAATCAATCTTGGATCTTGAAGAGCAGTTTCAATGATCAATTATTAGATCGATCAATGATAAACCAGCTCTGATACCATTTGTCAGGATCAGCGATCACAAGTTTGATGTATTAGAGAGTAATGCAGCGGAATGAGATCAAGAATTAGTCAAATTATAGCAAGAGTTTGTTATTTGTAAACAAATGCGAGAGAATATATTTCTGTGATAAGGAATGTTTCAATAATGCCCAATATTATTGCTAAATCATTCACCCCTTACAATAAGGTTGACACTCCTTATATAGAGTGCAATCACTGCTGTAATCACGGGATGGTGATAACTAGCAGATCTAGTACAAAAATAACTAACACTTAACAAACTACTGAAATGTTCACAACTACTGAGAACATGTCAGAGTGCTAAGTATAAAACATGAAACTACTGAAAAGAAAACTACTGAAACTACAACGACTGAAGAACAAACTCTTCAGTCGTTTTACAAAACTACTGAAAATATAAAACATAAAACTACTGAAAAGTAAACTGTCACAACTACTGAAGAAGTCCTCTTCAGCTGTTATGACAACGTCTGATACTTGGTCTTCAGCACTTGTCTTCAGACTTTGTCTTCAGCACTTGTCTTCAGACTTTGTCTTCAGCACTTGTGTCTTCAGACTTTGTAATCAGTTGTTGTCTTCAGCTATTGTGGACTTTAGCGGTTGTTGTGACGTCTGTGGGACTTAAAGGTTTTTCTGATCCGGCTCATTGGTTCTTTTGGTCCAACATGCTTCAAGATGTTGCTTTCATCAGCTTGGTGTTGTGCAGGGTCACCTGAAGAGGTTGGAGAGTCAACAGGGGAACCGCTTGTTAAAGCTCCACTATCTCTTGAGATGGTTATACTATTAGATCTGCCAATAGTGGGAACTTGAATTGCTGCAGCTCTTCGAGAACTTGGAATAGGTCTGGGAAGCTCAAATAGTTGATCATCATCAGAGTCACTTTGAGCACCTGTTCCAGCTGAAACATTCTCACGAGATGGTTTAGAATAGTTTGGAAACAATTCTAAATCAAATATATGATCAGGACCATTTCCCCTAACACAAGGAGTGTGCTCATTAACTACAATGTTAAAAGATTCATCATATTGTTGATTTTTAATGTTATAAACTCTATAAGCTTTAGAGTTAGAGGAATATCCAACAAAGATGGCATCATCCGACTTTTTAGCAAAATTTGCCAAATTGTCTTTTGTGTTAAGTATGGTACACCTGCTGCCAAAGGACCTTAGAAAGCCAATAAACGGTGGCCTCTTGTTCCATAGCTCATAAAAGGTTTTTCCATGTGGCTTTACTACAAGGAACCTGTTCTGCACATAGCATGCAGTGTTGACTGCCTCTGCCCAGAATGTTAGAGGTAGCTTTGAATCAGCTAACATAGTCCAAGCAGCCTCAATAAGTGTCCTATTCCTCCTCTCAGCAACACCATTTTGTTGAGAAGTTCTAGGAGCACTATATTGTCTGGCAATCCCTTTTGAGTTACAGAATGAGTCAAGGACGTGGTTCTTAAACTCAGTCCCTTGATCACTTCTAACTATTTTAACCTTGTGATCAATTTTGATTTTCTATTTTAAGAATAAAAGATTTCAAAGTTTCAGCAGTTTCATCTTTGGTTCTTAAAAAGAATACCCATGTAAATCTAGTAAAATCATCAACAATCACAAGGCAATATGATTTACTTCCAATGCTCATTATACTTGTGGGACCAAATAGATCCATGTGCAATAAGTGTAATGGAGTGGTGATGGAGTTAACAACTTTGGATTTATGAGATGCCCTGTGTTGCTTCCCTTTCAGGCATGCAACACAGTTATCTTTGCAGAAAAATTCCTTTTTAGGCAAACCATGTACCAAGTTATTTTTAGCCAATTTATTCATTGTCTTAAAATTTAAACGACACATTCGTTTATGCCATAGTATTGACTCATCACCATCAGCTTTGGAATGAAAGCATGATACTTCTCCCATTGGGGAAGCATTGTTCATATCTAGCTTGTACATATCCCTTTTCCTGGGAGATCTAAGAAGCACCAAATCCTGAGGAATTGTCATCCCGGGTTTGAGGATTATGCACTCATGTTCTGTGAAGAGCATTTGATGCTTTTGATCACATAACTGAGAAACACTTAACAGATTGTGTTCAAGCTGTTTGAAAAAATTAACTTTGTCAACTTTTAATTTTCCGTTTGATATACTTCCTCTGCCAGATATATATCCTCCGGCCTCACCTCCAAACTGGACAGGACCTCCATCGTAATGTTGAAATTGTTGAAGGAGAGATCTGTTCCCTGTCATGTGCCTGGAGCATCCACTATCCACAATTCAAACATTGTTATTCTTGTCATATGGATGTCCCTGCACATATGATGAGATGATTAGTTTTGATTAGAAACCCAAGACTTGTGGGTCTTGGGTTCTTCCAATGATAGTGACATAATTGAACCAAAATTTATGCATGGGGGTTCAATGGATGTCTTTGACGAAGAGGTTTGGGATACAGCATCTTCCTTGATCTTCCATTCCATCCCTTGGTTGATCATAGAAGATGAGCTTGTTGAACCTTTTGCAGCTTGGCATTGTTCCGAAGCTTCTTTCTTTTCGAAAGAAGCCTTCACCACCTTTTCTTCCAAAGCAGTTTTCTTCTGGGATGGTCTCAAGGGGACTCTTTCTTTTGAGTCTTGATAGCTTTAGCTTCCGAAGCCTTTTTCCTTTCGGAAGAAGGACCTTCTTCCAAAAGTAGCCTTGCTTCGGAAACAAGCTTTCCCTTTTCATCACTTGAACCATTTGATATGGTCCAAATGAGAAACCTTCCCTGACTCCTTCCTTTTTAACATTATTTGCATAATGTGTGCTAGTAGGATTGTAGTAACAATCTTTGGCCATGTGGTTTTGCTGACCACACATTATGCATGCAATGTTAATCTTTTGGGAATTTGAGGATTGTTGTTTCTTGTTCCTTTTCTCTTCATCAGCAACCTTTCCCTTTAACTTCTGATCCTTTGGTAGGACAGGAGTGCTGGCACTACACCCCTTTCCTGAATCAGAGTTTCCAACCACCTGGAATCCAGCTGAGATGAATACACCCTTTTGCTTTTGGTCTATCTTCAGCTTAGACTCAGCCACTTTCTTGCCAGTTTTTCTGGCTGCCTTAGCTCTGCTTCTTCTGGCTTTGGTGGTTGGGGTTTGATCATCATTGGTAGGAGAGGGTATAATTACTTGGTTCTTCCCTGTGATGGTCTCTATGGTTGCATCATTCTTTGACTCACAGGAAGGTGGGTCAGCAGATGGAACCTCTTGCTCTTCAGTACCACACCTTGGTTGTCTTATAGACTCATAGGAGTGTGGTGGAGCAATTTCATTGGTTCCCGAGATGATGCAAGAATGGCTTGGAAGTTTTGCTTGGAAATAGCATACTTCCTGGCTTGAGCCTCATCTGTGATAAGCTGGGCTTGAGCCTCGGTCAATTTGGATATTAATCCTTTATTTGAGTCTTATAGTTTGTGTGTTCGTGTTTTAATATGGACACAGTTTTCTCTAACTCTTCAATATTTCTTTGATAGTCAAATTCAGCCCTTTTAAAATCAGATTTTAAAACATTTAAAGACTCAATATCGGATTTAATCTCCATATTGTAGTCCTGATACAATTTAACCTTAACAATACATGCAGGAGTACAGAGATGTCATATACTTTATTTTCATCTATTGCGGCCATGAGTGCTTGAGCAGGAGTCACATCCTATACCATAAAGCTCCAGTCAACTTCTTGAGCCATTGTAGCTGTTTCTGTTGACTTTCCAGTGGGCTTTGGTGTAGAGGGATGTGTGGAGGCCTATGGGGTTCCCGGATTAGACTTGGGAGCCTTGCTTTCCCTTGCAAAATGACAAAGTTGGTTACAGTTGTAACATTTGGCCTTGGCTTTGTCAAACCTAAATTTGCTGTTGATTGGGTTCTAGGGAAATTGCCTTCTAGTTTTCTTAAAGAACATCTTTGCTCCGTAGGTTAATAGAGCCATTTGTTGGACTATGTCCACGTATTCCACGTCATCTGGGCTGAAGCACTCTAGATCATCAAAGCAATATTGAAATCATTTGAGTGTCCACTTCCTGAGACAAAAGCACAGCTGGCCTGAAAGGAACTTTGCTGAGCTTGTTGAGACCTTGGAGTCTCAGGAAACGTGATGTATGGCCCAGAAGAACAAGATGGCTGCTGGGTGTAAGTCAGGTATTGTTGAGGCTGGGAGGTTCCTGAGCCTTCAACAACCATTAAAGCGTTGCTAGCAGGAAGACTCAAGGGTCTGCTTGTTTGATGACCTCTCTTACTCTCCATTTCCAAATGGTATCCATCAAGGATGCCATAGAGTTTAGTCATGGTGAGTGTATTCAGGTTCTCTGTTCTCTTGATAGAGACACAGTAGAATGTCCACTCATTGGGTAATGCACTCAGGAACTTTCTTGTAAGATCTCTAAGTTCATGAGCAATTCCCACAGACTGAAGGGAAGAAATGAGATCCATGTACCTGAAGTATTGCTGGCTAAGTGTCTCTCCAGCAACGTAGGTAAAGTTCTCGAACTACTGCTTCAGTGAGTCCTTCTTGGAGTCATTTGAGCTTGAATACATTTGAGCAAGCGCATCAAACAGTTCTTTGGCTGACTTGCAATATTCAAACACCACCATGATGGAGTTGGGAATTGCAGTCATGAGAATAGTCATAGCATTGCTATCAATGTCCATCTTCTTCCGGTCCTCATCAGAATAATCTTCAACAGCTTTCTCAATCATGGCATCGTTTCCACCAGCTACCTTTGGCTTATACGGGCCATTGACAATAGATTGCCACATCTTGTTGTCTTGATACCTGATGAAGCCTTCCATTCGTCTGCTCCATGACCTGAAGTTTTCAGGGGTGATGATGGGTGCTTTGGTCATCGTCCCCATCTCTACTTCAGATTTGTTGAGGGCCATTTTGAGTGTGATATAAGGAGGAGTGAAAAACAGGTTGATTAGGATGGTAAGATCTCACAATCAAGAGCCTAAAAAGCTCTGATACCAATTGGAGGATCGGGTTTGTCACTTAAACACTTGGATTTCTCTCAAACTCACTTAAACAACACTCAAACCAGATGAAGTAGAGTCTTTTATAAGATTTGATAATAATATAATAAGTAACAAAGAACACACATAAATAATTTTCAAGGCACTTATATATTACTTCTCAACTCAAAGTATTACAAGACTCTTACAAGCATACAACATGAGTTACAATGAGAAACTATATATACTAGATCCTATAGCCGGATATACTTTGATACCAGCTGGAAACCTAAGACTAAAGCATATACTACAATGCTAAAGTTAAGGTATCTTAGATAAAATATTATCTAAGATATGGTAGTCATGACATGTCCATGACTTACCTTTTGTCACCAACTAAAGATGGCAATTGTACTAACTTATAAAGGTAAACAATGGAATAAAGTATGGTCAACTACATGGCTTTTGAGAAAACACCATGCAGTATCTCAGAGGTCTCAGCGGAGTGTCAGGGAAACCATACTTATGTCCAGTGGATAATAGGAGTGTCTTCCGAAGGTAAGTTGGCTTCGGAAGAACAAGTTCTTCCAAAGCCACTTATACTTCGGAAGAGGCTTCTATACTTCTAAGGCTTGAGGACTTCTATACATCGGAAGTTGACTTCTGATCTATCATTCTAAGTCTTGATCTTCAGAAGTAAGTTCTTTGTCTTCGGAAGTTGGAGTTTTCCTTCGGAAGTTAGTTTTACACTTTGTCTTCGGAAGAGCTCCTTTTTCCTTCGGAAGTTCCACACTTAGCTTCGGAAGTCCTTTATTAGTTGTACCAAAATATTCTAAGTGATTTGGTTTTGGTTGCACCAGCCTTTCTAGATCCAACAGCAACCAAAGAACTTGAGAGCAACCAGCTGAAGCAGCTATGTACTCAGCCTCAGCTATGGCTAAAGATACATTTGTTTGTTTTTTGCACTGCCAAGAAACAAGTCTTGGTCCTAAGAATTGACATCCACCAGTTGTGGATTTTCTATTGTTGTTGCATCCTCCAAAGTCACTATCTGAGTATGAGTAGAGGTTGAAATCTCCATCTTTGGGATACCAAAGACCAAGGGCTGGTTTCCTTTTGAGATATCTAAAGATTCTCTTAACAACATTCAGATAGGACTCTTTAGGATCTGATTGGTGCCTAGCATAAACATACACATCAAACATTATGTCAGGTTTGATGGCAGTTAAATACATTAGGGACCCTATCATTGATCTATACAATCTTTGATCAATTGATTTCCCTGTAAGATCGGGTACAATCTTGTCAATTGTTGAAGCTGGTGTTTTGCAGGAAGAAGTATGAGCAAGATTGTACTTCTTCAAGATTTGATGAATATACTTCTCTTGATTAATGAAAATGCCATCTTCTTTTTGATGAACTTGTTGGCCAAGGAAGAAGATTAATTCTCCCATTGAACTCATCTAAAATTCAGATTTCATCAACTCTTCAAAGCTTTCTGCAGGACCGGTTAAGGGCTTAACAATTAAAACACAACAACACAAAGAGGAGATTAACTAAACTTGATCAAACAGTAAACTGGATTAACCAATATATTGATACAAAGAACACAAGTAAAGTTAAAGAGACAGAACAAGAGATTTGGGTTTCATGGAGGCAGTATATTGCTTTCTCAAGTTCTTTTACAAGTGTTACAAAGCATAAAGAAAGATACTAGAACTTGGAATACTTATACTACAACTTACAGCCGGCTATACTTTGAAAGCCAGCTGGATACAATTGACTAGACACAAACAAAATCAATTGTAGAATCAAAAGGCATATCTGCCTTTTGACCTTGTGACTATGACATGCCATAGCTCACATCCTTATCTATTACAAAAAGGATAAAGTACATAAAGTAGAAAGTTACAGACTCAAGACCTCAATGTACAGTTACCAAAAGCATGGACCTTTTCACCAACTCATGTAAGTTGGTGACTTTACGGAGATGCAGCGGAAAGGTGTCCAGCTTTATGGAACAATACATCAGATAAAGCATGTTGCTAAAAGTCTTCGGAAGAAATCTGTCTTCATAGGATGAAGCTTCGGAAGACTTTGTCTCTAAGGCTTCGGAAGACTTCATGTTTGGCTTCGGAAGATATTGGTCTTGGCTTCGGAAGATTTTACACTTAGAATATTTTCTAGTGTATGGTGTAAAACTTCCGAAGCATTTCTTCTTCAGTACTTAGTGCATTTGTTGCAGAGAGATATTGGATGTTTTGGTTTGCATCAGACTTAAAGGAATCCTTGCAAACTCCCCCTAGGCTGATGCTACCAAAACATTTAGAAGATCTTCAGATGTTAGTAGTCTTCAGCACAATCATGACCATACCCTTCTTCATTAGATGGTCAGGATCATTCAGACCTTCATAGTATCTTCTCATCTCAAGGAGATCATGCAGAGTAAGTTGATTATGTCTTGCCAAGTATAGACATTCTCAACACCTTGATCTCTGATTACATGCCATCTTTCTGGATTGGTAGAGTAAGTCCAGGATAAGATGGGTGTCTCAGCTGTCAGAGGAGCCACTTGCATTGGAGTTCATTGGGCTGCCTCATCATGCACTTCCTCAGGTTGATCTGACTCAGCCTGAGGTGTAGAGGTAGATGATTTAGGCTTCTTCTTCTTAGACTTTGGTTTAGAAGCCATTCTCTTCTTCCTCTTAGATGACTTTAACTAAGAAGACTGGTCTGAAGCACCTTGTTGATCATCCTTGTCTTTCTCAGTTGGGTGTTCCTCCCTCAAAGGTTCAGAAGGAAAGGGAGTTTGACCCTGCTTTGGATCAGAAGATGAAGCTTGTTGAGGCTCAGCAGGAGGTCCGGGTTGAGGTGTCTCAGGTTGTTCAAACTTGACCTCCACTTCAGGTGGGACTTGACTTGGAAGAGAGTGTAAGTCAATCAGTTCACCACTCTTAATCTTCTGCTTGATTACCCTTATATGCTCATCCATTGTGGATAGAGACATAGGGCCAAGTCTCCTTCCGGAGAATCCATATAGCTTCAAGAAGCTCATCATCCTTTGTCTATCAGCAGACTTCTTCATACTCTTTTGGATGATGGCTCTTGACTTTACAGCTTCAACCCTTTGCTTCCTCTTAGTTGTCTTTCTCTCTTTGACTAACTCAAGTTCAAGTTGTTTTAAGTACTCAAACTCAATAAAGTCATAGGACAAGGGAAGAAGTGCATCTGCCTGATAGAAGCCTGTGGGACTCAGGTAGTTGATCATTTTGATCCTATCTTCTTCTTTGTCTACCTGAGGTTCTTGTGGAGCCATATCTTCTTGTACAGGACTTTCTTGAACTGGGGAGAGAGTGGGAGCATGCTTGTAGAGTCTTTTATGTCTCTTCTCCTCTTTGAATTGGAGAAGTAACCTTGCATCCTCTTTTTCTTTCATCTCTCTTGACACTTCCATGTCAGCCAGTTCATTCAGTTGTTCTAAGGGGAGAGAGATGATTTCATCAATATCATAGTTCCTGGTCTGTAAATAAGTAATCCTGACTGCCCTCAACTCATCATCTTGAGTATTTGGTCTGGGGGCAGCCCTGATTGCAGCTTGCATAAAGCTTGAGGACCCACAGGAATTTTCTCCCCTTAGCTTCCTTTTCTTCTCTCTCTCTTCCTCCTCAATTTCCTCAAGAGTCATAATCCTTTTCCCTTTGTCACCCACAGACCTTTGTGACTAAGGGTGGATAGAGGCTTGGCCTTCATTGCTTGGTGTAGCATCCATGCTCTGGCCAGAGAGAGGCTGAGAAACACCTTCACCAGCAGGTGTCTCAGAAGGAGTGTGAATCTCTGCAGCAGTTGATGATGATGAGACAGGGGTCTCAGGTTCTGCCACTGGGCCTTCAGTCAAGGTTTCCCCTATGAAACTAATCTTAGGGTCCACCTCAATATCCAGTTGACCGATGACATTGCCTGATTGCCTAAGTCTCCTTCTTAAAGTGAACTCTGCAAGGATCCTGTCTTGGATTCTTTGAGCCAATCTGTCAGCCTATCTTGAGTTGCTTGGATTGACACGTGGCATATTGACTAGATCCAATCTTTCATAGAAGTTCAAGCTTTGAAAATCAAATACTTCTTGTTGCCCTTGAACTCTGTGAAGAATAAGGGCTCTTCTGTCAGCATCATACGTCCACCTTATAATATAGTTTGAAGTTCCTTGAGGTGGAGATGACACAGCCCTTGGTATACCTTCCTCAAAGAGACTCCTAATGAATGAGTCTATAGAGTCCACATTAATGTGAACTTGAGGAAGTTGTTGAGAATGCACAATTGCAAGTGAGGATGGTGAGTCCTCTATGTCCATTCTCTGTGAAGAAATCCCAAGTTCTGTGGCTGCAATAACTTTCTCCCCCTTTTTGGTAGCATCACCCACTTGCATAGGTGAGCTAGAGGATAAATCAATCACATTCACAGGTTCTTGTGTTCCTGGTTGAGCTCTCCTTAAAGGTCTCCCAGCTAGTTTTTCCTTAAGATATGAAATCTGAAGTTGCTAATCATTAACCCTGTTTTGTAAGGTAGTCACCTGAGATTCAAGGTGACTAAACTTAGAGACTAAATAGGAGCATGTTTTTGACAGGTTTTGCACCTTTAGTCTCAAATTCCCCTCTTCTTCATCAGAAGAATCATTGGGGGGTGAGATGATTGGACCAAAGTCCTCTCTCTCACCACCAGCTTGAGTTTCTTGGCTGCTGGTTTTCCTCTGCTCACTAGCAATCTCAGTTGAGATGTCAGTGGGCTGAGTTGCCATGGTTGAGGTCTTAATGATGTAATCACTTGCAGAAGTGAGAGCCTCTTCCATATGGACATCCTGAACATGTTCGGAAGTGTCCACCTCAGTAACAGGTGATTGATGTGGGCTAGACTGAGAAGAATCAGAGGTACTCATCTCTCTTTGAGTAGGGGAGGAGAAGAGAGACTCATGGTACTCACTGAATCCTAAGTCTTCATCAGTATAGAAGGATAGGTTGGGAATGGGTTGATTTAGATCTAAAGGCTGGGCATGGTAACTGTCCCCTGAAGGTTGTTCCCTTGAGTGTTGAGACTAAGAGTGAAGGCTTAAGGCTGTTGGGCTTGTGAGCTCATCAGGGTGAGCATGAGGAACCTCAGCCCTGATAGTTGAAAATATGGGAGTGGTTTGCTCCTCAGGGGAAGTGGGAGCTCTAGTGTCCACTTCCTCCTGTAAAGGTGAGTATATGGGGACCTGCACAGACTCAATAGTTTCAGCAGGGATTCGTTTGGATTTTCTTTGGTAGGTGAGGGTTATTTGTGGTCTTTTTAGTGGTAAGGAAGATGAAGGTGTGGGTTCAACACTAGCTTGTGTTGCTAGGTTGTCACCTTGAGCATAGAGCTCTAACATTTTGGGGACTAGGGCTGTTTCTATCCCTGAGAAGCCTACAGTTGGCTTCTTCATGATTTTAAAGATGTCGGGCTTCATCTGTCCCAATTTAAGAATATTACTTGTTTCCCTCAACTGTGAGCCCAGTTCACAGTTGAGAATGTGCTGAACATATCTAGGAAACATGTAATACTCTAAGGAGTCCAAGTTTGCAAGTAAATTGGTATAAACAAACTGAGAGTACCTGAACTTGACCCCTTTAACCATACCATGCACTATAAAGGAGAGATCCTCATGAATCTGGTCCCACCCTCCATGCTTGTTTGACAAGCTGTGGATAACCACATGGAGCAAGTATTTCCACTGGGATGAGACCTTCCCTTTCCTGAAGGTCTTTACCGAGAAATCTCCCTCATAGCCCATTTGCTTAAAGGAATGATTGACAGCTTCCTTTGGGAAGGACAACTCACCTTCTTCATCATCCAGCTGCAAATGATAGTTGATGATGGCCGCAGTGATGAAGATTGTCCTCCCTTGCACTGTGGCAGACAGTGCCTTCTCCCCATCCATAATGACCTCTTGGCAGGTCTTCCAGAATTCAAGCAAATGATCCTCATACAGAGTAGGATCAATGGTTAGGGAGTTGAAATAGTTGGATAGAGTTAAGAATTGGCAAATCTCTGAGAAACTTGCATCTTTCTCAGAGCTTAACAGAGCAACCTGGTTGTGTTGCCTGTGAAGTTGCTTGGAGGAATCTGGGTTGTTTCTTCGGTTAAGGTTGGCCATTTTAGAAGCTTAAGGTTGAAGAAAGGTAGAAAGCAAAGGTGGTTTTGGGAATAGTAGGTTGAGGAATAGTTGAAAGATAAACTTTGAAATCCGAAAGTCGGTCCCACCTCTGAAAAAGTAGTTTACTTTTGCTCAAAAAGTAGTTTTCTTGGAATTCGAAAAGCTTCCGAAGGTAAATTATCTTCGGAAGTTTTAATGAAAAAGCTTCCGAAGCTAAAATGACTTCGGAAGATTTTCCTGAGAGTCTTGAAAATTTTGCTTCGGAAGAGAAATAAACACTTGAATGCTTTGTATAAGAAACAACAAAGCTTCCGAGAGTTAATTTTGCTTCGGAAGGAAAAAGTCCTTAAAACAAATAAGTGTCTGAGATAAGAATTTAAGCTTCGGAAGATAGATTTAGACTTCTTCCGAAGGTAAATTTTCTTAGACAGTTATTTATTTTGAAGACATGATTTTCTTCCGAAGATAAAATTTTATCTTCCGAAGGATCAGAAAATTTTCAAGAATCTAAGGAAAGTCTTCAAAAAGAATTTTATATCCAAAGAAAACATGAGCTTATGAAAGTGATGAACTAGACAACTTAGGACACACATATTTTAAGAAATAATTAGAATTAGTTTTAAGAAAAATGTCTACTCAAAGTTAATCATCCCAATAGCTGATATTAGATATTTAAATCTCTGTTCATCAAAAGCTTTTGTAAACAGATCAGCATATTGTTCATCTGTATGAACTTTGACTAGTTTAATTAATCCCTTTTCATAGTTATCTCTTATTAAATGATACCTGATATTGATGTGTTTGGTCCTTGAGTGCTGCACAGGGTTCTCAGTGATAGAGATAGCACTATTGTTGTCTATGTGGATAGGAGTCTCCTTGAAGTTAAATCCATAGTCCAGCATCTGATTTTGAATCCAAAGCACTTGAGCACAGCAGCTTGCAGCAGCAATGTATTCAGCCTCAGCAGTTGATGCAGACACACAGGATTGTTTCTTGCATTGCCATGAGACAACCCTTCCACCAAGGAATTGACATCCCCCAGATGTAGACTTTGCAGTCATGTTGCAACCACCATAATCACTATCTGTATAAGCATACAGATTGAAGTCAGGATTCTTTGGATACCATAAACCAAGTGTTGAAGCACCTTTGAGGTATCTTAGAATCCTTTTGACAGTGATTAAGTGAGACATCTTAGGGTTGGCTTGATATCTTGCACAAATACATGTAGCAAACATGATATCAGGCCTGCTAGCTGTAAGATACATAAGAGACCCAATCATAGCCCTGTATAAATGTTCATCTACACACTCCCCCTCAAGATCAGGTCCAAGGGAGTGGTTTCTGGCTATGGGTGTCTTAGCAATCTTACAATCAGTCATGTTGAACCTCTTGAGTATGTCCTGAACATACTTTGACTGACTTATGAAGATGCCATCTTCAACTTGCTTCACTTGAATTCCCAGAAAGAAATTGAGTTCTCCCATTGCACTCATTTCAAATCTGTCTTTCATCAGCTTCTCAAAGTCTTTGCAGAGCTTTGGATTAGTTGAACCAAAGATGATGTCATCTACATATACTTGAACTAGCAATAAGTCATTTCCCTGTCCTTTGATGAAGAGAGTTCCATCTATAGTACCTCTCCTGTATCCATGTTTACAAAGATACTCAGACAATGTCTCATACCACTTCCTGGGTGCCTGATGCAGCCCATAAAGAGCTTTGTCAAGCTTGCAGACATAATCAGGATGATCAGGGTCTACAAAACCAGGTGGCTGTTTGACATAAACCTCTTCATCAATCACTCCATATAAGAAAGCACACTTTACATCAAGTTGAAAGACCTTGAAGTTCTTGGATGCAGCAAATGCCAGGAATATCCTAACAGCTTCTAATCTTGCTACAGGAGCAAAGACATCAGTGTAGTCAATCCCTTCTTCTTGTGTGTATCCTTGAACAACTAGTCTTGCCTTGTTCTTGATGATAATTCCTCTATCATCCTTCTTATTCCTAAAAACCCATTTGGTTCCAATGGTAGTCTTCCCATGAGGAAGAGGACAAAGGTTCCAAACTTTCTGCCTTTTGAATTGAAGCAACTCTTGTTGCATAGCTTCAACCCAACTTCCATCCTTTAGAGCTTCATCAACTTTCTTTGGCTCTATCTGAGATAAGAAACAAGAGTGAAGACAAACATTTGCTTCATGGTTTGTCCTCTTGTTCTTACCCCTGTGACAACATCTCCAATGATGTTTGTGGTGGGGTGAGACTTGTGGATCCTTAGCTGAGGGATCACAGCAAGTTGCTGAGAAAGATCCAAATTTGAGAAATTTAGATCTGGCATAGATGATTCACCCTCCACATTACCACACTTATCAAGATTAACTTGATCCAATGAGTGTGTGACATCATTGATGTTGTCATCTATGGTGTGTGGTTATTAGCATCAAGGAATTCCTGATCACTTTCACCATCACCATTGTTGTCTTCCACAATTGAGGTATCTTTATCTGGTTGTGGAGCCTCTGAGCTGGAATTTGAAGGCATCCCAGATGTATCAGCTGAATTTGTCATTGTAGTGCTGATAGAACCTCATTTGCTGAAGTAGTTCCAACTGGAGCTGAAGATGTATGAGTTGAGGGTCTTCCTAGCTCAAATCTTGGATCAGGATCACCTGTATTTAGATTTTCTGCAGATCCTGAAACATTCTCACAAGATTTGTTAAAACAGTTGGTAACTAAATCAAGATCAAATAGCCAATCAGGACCAGAACCAGCCACACAGGGTGTGTGTTCATTGAAAGTCACATTGGCTGACTCCTCAACAATTCTATTTCTGATGAGATTGTATACTCTATAAGCCTTAGCTTGGGAAGAGTATCCAATGAAGTGTCCATCATCTGATTTCTCAGCAAACTTGGCAATTTGATCCTTGGTATTCAAGATGGTGCAGGGACATCCAAATGACCTGAGAAAACCAATGAAAGGTTTTCTCTTGTGCCAAAGTTCATAAGGAGTCTTACCATGTGTCTTAACTACTAAAACTCTGTTTTGCACATAGCAAGCAGTATTTACTGCCTCTGCCCAGAAGGTGATGGGCAGTTTAGAGTCAGACAACATAGTTCTTGCAGCTTCAATTAGTGTCCTGTTTCTCCTCTCAGCAACTCCGTTTTGCTGAGGAGTCCTGGGAGCACTATATTGTCTTGTAATACCTTTTTCATCACAAAATGTATCAAGGATTTGATTCTTGAATTCAGTTCCTTGATCACATCTTATGGTTTTGACCTTGTGATCACTTTGATTCTCAATTTTTAAGATGAAATTCTTCAGAATCTCAGGGGTTTCATCCTTAGTTCTAAGAAAGAAAACCCAAGTGAATCTTGTAAAATCATCTGTGATCACCAAACAATAAGAGGTCCTTCCTAGACTCATTACACTGGTGGGGCCAAAGAGATCCATATGTAATAAGTGTAGGGGAGTAGTGATGGAGTTCCTTTCCTTAGGCTTGTGAGATACCTTATGTTGCTTCCCTTTCAGGCATGCAACACAATGATCATCACTTGTAAACTCTTTCTTTGGCATTCCAGTTACCAAATCATGTTTAATTAGTTATTCATGTTCTTAAAGTTTACATGGCACATTCTTTTATGCCATAGGAAAGACTCATCACTATTTGCTTTAGATAGAAAGCATGAAACTTCTCCAGAGGGAGATGTTTCTTGCAAATCCATCTTGTACATGTTCCCTTTCCTGGGGGCTCTGAGCAGGATATGCTCATGAGGAATGACCACTCCAGGCTTGAGAACAATGCACTCATGCTCAGTAAAGAGCATGTTATGACTCTGATCACAAAATTGGGATACACTCAGAAGATTGTACCCAAGCTCCTTACAAAGTTTACCTTTTCAATGCTGAGCTTACCATTTGTGACCTTGCCCCTTCCTGAAATGTAACCACCTTCATCTCCTCCAAAAGCAACTGGTCCTCCATCAATTCTCTCAAAGTTATGGAGTAGTGACCTATTGCCTGTCATGTGCCTGGAACAGCCACTATCAATTATCCAGACATTCCTGTTTGTCTTGAGCTGTTCCTGCACAAAGAAAATGATTAGTTACATTTGGAAACCCAAGCCTTACTTGTCTTGGGCTCACTAAGTATAATAGAAGGTAATGCAACAGTAATAGATCCTATGGTTGTACTAGGGGATCTTCAGCTGTTGTTGATGGAGAAACTTCAGTCATTTGGTCTTTCTTAGACTTCCACACCACCTTTGGAGTCTTGGACTTGACCTTCAAAACCTTGGAAGCTTTTGGGACTTCACAAGTTTTGATGACTGAACCTTCGGAAGATTCTACAGTCACTGCAGCAGACTTCAGTGCTTCGGAAGAACTCCTTTCTTCCGAGACCAATTTTTCTTCCGAAGGTAATTTTCCATTTACCTTCTTCTTTGATTTGGAGCTTCCGAAGGAAACAGATTTCCTTCCGAAGCTTGAATCTTCTTGAAACTCTTTGAAGTCTTTGTATTGGTCATATGGATAGTACTTTTAGGATTGTATGGGCAATCCTTAGCAATGTGAGAGGTACTTTCACACATGACACATAACATTTTCTTCTTCAAAAGAGTCTCCTATGAGAGCAAGACTGTCTTTGGTCACATCCCTTCTCCACCTTCATCTTTGTAGATGCTGAGACAGTTCTTTTGGGCTGTGAACTGTCTTGGAGTTTGATGGTCCAGGCTGTGCAGCAGTGGTACACAGCAGATCAGTCTTCTTCTTTGTACTGAGATGATTTGAACAAGAACCAGAACTCTTAGCTGAGGAGTTTTGGTTGATGTCTTCAGTCTTTACTACTTTAAACCCTGCAGAGATAAAAACTTGTTTCTGCTTAGAATCAAAAGTAGCCTTGATCTCTTGAGCCTTCTTTGCTTTTCTTTTGCTCTTCCTGATCAAGTTCTTCTCTTTGACTTGGTCATCACAGTAGATTTCTTCTCCTCAGAAGGATAGTGGCCCTTAGTAGAATCCTCCTCTTCACTCTTCTCAGAGGAATTCTTCACTATCTCTTCTTCATCCTCTCACTTATAGGATCTATGAGAGGAAGCTCATCTTCACAAGTTCCACACCTAGGAGATCTTACAGACAAGATTGTGTGTGGAGGAGCTATCTCATTTGATCCCAGTCCCTGTCTATTTTGATAGCACACTTTGTTGTGCAGGGATGAGGATATCATGTTCTTGAAGGTCTCTTCTTCAAGAACACTCTTTTCTGCCTTGGCTTTGCTGATCACAAGCTCAGCCTGGCACTCAGTCAACTTAGTTATGAGATCCTGGATTTGAGTCCTAAAATCTGTATGTTCATGTTTTAGTACTGAAATGGTTTTCTCTAAGTCCTCTATCTTTAACTTGTAATCATTTTCAGACTTTCTAAAATCAGATTTTAAAATGTTTAAGGACTCAAGATCATCAGATCTCATTTCTAAGTTATAGGACCTGTATCTGTTTACTTTAGCAATGCATTCAGGAGTACAGAGATGTTCCAATACCTTGGCTTCATCATGATCTGCCATTAGTGCTTGGTTTGGAGAAGCATCTTCCACCTGAAAGCTCCAGTCAAAGCCTCCTTTCAACAGCAACAGCAGCATGTTGCTTTGGCTTCTCATTCTGAGGGGCTTTGTCAGTGTAGTTTGGTCTGGTTTGCTTGGCCACCATTTGTTTTAGGTGCCTTACACTCTCTAGCAAAGTGGCCCATCAGGTTACAGTTGTAACACTTGACTTTGCTTTTATCCAAGCCAAACTTTCCACTGGTTGCATTGCTTGGAAACCTCCTTCCAGTTCTCTTGTAGAACTTCTTGGCTCTATGAGTGAGAGAGCCATCTGCTGAACTATTTCCATGTACTCCAGGTCATCTGGATGGATACAGTCCAGGTCTTCAAGAGTGAAGAGAGAGTTCCCACAACTTTCATCAGAAGACACAAAGGCTTGAGAAGAGCTTGTCTCTTGGAATGGGCTTCCTTGAGTGTAGTTCTCCCTGGGTGTCTCTGGGAAGGTGATGAAAGGACCCTTTGGTGAGTTGTCAGGGTAGCATATGAGATGATGTTGGGGTTCTATGCTATCCCTTTCAACCACATGCAGGGCTGAACCCATTTGATTGTTGGAGTTGCCAGATGAACCTTGCATGTTCATCTCCATCTGGTAGCCACTGAGAATCCCATATAACTCTGTCAGAGTAAGAGTTTGAGATTTTCAGTCCTCTTGATCACCACACAGTAGTGTGTCCATTGCCTAGGAAGTGAGGACATGAACTTCCTTACAATGTCCCTGTTCTCAAGAGGAACTCCTCCATCCACTAGGGTATCCACTATCTCAACATACCTGAAGTATTGCTGAGTCATGGTTTCACCTGTTTTGAAGGTGAAGTTTTCAAACTGCTGCTTCAGGAGATCCTTCTTGTTCTCCTTGGCTTCAGAGGAGCCTTCATACATCAGTTTTAGTGCATCCCACAGCTGTTTAGCTGTTTTGCACTTCTTAAAACCTCTGTACACAGAGTTTGGAAGAGCAGTTTGAAGAGCAGTCATGGCCTTTCTATCAATCTCTACTCTCTTCCTATCTTCATCAGAGTAGTTGGCCACATCTTTTGGGATCATACCAGCACCAGTAGTAGAAGGGGTGTTGGGTATGAAAGGTCCATTTTCAACAGGTTCCCACATTCTTGAGTCTAGAGACCTGATGAAACCTTCCATTCTCATACACCAGGTGTCAAAGTCATCAAGAGTGATCAGTGGGGATTTGTTCATGGTTCCAGTCTCCATATCAGTCTTTGAAATGGATGCCATTTGGAGAGTTTAGTTTTTGTGTGTGTGAGGGATCTTAAGATGGTGAGATCTTATATCAAGAGCCTGAAAAGCTCTGATACCAATTGCAGGACCGGTTAAGGGCTTAACAATTACAACACAACAACACAAAGAGGAGAAACTAAACTTGATCAAACAGTAAACTGGATTAACCAATATATTGATACAAAGAACACAAGTAAAGTAAAGAGACAGAACAAGAGATTTGGGTTTCAAGGAGGCAGTATATTGCTTTCTCAAGTTCTTTTACAAGTGTTACAAAGCATAAAGAAAGATACTAGAACTTGGAATACTTATACTACAACCTACAGCCGGCTATACTTTGAAAGCCAGCTGGATACAATTGACTAGACACAACAAAATCAATTGTAGAATCAAAAGGCATATCTGCCTTTTGACCTTGTGACTATGACATGCCATAGCTCACAACCTTATCTATTACAAAAAGGATAAAGTACATAAAGTAGAAAGTTACAGACTCAAGACCTCAATGTACAGTTACCAAAAGCATGGACCTTTTCACCAACTCATGTAACTTGGTGACTTTACATAGATGCAGCGGAAAGGTGTCCAGCTTTATGGAACAGTACATCAGATAAAGCATGTTGCTAAAAGTCTTCGGAAGAAATCTGTCTTCATAGGATGAAGCTTCGGAAGACTTTGTCTCTGAGGTTTCGAAGACTTCATGTTTGGCTTCGAAGATATTGGTCTTGGCTTCGGAAGATTTTACACTTAGAATATTTTCTAGTGTATGGTGTAAAACTTCCGAAGCATTTCTTCTTCAGTACTTAGTGCATTTGTTGTAGAGAGACATTGGATGTTTTGGTTTGCATCAGACTTAAAGGAATCCTTACACTTTCACACAATCTCTTGTTTGTTGCTCCAAATATAAAGTCATCTACATAAATTTGAACAACTAAGAGGTCTTGATGTTTTTGTTTAAGAAAGAGAGTCTGATCTATTGTTCCACTTTTATATCCATGCTAGAGTAAGAAGGATGATAATGTTTCATACCACTTTCTAGGTGAAAGCTTTGTCAAGCATGTATACCCTATATGGTAATCAGGATCTTCAAAACCAGGAGGTTGAGCTACATAGACTTCTTCATCAATATTCCCATATAAGAAAGCACCTTTCACATCCATTTGATAGACAGTGAACTTCTTATATGATGCATAGGCTAGAAATACTCTTATGGCTTTAATTCTTGCAACTGGTGCAAAAACTTCATCATAATCTATTCCTTTATAACATGATGAACATGATGAACAATGGTTGGACCAAAAAGATCCATGTGAAGCAATTTGAGTGGTGTTGAGTTTGTGTTAATTGTTTTGGATTTATGTGACACTCTATGTTGTTTTCCTTTATAACATGATGAACAATGATTGGAACAATAAATTGTCTTTTTAGAAGTCTAATGACTAGGTCATTTTTCACCATTTGTTCATGTTCTTCATGTTGGAATGAACAAGTCCTATATGCCATATCTGAGATTCATCTTCTCGTGACTTGAACAGCATGCATGTTTCATTGCTTGTGAGTGTAGTATTATTCATATCCAAAACATATGTCTTCCCCTTTCTTGATGTTTTAAGAAGGATCCAATCTTCTGGAATGGGAAAACCTAGCTTAAGAATGTAACAGTTAGTGTTATAATCTAAAGTGGTATAATTTTGATTACAAATTTGAGACACACTCAGCAAACTATATTGTAAATTTTCATAATAATTTACTTTCTCAAACTTGAGCACACCATTAGTTACAATTCCTTCACCAACAATTTTACCTCCCTTATTATCCCCACCTAGTACCACATAGGAGGCATTTTTATGTTTGAAATCATGGAGTAGATAATAGTTTCCTGTCATATGCCTGGAACCACCACTGTCAACATACCACTTGTTGTCAGTCCTCCATGCTTGTTTCTGCATACATAAAGAAATCAATTAGAATGGGGAACCCAAGCCTTAATGATCTTGGGTTTACCACTAGTGTCTAAAATTGTTATTCCCTCATGTACGAGTCTTGATGTTTTAGTGTTGATTTTAGACTCAATTGATTTATTATGTTTTGTTTGTGGTGAGGATGATTTTCTTGAAGATGAGCTTGTGGAACTTTGTTCTTGTTTCTCAAGCCATTCTATGTTCACCTTTTTTTTGTTTGGTTGATGCTTTGATTTTGATGATGATCCTTGATTCATGAAAGTTTCACCATCCTTTGAATTTGATTGTGGTATTTGAGTACCCTTCTCAAAATGATCAAAGAAGGTGTCATCAGTATTCGCTTTCTTTTCTTTCAAGTCCACCTTTTTGTGAGGTGTTTTGAGTTGATGAAGTGGTTTTTCTTTCTTCTTGAAAGGTTTACCATTAGTAGATGGTTTCTTCTTTGTTTTTGGAAGCTTTTGTTTTTGTTGCTGCTTCTTTGGCTTTGAATCTTCTAGACTATCACTTGATTGAGAGTCTGATTCAGCCTTCTTAGATTGTTGCTTCTTTGCGCTCTTTGTTTTGTTCTTTTTGCTAAAATAACATTCCTGAGTGTAATGGTTATTTTTGTTAAAAATTGCACAATGTTTGTTGAAATAACAATCAGAAGTCATGTGATTGTTCATATTGCAAATGGAGCAATAGATGCTGAAGTAACAATCTTTAGGGTTGTGATTTTTCATGTCACACCATTTACAATATTTTTCATCTTCTTCACTTTCATGGGCAATCACCTTCTTCTTCCTTTTCTGTTCTAACAGTTCTCTCTCAAACTTGGCAGCTGATGAATCCTTGTCTTTCCCTGACATGATATCAAAGGGTTATTGTTTAGCAGCAAATAACTTCTGTTGCTTAGAGTTTACAGTCTTTTGTTGATTGGCTTTCTTGATGATTGTTGCATTTTGCTTCCGCTGATCTTCCACTGATTCAACAGATTTTTGCTTCCGGAGATCTACTACGGATGGTAATTGATCATAAATTTTCTCCTTCCGGATATCTGCTATGGATGTAGAATGATCAACATTTTTCTTCTTCTTCCGGAGATCTGCTACGGATGATTGATCATCATTTTTCTTCTTCTTTCGAAGATCTTCTACGGATTTTGAATGATCATTTTTCTTCTTTCCTTCTGCAGAAGAAATTTCTATTTCTTCCGTAGATGTGAACTTCACACCATCTTCAGTTGATGATTTTTTGTTGTTTGTTAAGTTCATGAAGCCCTTCATTCAGCTTAGCTATCCTCTTGCAGATTGTTTTCCACATATTTCTTTGTTTAGGAGGATAAGGCAGCTGAGTTTCTTCAAGAACTTTAGGAATGACTTGTTCAAATGAGACATTCTTACCAATATCCAATTCATCCACACTTTTATCAACATGTTCATCAGAATCATCCAAGTTATCACATTCATCATAGTCAAATTCTGAGTCATTTTGTTTGACTTGTTCTGATTCAGAAGACTCAGTTTCACTCACCTTAGAATCATTTTCATTTACCAATTGATTTAGTTTTGTTTCAAAGTTGGTGCATGGTACAAAATGATTTGACAAACTGTTTGTCATTGTCTTAGGTAAAGGTGTGTAATTATCATTCAGAGGGGGTGCAACAACATTATATCCCAACCCGTACCTGTTCTTTGATTCAATATGTGAATTTAATAATTTCTCATATTACTGAGATGACAGTTGAAACTTCTAAAGTTTCACTTCAGTTGATGCATGATCAGACATGGATTTTGTTAAGTAAGTGGTCAAATGCTCAACTTGTGCTTTTAAGTTGTAATTTTCAGAAACAAGTTTATCTAAATCTATTTGCAAAGAGTTGATTTTGATTTGATATAGTTTATGCTCTCTTATATGAGATTCATTTAAAACCATTGTTTCTTTTACTTTGTTAGCTAGTTGTTGAGCATGGACTCTATATCTTTCAACTTCCTTAACACATATTGATGAACATAATCTATCTCTTACCTCTCTGGCCATAGGTGGGACTTTGTTCTCCATGTTGGCCATTAAAGCTTGATTCTCTTCCAACACTTCCTTCTCATACATATATTCCACATGTTCATCTTGTAAAATTATCAGCCCAGCTTCTTTTGAATTACTAGGCCCTGCTGATAAGCTTGTAGCTAGTGGGGATGAGTTGGTTAGCTGAGGTTGTCTGAAGGATCTTTAAGATGTTGTTGGTTGATGAGATTGATGTTGATAAGACTGATGTTGCAGATGTTGCTGATTTTGTCTCATGCCAGGAGTTTGATTGATTATTGATTACACTCTCTTGAGAAGTGTCCATAGAGATTGCATTTGAAACATCTCACCTATAACTTATCAACACCAATTTTGGTTGTTTTTCCTGCTACAGCCAAGTTTTTGTTTCTTCTCAGGTACTACTTGGCTCTGTATGCAATCATTGCCATTTGCCATTGAAGATCCATTTCCTCTACTTCATCGGGATGAAGTTCTTCCAGATATTGTTGGAAGATGTTAGCAGTTGTTAGAGTGCTGCCCAAATAAGCTTGAAAGCTTGAGCTGAAAGCTGCAAATGCTGCTTTTTGTTCTTGAAGTCCAGAATCACAGTGATGGGCTCTGCTTGAGTTGTTGGAGGAAGACTTTGCTGATGATGCAGATGTATCTTTTCTTTCATCAGATCTCCCTTTTTATTTGGCTGACTTACTTTGAGAGGATGTTTTTAAGGCTTTGAGGCATAAAAACTAACTTCTTCGTCATCTTCACTCAAAGTACAAGAGTTGTCATTATCATGGTTAGAAATAAAAGCACTTCTAGCACTATTAGTTTCTCTAAATTGATAAGTAGTCACATGTGTTCTCACACTCTTTTTTCTTGACTTTTCATCCATTTCAAGAGCTTCTACTTTCACAACCAAAGTATATAAACCAATGGTTTTTAGATCAAAGGTGTTCTTGAACATAGATACAGTTTTGTAGATCATGTTTAGGTTGGACTCACCTTAGTTTAGATTGTTTAATTTTACTTGTAATAGGTCTTTTGTTAGTTTCCTTTTGTATGTACTTAGTTATGTATTTTGGCAGTCCAGCGAAAACAGTCAGCTGATTAATTTTCCTGGCGAAACTACTGTTTGGCCTGGCGAAACTATAGTTTCTGTAGTACAGTTTCACTGACAGCGAAACTGTCTGCGAAACTATAGACTGCTTTATATACATTTGATTTTTCTCTTAGTGGGTAAGCTTGCAAAAACCCTAATCGTGAATCATTGTTGCAAGTTGCCTTTTCAAAGCAGTTATTACACTGAAATATCATTGTGCTTGAAGTTATTGATTGATTATGATGTTCAATGTCTTATATTAAATGAGTTCTTATTGTGATCAATCTTCTTTGGTTATGTTGCTTATTGTCTTTGTTGGATATTGAACGATTCTTCATATCATTTGCACTGTAAAATGATCAAATGGACCAACAATATGGTATCAGAGCCTTAGTGCTCTTGATTTGTTGAGTTTTTGGTGGTTTTAGTTCAATATCTAGTTTCAATCAATCATCAGTGCATTATCAAGTTGTTTTTGATATGGAAATTGATTGAGTTTTGCTAGTTTTTAGTTGTGGAAGATCTTCTAATCATCAGATCTCAAATTCATTGAGTATTTGATGATTTCATATTGATTTTGGGTTCAAAAGGGGTTTTTGTTTTGACCAGCAAAACTACTGTTTTTTCTGCGAAACTACGATCATCTTTCAGCAAAACTGTAGGTGTTATCACTATTGAAATCGTTTTCTAGTTGTTCTGTGAAACTAGCCTTTTGAACGAAAGTTCACCAGTGCTTGTGAAGGTTTAACAAGCAAAATTACTGCCGAAAGTGATTTTGAACGAAAGTTCAAGCTTGTTTCGTGCGAACTTATTAGCGAAACTAAGCCTGTTGTGACAATTGGCCAGCGAAACTGCTGCCGAAATTGTCAGCGAAATTAGCCTCCTCTGCGAAAGTATCTGCGAAATTAGCTTTTTCTGCGAAATTGTCAGTGAAATTTCCTCTTCTCTTGCTGAAACTGCATCAATCCCAGCGAAACTACAATGTCAAAGCTAACATCAGTCACTCTTGCAGATCTTGAACGTGTTGCTCCCAATAGACCACCAAGACTCATTAAGGGAGACAATTTCGAAGATTGGAAGAGATGTCTCAAAGCTTTCTTCTTCTACAATGATCATAATCAATGGGAATCGATTATTACTTGTCCTCACATACCAACTGTTTCTTTTGGTGATGTTGTCACTCAGAATAAGGACCCGTCTTCTTTCACTGAAAAGGATCTGAAGTTGATTGATCGTGATCAAAAGGGTTTTGGTGCTTTAACTCTATGCCTGGCACCGGTCATCTATAATCATTTTGCAGAGCATAAAAATGCTAAATCTCTTTACGATGCTCTATGTGAGTTCTATGATGGTAATGATGATCTGGTAAAGGATAAGAGCATTCATGCTGAGAAGGAATTCAATTCCTTTGTTGGATACAAGAATGAGAGTCTGACAAATCTCACAAATCGTTTCTTGACAGTTTCAAGTACCTTAAAGAAATACGATGAAAAGCTCTCAAACAATAAACAAGTTAACAGGCTACTAGACTCTCTCCCACCTCAGTGGAGTCTTTAGGTGAGGATGCTAAAGCAAGAAAGAGGGTTCATAGACTACAAGCTTATGGATATTATTAATAAGCTTAAATCCTTTGAGTTGGATATGAAGAGATGAGAATTTAACCAGACCATGATGCCTACATCTGGTTTTACTCAAAATGTTGCCTTACTATCATCCGCTGCAAGCTCTCAAATACAGAATTCAATTCAAGGAGGAGGTAATACAAGTAATTTTTCAGGAGGAAACGTTACTGTTGGAAGAGATCAGACTCACTCTAAGGCTAATGTTGAAACTACAGTTCCATCAGAAACAATGGCTCTTTTTGGAATGTTTGTTCAAAGTTATGAAGCACTTGTGGCAGGAGAGTTAAAAGGAAAAGGAATGACAATAGAAGACATGTATCTGGTAGATCCAGATGATCTTGAAGAAACAGACATTCAGTGGCAAATGACAATGTTGACTCTTAGAGCTCGAAGATTTATGGAGCGCACTAGACGAAAGAACTTCGGCGGTCAAACTTCTAATTCAAAATTGGAATTTGATAAGTCAAAACTGAGATGTTTCAACTGTAAACAATTAGGACATTTCAAACGTGAATGTCCATCACCAATTGTCACCGAATCAAGCAATCCAGGAGTTCCAAGATTAACAATGGAGAGTGAGAAGGAAGATGTGAATCACAAAAAGGAGACAGCATTGATTTCTAACTTTGATTGGAGTGCAGAGGTTGAGGAAACAAGGACTGAGATAAATCATGCTTTGGTTGCTGAGTTTGTTAAAGGGAAAGAGAACGAAGATAGCGAAGATGGATTTAATCCTTTCAAGGAATTCAAATAGGAGTTTGTGTCGTCTATGAATGAGAAAGAAGAGAAAGATGTTAGATTGAGGGAAAGTAAATCTGAAGGTCTAAAGCAGGAAGGACGTTCATCCACTGGGCAAGGAAAGGGTTATGATGATGATTATGTCACCGTTGAGGAAAGCAAGTCAAGTACTCCAGTGTGCCAATGCGAAAAGGCCTTATCAGCTGAAAAGGTGGTGATAGGACTTCCATATGAGGTAATTCAGATATGTGTTCATATGCTTGTAAAATAAGACTATTTGGGATTTACAAAGCTAATCGGTTATTAATTGATAATGAAAAAGATTTTAAACGAATTACTGAGGAACTTAAAATCAATGAATCAAAATATTTTGTTAAATTAAATGAGGCTTTAAAAGAAAATGATCATTTAAAACAAATTGTTTTAGAAAGAAATGTGGAGATTAACACTTTGACTGAAAGAGTTGCCCTTGCTGAATTTGAAACAAGCAAACTTCAGTCAAAGTTGGATAAATGGACCATATCAGGAATGAAACATGATGATTTATGTAAATCTCAACGGGAGCTAGGATTAAAACGGGATTGGGATATGAAAATGTAAAGGTTTATCCTCCGCCTAGTACATACTGTTATTCTCCTATGCCTGTTCCTCATCCTTTTAATGATTTAATCAAAACAAATACTGATAGTATGTCTGCAAGTTTGGAGGGTGTTAATTCTAAGCACGTTCGTGAAGACTACGACTATGGACCAACTAGTGGGCTTGGATGCACTAGTATTAGTACACCAGATATTCAGCAATTTGTTTTAGATTATAAGTCTAGTTTAAATTCTGTCTTTGTTTCTAGTTCACCTGCAACCGACACTGTCGCTTCATGTTCTCATGATGTTTCTATTTCATCTCTAAATTCTGTACACTGTGGTGATGTCTCTTGTTCTAGTGATAATAATGGTGCAACTGACCTTTCTACAAAGCTTAACGAGAAATCTAAAACTAATTGTTTTGATAAATTATTTTCTCATCCTATTCCATCTTTTACTCCATTAAATATTTATCAAATGAAAGAATTGCTACTTCGTCTGAAGCTAGCACTAGTGGAACAAGTTCTACTGGTACTTCAGATGATCATTCATCTATTTCTGTAAATAATAATTCATCTATTTCTCGTGGCATGTATGAGACATTCAGTGACATTGATTCTAGTGTGTCTGAATGTGATGAGGAAATTCATATTGATCCTATTCCTATCTCATCACATCACAGACCGAGACACAATCCACATTGTTTCAGGTGTAGTCAAGAGGATCATCTTGTCAAGAATTGTCCTACATTGATTCATGGTCATTTAGATAGGAATTATTTTGGAAATAAATTAACAAAATTGGTCAATAATTTCTTTTGCAAAAAATCTGCTTCTTCTAAAGATAAAGTTGTTCAAACTTGGGTTCCTATTTCACCTGGTAATCTATTCTTTATTTAATTTCAGGAGTCATCCACTAAGATTGTAAACAGTATGTGGCATGTAGATAGTGGATCCTCCAGACATATGACGGGATTGAAAGACTTGCTGACCAATTATCGAATTATAAATGGAGGATATGTTGCTTTTGCTGGTGACAAAAAAGGTGGAAAGATGATTGGTCAAGGAGAAGTTTCCAATGGTTCTTTAACTTTGGAGAAAGTCAACTATGTTCCTGAGCTGGTGTCTAATCTCTTGAGTGTTTCTCAAATCTGTGATAAAGACATTCCAGTTTTGTTTAAATCCAATGAATGTCTATTTTTAAAATCAGAGATTGATATTCCAGATGACTTGATTCTTATGAGTGCCCCAAGAAAACATGACACATATCTTCTTGATATGAACTCAAGGGAATCAAAGTCTACTGCAACATGTCTTCTTTCAAAAGCTTCAACCTTTGAGTCTCTGTTATGGCATCGCCGATTGGGCCACGTTAACTTTAAAATAATAAACAAATTAGTCAAAAACAATCTTGTTAGAGGACTTTCTTCAAAAGATTTCTCTGTAAACGAAAAATGTATGGCTTGTGCCAAGGGCAAACAACATAAAAAACCACATAAGCCCAAACTTGAAAATAGCATAACTTGTCCTCTCGAGTTGTTACATACTGATTTGTTTGGTCCAATCAGCGTTAAATCAATTGGTAAAAAATTCTTTTGTCTTGTTGTTACAGATGATTTCTCAAGATATTCATGGGTGAGATTTCTTGCTCACAAGGGAGAGGTTGCAGAGGCATTGCAGAAATTAATTCTTTCAATCGAGACAATTAGCAAAAGAAAGGTTCTGGCCCTGAGAAGTGACAACGGTACTGAGTTCAAAAATCAGATTCTTGATTCGTTCTGTGCTCAAAAGGGAATTGTGAGACAATTTAGTGCTGCAAGGACACCTCAACAGAATGGTGTAGCTGAACGAAAGAATCGCACTCTTATTGAAGCCGCACGTACCATGCTGATAGAATCTTCGCTACCCATTATCTTTTGGGCTGAAGCGGTAAATTGTGCTTCATATGTTCTAAATCGAGTGTTGATTGTTAAGGATAAAGTGAAGACTCCTTATGAACTCTTTCATAAAAAGAAACCTTTAATTGATTTCTTTCGGCCATTTGGTTGTCCTGGCACTCTTCTGAATACTCAATCACAAAAGACAAAGTTCGGTGTCGTGTCTGACGAGTGTTACTTTGTTGGTTACTCTTCTTCTCAAAAGGCCTATCGGGTATATAACAAGAGAGCACGTATCGTTCAAGAGTCGTTCTATGTTGATTGGCAGGAGTCCAACTCTTCTGATGTTCGATCTGAACCAGCATGGTTCTTTGGCTCCGATACTGTGTTTAATTCTTTTAGTCTTCCAGTTTTCGATGATGATGCAATTCACAATGTTCAAACCAATAGTATCTCCTCCACTCCATCTCCCACCCATTACACCTCTTCAGCACATGATGCCACTTCAGCTGATGTTGGATCATCTTCTCCATCATTTGAACCATTACCAACACCTGTTTCCTCATCACCAACTTCTGTTCCACCACCAACATCTCTTCCTTTATCACCTACATCTATCCCATCTCAGCCTGTTCCATCTTCCTCATCCTTATCTAATCATTCACAATCTGTGAGCGAAACATCTCCAAACATCTTTCCTTTGGACACAGACTTCAAAACTTTGAAAGATCATCCTCTTGATATGTTATTAGATCAATCTCTGATGGTGTGCGGACGCATAGTCAATCTGGTTTGATTAATATTTGTCTCTTCTCTTGTTTTATCTCTCAAACTATCCCGAAAAATGTGCATGCAGCTCTCTAGGATCCTTGCTGGGTGGAATCAATGCAATTGGAACTTCAACAATTCAGAAAGCTCAAAGTATGGACTTTGGTTGACCTGCCGCCCAACAAAGGCCCAATTGGTACAAAATGGCTGTTCAAGAACAAACATGATGATCGAGGTGTGGTGGTACTTGTTGGTGGTGCAAGGATTTGCTCAAGAAGAATGGATTGACTATACTGAAGTATTCGCTCCGGTCGCCCGTCTTGAAGCAATAAGAATTTTTCTCGCTCATGCTGTTCATAAACAGTTCAAGGTCTATCAGATGGATGTCAAGTGTGCTTTCCTTTACGGAAACATTGATGAGGAGATATATGTGTGTCAACCACCAGGTTTTGAGGATCCTGATTTTCCCAATAAGGTCTTTAAGCTTGACAAGTCTCTTTATGGTCTTCATCAAGCACCTAGGATCTGGTATGAGACCTTGACACATTATCTCTTAAGCAATGGTTTCTCTCGTGGCACCATCGATATGACTCTTTTCAAGAGAGAAGTGAATGGTGAAATGTTGTTTGTCCAAGTTTATGTCGACGATATTATTTTTGGCTCCACCAATTCACAATTATGTCGGGAATTCGAAGCGGTGATGTGTAGTCGGTTTGAAATGAGTATGATGGGAGAAATGTGCTTTTTTCTTGGATTACAAATAGAACAAAAGCCTGAAGGTATTCTCATTCATCAGGAGAAGTATATTAAAGAAATTTTGAAGAAATTTCAAGATGGATGACGTGTCTCCTGAAATGACTCCCTTTACTGCTCAAACGTGTCTCACTCCTGATAAGAACGGGAAACTTATTGATCCTCATCTCTATAGATCTATGATCGGTTCCCTCATGTATCTTACAGCAAGTCGTCCTGATATCACTTTTGCTGTAGGATATTGTGCTTGATATCTGTCGGCCCCAAAAGAGTCTCATGAGAAAGCTGTCAAGAGAATCTTTTCTTATCTCAAAGGCTCATCACGTTTAGGTCTTTGGTACCCATATAGAGGGAATTTTGATATACATGCTTATTCTGACAATGATTCTAATGGTTTCAGGTTAAACAGAAAATCGGTGATCGGGGGGTGTCAATACCCGGGCAAATGTCTGGTGTCTTGGCAGAGCAAGAAACAGACCACTGTTTCCCTTTCTACAGGGGAAGCAGAATACATTGCTGCTTCTAGTTGTTGTTCCCAAGTCCTTTGGATATACCACCAAATGATTGACTATGGAATCAACTTCTCCACACGCCGTTGTTTCGTGACAACGAAGCCGCCATTGGGATTGCTAAGAATCCTATTCATCATTCTCGAACCAAGCACATCGAAACACGGATTCATGCAATTCGTGATGCCCAAGAAAAGGGTTTTATCGATATTATTCCCATTGACACTAAAAATCAAAATGAAGGTCTTTTCACAAAAACTTTGATAAACCTCGCTTTTATAAATTGATCTCTATGCTCGGGTTAATATCCTTTTAAACCTCTTTTCTTATCCTTCTAAAAAAAATTCTTTTAAAATAGTATAATAACAATAATAAAATTATCTTTTTAAAATAAAATTTTGGGGGAGTAACTAAATAACCTGAGTGTTGAATTTGAAATGACGAGAAATGATTCTGTATCTTCTAGATATGTTCCTTTATGCATGACTGGTACTAAAATGAGATATGATAGTAACTGATGTTGGTCTCTGTTGGACCAAAAGAACCAATGAGCCTGATCAGAAAAACCTCTAAGTCCCACAGACATTACAACTGCTGAAGATAGTTACATCAGCTGAAGACATCAGCTGATTACAAAGGTCTGAAGACAAAGTCTGAAAGCAAAGAACTGAAGACAAAGTCTGAAAAGCAAAGAACTGAAGACAAAGTCTGAAGATGAAGTGCTGAAGACAAAGACTGAAGACTAGAGTGATCAGGAGTTGTCACAACAGCTGAAGTTGTTAACTTCAGTAGTTGTGATGGTTTTACTTTTCAGTACTTGTAATTTTATACTTTAGTAGTTTATTGTTTCAGTAGTTATTAGTCAGTAGTTTATGTAAGTGTACTTAGCATTTACTGAGATGTAATCAGTTGTTGAGAACATCTCAGTAGTTTGCTTATTTCAGTTGTTTTTGTAATTCTGTTAGATGTCACTGTTAAGTGACATCAGCAGACGTCACATTCCTCTATATAAGGGATGTTGACCTAGCTGTATTTTTAACCGAAGCATTACGCGTGAATGAAATCTTTCCCTTAAAGAAATATTCTCTCTATAATTGTGATTGATTGTCTTGCATACTCATTACCTTTCTTGCTTGAATTCGATCTCAATTGGTGATATTCCGCTGCATAATTCTAACCTAATTGATCCGATCCTATCAAATGGTATCAGAGCAGGTTAATCATTGATCGATCTAACAATTGATCATTGAAACTGTTCTTTTGATAGCAAAGGTTGATCGAATTAGTAGTTTTGCAAGAATTGATTATAGAGATTAATTTTTCTGTGCTTCCGGTTCATTAATTGTGATTCTAATTGTGTTTTCTAAGTATATTGTTGAGTTTTCAAACCAGACCAATTTTAATCTCCTTGACTTCAATTGAATTAGTGAAAATGACTACTTCAATGAATGATCCTCACAATACTGGCTCCTCAACTAAGCCTCTATGCTTGTTAGGAGTGAGTATAACATATGGCAACGTCGAATGCTCCATCACCTGTCTGTAACAGTTCAGGTTGTTGGAAGTCTGTGGTTCATGGACCATACAAGCCTATGGTGAGTAATCCTGAAACCAAGGAGATGGTTCCTAAAAGAAGGAACAATATTCTGATGAGGATTTAAAACTATTTGAGATTGATGCTAAAGCCCATGGAATTCTGGCTATGGCAATACCTATGAAATCTATTCTGGGGTCATGCATCATGAAACTGCTTATGATCTCTGGGTTGCTCTAAAGGAACATTTGGAGGAACTGATGAGGTCTTAGCAAACAATAGAGAAATCCTTCCCAGCAATATGAGACATTCTCTCATAGGAAGGGTGAGACACTGACTCAACAGTTTGAGCGGTTTTCATGTTTAATCTCTGAGCTTAAATGGTTCAACATGAATACACAAACAGCCAGATGAATATAGATTCCTCAGATCCCTGCCTGAGAGATGGGACACTTACACCATTGTCCTACGCTCCAGTGCAAATCTGGATACTCTATCTCTCACCCAACTTCATGGGAAGCTCTTAACATTTGAGAAGAGATAGAACAGAAAAGGAAACTATCTTCATCTGGAAAGCTCACTGATGACTTTGTACCAGGTAATACTACTCTGGTTGGTCATGAGTCTGAATATGCTTCATCTGAAAGTTCATATGATGAGCATATTGATTTCTCTTCAAACAGTGGAAATCATGCTTTTGTTGGAGTTGAGGGAAACTCATGTTTAACTGATAATTTTTTGTGTTTTGTGATGGATGATTTGAAGGGAATAGCTGATGATGATCTTGAAGAGATGGATATTTTGAGCCAAATGGCACTGATTAATATCAGATCTCAAAAATTTTATAAGAGAACAGGTAGGAAATTTCCTGGTCTCTCTGGCAAAACTAAGGTTGGTTTTGACAAGAGTAAGTTGAGATGTCACAAGTGTCACAGACTTGGACATTTTGCTAGAGAGTGTAGATCATCTGGATCTAACTCATCTGCACCCTTTGTGACTTTTCCAAGTAATAATTCACAATCCAAAGGGCAACCTCATCCTACCAGTTCTGATCATCATTCTCAGCATCAATCATCTCCTGCATACTTTGTCCCTCAAAGCCCCATGCCATATCCTTATCCATGTTTTTACATGCCTCAGTCTGGTCAAGTTTCAGTACCAATGGCTCAACAACCACATGCTCTACCTGATTCTCAGCCTTCTCAATCAAATCAGCAATCTCAACCTCAATCTCCTCAGAGCTTTTTCACCCCTGAGGTTGTTGACTGGAGAGCCTACCAGATGATGTCTCTGGTTATTCTGAGCAATTTGCTGGTGCTGGTCAACATGGTGGTGACAATCCTTTTGGAAACCTTGCTTTAATGGCCCTGGAATCTACTTATGACAATCCTTCATCATCACAGGGTTCTTCATCACAGGTACCACAGGTATCTTCTGAGGCTAAGGCCAAGATCTGTTCTGAATCATGCATAGTTGCTTTTGTTTCTATTAGGGAAGCAAATGTAGCTTTAATTAATCAAACTCTTGACCTAGAAAAGGCAATTTCTAAAAGAAAATCTGAGTTTGAGTCTGTGTTAAAAGAAAAGGATGAAGAGATTTATAAGCTTAAATGTCAAATTACTGATGAAAAGGCTAAGGTAGAGGTCATTCTAGAAAATCACAAGAATCTCAAGGAAACACTTGCAGCTACCCAAGTTGATTGTGAACGATGGGTAACATCCTGCAAGGGATTTGAAATGCTTCTCAGCAAGCAAACTGCTTCAAATGTGAAGTTTGGATTGGGTGTAATCATACCATACCTCCCACAGATTTTACTCCTAAGTCAGAAGTACAATCTGAGGTTGAGAGTCATTCCCAAACCACATCATCAGGTGTTTCATCCTCTATTGAAAATTTAAAATCTGAGGATGAAGATAGTGTGAGTATCTCAGTTAATCAAATAACTGATGATCCTACTACTTCGAAACACTTGATCAAGAAGAAGCTGGGAATCTCAGGTGTTGTTCCACAAGGTACTAAAAGTACTGAAGGGCAAAACACAACACCTGAAGAGCATTTCAAATCAGAAGAAAATGAGCAATCCTTGACAACTGCTGAAGAATCTATCAGGATTTCAAGAAATACTGATAGCAAATCTTCATTAGTTTCCTCAACTTCAGCAGTTGATCAAGAAAAGATGAAAACAAAACCATGTGAAATATGTGGTTTGTTCAATCATCTGACTGATGAGTGCTGGTATAGCAAGGGTTTAAAATTCAATAAAAAGAAAATCATTAAGCAGGAAATGCAGAAAATGAAAAACGAATTTCAAACCAAGTTTGTACCTCAATCATCTCATTCTGATAAACCTAAGCTTTCTCAAAATGCCACTAAGAAAGAAGGGGTTTTTCAAACAACAGCTGGAAATATTCCTCAGGGAATATTGAAAACTCAGACTAAGTCTGTGTCGTTTCAAAAGAAGGGTGTAGAGAATAACAAAAACAAATCATCCACAAGTACTGATGTGTCAACTGAGTTGAAAACTCTATCAACAAATCAGACACAACTTGTGATGATGATTCAACATCTATTTGGGAGAGTTAACCAATTGGATGTCTCTGTGTCTAAACCACTGAAAAGGATACCCAAGCAAAAATCCAAGGAATCCTTTTCAGCATCATCTACATCTTCAAAAGCTGTTAATCATGCACAACCTGTTAGTTTAACATCTGTTGATGAAAACAGACCCAAACCAAAAAGGTTTGGGTCTCCAAAGCTAACTAATGTTTGTGTTAAATGCAGGGTTCTTCATCATGCCAAAGAAGCATCTGGTATGTGGACAGTGGAGGATCCATGCATATGACAGGGAGCAGCTCTCTTCTTCATGACTATTCCCAAAGGAAGAAGGGATTTGTTTCATTTGGAAATGATGCAAAAGGTTACATCATTGGGAAGGGTTTTGTCTCAAATGGGGAGATAAGATTTGATGATGTCAACCATGTGGAGAACTCAAATACAACCTTTTGAGTGTCAGTCAAATGTGTGATAAAGGGCATGTTGCACTTTTCACAAGTCAAAACTGTCGGATTCTGTCTTCCACAGTTTTGCACAAGATTGACAAAATATTGGATGAGTATACTCTCCTGAAGGCCAACAGGATTGGTAGAGTATATGCCTTAGATCTATCAAAGAAAATAGATCTAAAAGGCCATCCATGTTTGTTCTCCAAAGCCTCTCCTCAAGAATCTGAACTATGGCATAGAAGGCTGGGTCATGTGAATTTCAAAAACATGAATCAGCTCATTCATCATGGATTAGTGAGAGGCTTACCATTGAAAGAGTTCAAGTGTGATGATACCTGCCCAGCTTGCTTGAAAGGAAAAAACACAAAGCTTCATTCCCTTCTATAGAAGAACCTAAGTCCACAGCATGCTTGCAATTACTACACATGGATCTCTTTGGTCCTGTGAGAGTAATGAGCATGGCAAAGAAAAAGTACTGTCTGGTAATTGTGGATGATTACTCTAGATATGTATGGACTTTCTTCTTGCACTCCAAGGATGAAGCAGCTCAGAGTATTATCTATTTTGTGTTACATGTGGGAGAAGCAGCATTCACTTCCTGTTAAGTGTGTGAGAAGTGATAATGGGACAGAGTTTAGAAATCACACTCTTGATGAATTCTATTTGTCTAAGGGAATCAAAAGACAATATAGTATTCAAAGAACTCCAGAGCAAAATGGAGTGGTGGAAAGAAAGAACAGGACCCTGATTGAAGCTGCAAGGACAATGTTGGCTGACTCTGGGTTGCCACTAACCTTTTGGGCTGAAGCTGTCAATACAGCTTGCTATGTTCAGAATAGAGTATTAGTGAATCAGAGGTTGATGAAGACTCCTTATGAGCTCTTATATCATTTGGCTCCTTTGATTTCATTCTTTAGAGCTTTTGGGTGTCCTTGTTATATTCTTAACACAAAAAGTATCCTTCAGAAGTTTGATTCCAAGGTGGATGCAGGGTATTTTGTTGGGTATTCATCTACTTGCAAAGCATACAGAGTGTTCAACTGCAGAACAAAGATTGTTGAAGAGACTTTGCATGTCAAGTTCAATGAATCACCAAAAGACAAATTCCTCAAAACCCTGTTGAGATGTTTGACTTGGACATACTGCAATATGTTCCATATCAGCCTCCACCTGTTATGGTCTCTGAAGATCCATCATCTCCAACTGAAGATACAAATGCAAGTTGTAGTGATCATCTGCCTGGTTCTACTACACTTGATGTTCCTGTAGCCTCAGCAGCTCCATCCACAACAAATGCTGATGAATCTCTGAATCCTCTACTTCATTTGAACTGCCATCTCAGTCTAGGTTTCAAGAGTCTACATCAACATCTGCTGCTGCTGAATCTTCTACAAACACTTGCACAGATATCATTGCTTATCAAGAATTGAAGAATCATCCTGTGTCCCAGATCATTGGTGACATAACTGCTGGTGTTTCAACAAGAAGTCAATTGTCCAATTTTTGTCTCTATGCTCTCTTCATCAGTCAGCAAGAGCCAAAGAATTATCATGTTGCTTTAAGGGACAATGGATGGGTTGAAGCCATGCAGCTTGAGCTTCTTCAATTTCAAAAACACCAAGTGTGGGAACTGGTTCCTCTACCCCCAGGTAAGTGTGCAATAGGCACTAAATGGGTGTTTAGGAATAAAACTGATGAAAAAGGTCAAATTGTCAAGAACAAGGCCAGACTGGTTGTACAGGGGTTCTCACAAGAAGAAGGTATTGATTATGATGAAACCTTTGCCCTGTGGCCAGACTGGAGGCAATTCGTTGTTTTTAGCTTATGCTGCTTTTCATAACCTTAGTTTTTTCAAATGGATGTCAAAAGTGCATTTTTGTATGGAAAAATAAAAGAAGAAGTTTATGTATGTCAACCACCAGGTTTTGAAGATCATAAACACCCTGATTGGGTGTATAAGCTTGATAAGGCTCTTATGGGTTGAAACAAGCTCCCAGAGCCTGGTATGAAACATTATCTAATTTTCTTCTTCAAAATAATTTCACTAGAGGCTCCATAGATAAAACTTTGTTTATAAGAAAGCTGGCATGCATAAGCTCCTTGTTCAATTTATGTTGATGATATTATTTTTGCATCATCTGATCCCCAGTTGTGTGATGCATTCACAAAATTGATGCAACAAAAGTTTGAAATGAGTGCTATGGGAGAATTACAGTTCTTTCTGGGTTTACAAATCAAACAACTGACTGATGGAACTTTCATTCATCAGTCAAAATACACAAAAGATTTGTTAACCAAGTTTGATTTACAAAACTGTAAATCCTGTTCTACTCCCATGTGCAGCAACACACAACTGGATGCTGATCAAAAAGGTTAAGCAGTTGATGAAACTCTTTACAGATGTATGATTGGTTCCTTGATGTACCTAACAGCTTCTAGACCAGATATTATGTTTGCAACTTGTGTCTGTGCTAGATTTCAGGCGGCTCCTAAGGATTCCCATATGATTGCAGTCAAGAGGATCTTTAGATATTTGCAGGGAACTAAATCACTAGGACTATGGTATTCCACTGGGCACTCTTGTAAATTGGTTGCTTTTTCTGATAGTGACTATGCAGGGTGTAAGTTAACCAGAAAATCAACTTCTGGTGGATGCCAATTTCTAGGCAACTGTTTGGTGGCAGAGTAAGAAACAAACATCAGTTGCTACATCAACAGCTGAAGCAGAGTACATTGCAGCTGCAAGCTGTACATCTCAGGTACTTTGGCTTCAAAATCAGTTATTGGATTATGACATTACTGAGACTAAGACTCCATTATTAATGGATAGTTCTTCAGCTCTTTGTATTGTTAAGAATCCTGTCCAGCATTCTAGGACCAAACATATTGAGATCAGACATCATTTCATTAGGGATTGCTATGAAAAAGGTCTGATTGATCCAAAGTTTGTGCCTAGTGCTGATGAGCTTGCAGATATATTTACTAAGCCTTTGGATAGTGCAACATTTCATAATCTTGTACTCAGGCTTGGTATGCTGCAGCTAGAATAATTTGACAACTACTGATGCTCTTAGTCACAAATACTGATGAGCAGTAGTACTCTTTTGTCAAAAATAAGTGCTGATAAGTCATTTTATCTTCAGTAGTTTTAAAACTACTGAAGACTTAATTACTTAAAAGTACTGAAGTATCTTATTAGTTCAAAAATACTGATGTAGTTCAAACTACTGATGTCTTTTGTAATAAATAAGTACTGATGACCGATGAAACATCTGAAAATCAGATGATCTGATGAGTAAGTGTCAAGGTCATTGAAACAGCTGAACTTTGTGAATTGACGACAACTACTGTTTCATTTTCAAACAACTGAAGCCAAAACCAAGTCTTCAGTAGTTTTCCAACTACTGATGACCAACACCAAGTCTTCAGTTGTTTACAACATCTGAAAGTTAAAACCATGTCTTCAGTTGTTTTCTAACATCTGATGACCAACACCAACACTTTCAGTTGTTTTACCTCAGCCGTTCATAACCTATATATACCTAACCCTAACTTCAACCTTTTCATAACCCACTTTCCAAACGTTCATCTTCCATTAATGGCAACCATGCAAATCAAACCTCGACACAACTGTGTTGCTCATCTTACCAAATCACCATTCTGGAACAAGTTTGATGCTGCTATCGACTTGATGATCGATTCCCAATACCGCACAGCCTTTCTCCTCAATCCAACCATTTACCCTGATACCCTGTGCCAGTTCTGGACGAACGTTACCGTTCATACTGATGAGAATGATGCCACCATCACTCTCCAGTCTTTGTTGTTAACCAGAAACGGGTGATCATCACTCCTGAGATCATTCGTCAAACCCTAGACCTAAATGATGCCACCTATCCCACCAAGTACCCAAAAGGCACCATTGATCTTTCTTTTGCCAATCATGGTTATGAAGGTGACCTAAGTGCTACTACCATACTAAAGAAGCACTTCCATGATGCTGAGCGACTCATATTTCACATGATCAATGTCTGCCTGGCTCCTAAAACATCTTCTTGGGATCAAATGTCATCCAGATGGCAACAGGTATTATACTCTATCCTTGAGCATCAAAATCTAAATTTTTCTGATATTCTCTTTTTGGAACTAAAAGATTTGGCATTGAAACCTGTGGCAAATAGATGGATATTATATCCAAGGTTTCTTATGGCAATCATTTTAAACCAATTAAAATCTGATGGCCTTGTTGGCCTTGGAGTCCCTGCTCTGTTGGTTCTACCAGAGGTATACTCCAGGCACAACTCAAACCCACAACTCAAACAGGCTGCCAAACTGCTCAAACCCAAGCAGAAGGAACCCACAGCCTCCACCTCAAAATCTAGAGTCCCCTCCAAACCCAAACCAAAGAAACCCAAAAAGGCTACTCAGGGAGTTGAGTCCCCTGATGATGCCCCTGCAGCACAAACGCAGGATGAGACTACAAGTCTTAATCCCCTTGTAGTCTCAATGACTCCACCAGCTGAAACCGCTCAGGTATCCTCTTAACATGGTCCTGATGCAACCAATATAGGGGAAACCACATTGCTGGAATCTATCTCACTTGAGAAGATTACCATTGAAGAGCACCAATCTCCCCAGGTGCAAACCTTTTCACCACCATCTCCCACTGATACGCTCCTACAAGCCCAACTGCAGTCATTGCACAAGTGCTGACTCAGCTACATTCCTCTACCCCTCCCCAGATACCTGTTACTACTGGGAAAAACTCAACAGCTGAGGGAGAGGATCAAAATGTAGTTGATATCCAACAGCATAGGGATTATCAAGTTCAGTCTCCCAGTGTAAATGTGGAGACTAGAACATCTGGTGAGGCTACCTCTTCCCTGCTTCAGCACATGAAAAGGATGAAGCTGGTATCATCTCTAAGACCTCACCAGAGGCAACTGTCAATGAAGGACTTGCTCCTGAGACAGGAAGTCCCCAGTTCCAAGACAAAGGGGCACATTTGATTACTGATTTACACTCAGCACATGTTCATCCTGATTCACTCAGGAGGTCAGGTGATTCAGTTTATACTGATGATGACCTGGGCTTTTTCTTTGAAGTCTTAGCCCAAAACACTATTCTTGAGGCTGAGGTTTGTAGATTGAAAGATCTGCTTCCATCCTACCTCAGGAATCAAGACCATCTGCCCCTAATAAACCCACAGATGGCAGCTTCTGTTGAAGCTTTCCTAAACACTGAGCCACTCAAAACCAAAATCACCAGCCTCAGGTTCAGGCACCATTTCTCAGGGAGAGAACCCCTCTGAGCAAATGGTTGCTGCATTCAAATCTTCCTTACCTCTCATCACACCCATCATCGCATCTATTGTTCACAAAACCATTGATGAGAGGCTCTCTCAGATATTACCTCACTTGTGACTGCTGCTGTGTCCAAGCACCTTTCTGACATTCAAACCCCTGAACCCAATGCAACCAAAAAGGGGGAGTTTATGTCAGCAAAGGATGATAAAAGGAAAAGAGCTGAAGAGGAAGAAGATAAGGAAGAGAACAAAGGCAAAGAGATTATCACCTACAAAAGAAAGAAAAGTATTGGTGATAAAACTGAAGATGAGAAGAGACTAAATGAGATGATCAAAGAAGCTGATGACCAACACAGCAGATCCATGGACAGGATCATTGATCAGCTCTTCAGGCAAGGATTTGACACTGCTAAACTTGACTCAGAGATCAGGAGACTTGAGATTCAAGAAATTGAAGATCGATGGGCAAGTTGTAATGAAGAAGAAAGGGAGAGACTAGAGGCTATGATTAGATTTCTGTCTAAACATCTGGGAAGACCTATCATAGAGATTAAATCATGGTCCAGAGATAGCATCTTGGAGATAACTACCAAGATATGCTCATCTGAAAGCTTCAACAAAGGCCTAATCATTGAAGCTCTGGATGAAGCTGGTGCTGGGAAGAGAACTGATATGGCCAAGTTGTCAAAAGCCACCCTCACCAACAAAATGATAGAGCAGCCCCTCAAATCCCCCTTACCTAAACAATCCTCCAAGCCAACCTCACAATCAAAACTGCCTACATCTAAACCTTCAAAACAACCAACCTCTAAATCTCCAAAACAAACAACCTCACAACCATCTAAACCAATTCCTTCACCCAAGAAACCTATCCAAGAGTCCACCAGTGAAGCACCAAAAAGAAAAAGAAGGTTGATGAGGATGGAAGAAGAAGAAGAGGAGGATGAAGAAGACAATCTGCCAATATCTGTTGTTCTTGAGAAGAAGAAACTGAAGCCTAGGAGTCAATCAAAACCAATAACTCCTGAAACTCAAAGGCTAACAGTTAAAGTCAAAATTGAAGAAGAAGAACAGCAGAAGCAGCATGATGAGCAGTTTCTCAAGATGGTTGACAAGGACTTCCCTCAGTCCTCATCTATTCAAGCCATGAAGATTCAAGCTCAAAGGCTGTACACTCTCAGGCATACTTTTCAACATCAAAAGGAGTGTTGATGCATCTATGTCCCTAGATCAGATTTGTAATGTAATGAACTTGTCTGTATGATTATGATGTAATTGTAATCGATTAATGAATGATATGAATTGGTTGTTACTTGTAATGTTTAATATTTCATTAATGAGTTGTGATGGAATTGATTGATTGGGTTTATGATGTTTGAATGATAGCACGTTTATGTTATTTATTAAAACATTCAAACTTAACTTAATGAAGTTCTCATGCGGATGGCCCATGAAATGGACCACACGCATGAATAACTTCATACGATTGACTAAATCGCACGACTGAACCAGGAACTGGATCAGTCGTATGATTGACACATAAGATTGACTCAATCGCACGACTGAACACTCAGTCGTGCGGATGAATCAACCGCATGGTTCAATCGCACGACTGAACCATACTTATGGCCCAGTCGCACGATTGAACAATACTAACCTATAAATATAACCCAATTCGTGGGAAAACGTAAGCATTCATCCCATTACGATTCCAGACGTACCCTAGCCGTCCAGAAGTCTCCCAAATCGTTCTCCAAGTTCATAGAACACATCAGATCGGTCCTAATCGATTTCTGACGTTGATTTCAATTCTTGATTGATTCATCGTGTGTTCTCACTGATTGGATCGCCAATCAAATAGGATTCCGCACTATTTGAGTTGGTTTAACACGCAATCACTCGGTATTCGTTCAAATACCAGGTCCTAACAAGTGGTATCAGAGCTTTGGCTCTTGATTTCGTGTTGATTCAATCAAGATTGCATAAAAGTTTGTGTTTTGCACGAAAACGCAATCTTTTGCATCAAAAGTGATCTTGGACATTCCCTGCTCATTGAAGTTCAGTTTCTACGGACTTAGACGATTTGGACTTGCAAAATTTCGAATTTTACGGCTGAAACCCGTCAAACCTAGAAA
>CM046029.1:13700338-13824570 GCA_025215565.1 Flaveria ramosissima | reverse complement strand
TAGAAATATATATATGAAGTTATCTAACCTCGTGACATATAAGATTCTTACAAGGCGTATAGATGATTAATATATATAAAATGCAATTGTACATACCTATGTACATATATATATACAATGGATAATTTAGGTTAACCGATGTTCACTCATAATTATTTAAGACTCATAATTCTATACTAATCCATCGTCTTATTATTATTAATAATCGATAATCTTGTTATTATTGGAATAAATATTAATTGTATCACCCTTTTTATTCGATATAATGACAACTATTATTGACATTCAAATTACCCTAGCATCATATTAACTCCATTATTGGTAGAAATATATCTATATAATTATGGAATATGGATGATCTTCGAAGGTGTATTTACACCTATTGTTAAAAATATAATTTTGGTTTGCATTATATGAGTTAAGCGGAATATAAGCATATCTATCCTTGAACCATCTAAGTAATGCATAAATAAACTAAGCATTTTAGTGGCCTAAGTGAGGCAATCCTAAAAAGTATATGTATGCTATGCATGTGAAAATAACATAACATCATGACATAAAAGTTTAATTCATAATATTTGATACATTTTAGATTGCTATTACTACCAAACATTTATAGGTTTGACTACACTCATACCTATGCAAGTATCACACATTTAAAGAATCTGCATAAACGATATAAATATTATTAGAACATCTAATACAATAATTGGAACATTAAAGATTTCTAATATCATCAATAATAATTATCTATAAAATTGGAATCCCTATTATCAACGGATTATTGTTACAATCATTGTACAAAGAATCATTACTCGAATAAAGGCACTTATTAACCTAATAAGCACGAATTAGTACATAACAAATGATAATTTCACAAGAGCTAATGTACATCAATGATACTAATCGTTAACTTTAAGTTAACTAAAGAGCTCAACCGCACGCATGTAATGACATCATGCTAATTCTAAACATGAATCTCATATGTTCTAATTAGGATTGCTTTGTTAGTGACCTTCACATTTCTTTACCGAGCTCAGAATTTATATAAGGATACAAGGTGAGTTCTAGTGACTTCCCCTTTTTACTACTGTTTTGGGGTGAAACATGCTCTGTTATTTATGAACTATATTTGTGCTTTACTTGATGATTGTTTGTGGGATTTATGGTTACCTGCTGATACTTATGTAATGATCATTAATTCTTTTGTGAACCGCTTGTTTTATATGGATAGATCTATTTGGGGAATCCCCCACACACAGTGGCTTCCCACTGAGATCCTAAGGGGTCGTTTGTGGCATGTAACAGGTTTTGTTAAGAAACTATGGTGAGCCATCCGGGCAGGTATGGTTCACTGGTTTGGGGCTCAGTTCTTCCTTCGGGAATATCCGGTTAAACACAAGTTTAGAAGAGGCCAACCGGGACTGAGTGCAGGGTTGATTATGATTTCTCCCATGATGTTGAAACTATGATTTATTCATTTTTATCCAATGAGGATTTGTTAAGCTCTTTTTGTTTTTAAACTTTAAGCACTTGAACTCACCAACTTTATGTTGACACAAAATCTTTTGAGCATGTCTTTCAGGTACAGCTAGGTAGATTAGCCGAGCAATAGAAGATATCCAAATCCGAAGCAAGAAGTGAGGGTAGGTGTTGAAGGAAAAAGGTCAAGCCTAGAAGCCTTAGTTACTGAAGCCTCAAGAAATATTGACAAAGAGATAGGTCATGATACCCATGGATTGTAGATTGAGGCACCTTGTAAACTGAAACTAAACCCATATTCTAATGTAAATATTATGAGATGCATTGTATTAAACCATTTAGTTTCCGTTGCATTTTGGTTGTTGTTTACCAACCGTTACGTCCCGCCTCTCTGGGCCCGGGGTGTGACAATTATTAACAATGATATTATTATTATTATTACTATCATTTCTATTATTGTTATAATTTATTATTATTATTACTATTATCATTACTATTATTATTATTGTTATTATTATTATTAGTGTTATTATATCATAATTATATTTTTTTGTTATTCATATTATCATAATTATTATTATTATTGTTCAATTTAATATTTTGATTATTAGCTTTCATATATTAAAATTTATTGACATTGTAAGGCCCCGATCCCGGGACGCTTACAGTTGGTTTCTCATCGCACATAAAACATATGATTACATTTATCTTTCATAAAATGTTGCAGCGGAAACATTAATGCAGGACCGGTTAAGGGCTTAAACAAATTACAACACAACAACACAATGAGGAGAACAACTAAACTTTGATCAAACAGTGAACTGGATTAACCAAATATGATGATACTAAGAACACAAGTAAAGTAAAGAGACAGAACAAGAGAGTTGGGTTTCAAGGAGGCAGTATATTGCTTTCTCAAGTTCTTTTACAAGTGTTACAAAGCCTAAAGAAAGATACAAGAACTTGGAATACTTATACTACAACCTACAGCCGGCTATACTTTGAAAGCCAGCTGGATACAATTAACTAGACACTAACAAAATCAATTGTAGGATCAAAAGGCATATCTGCCTTTTGACCTTGTGACTATGAAATGCCATAGCTCACATCCTTATATATTACAAAAAGGATAAAGTGCATAAAGTAGAAAGTTACAGACTTAAGACCTCAATGTACAGTTACCAAAAGCATGGACCTTTTCACCAACTCATGTAAGTTGGTGACTTTACAGAGATGCAGCGGAAAGGTGTTCAGCTTTAAGGAAAAGTACATCAGATAAAGCATGTATGCTAAAAGTCTTCAGAAGAAATCTGTCTTCATAGGTTGAAGCTTCGGAAGACTTTGTCTCTAAGGCTTCGAAAGACTTCATGTTTGGCTTCGGAAGATATTGGTCTTGGCTTCGGAGGATTTTACACTTAGAGTATTTTCTAGTGTATTGTGTAAAACTTCCGAAGCATTCTTTACTTCAGTACTTAGTGCATGTTGCAGAGAGACATTGGATGTTTTGGTTTGCATCGGACTTAAGGAATCCTTACAAACTCCCCCTAGGCTGATGCTACCAAAACACTTAGAAGATCTTCAGATATTGGTGGTCTTCAGTACAATCATGACCATGCCCTTCTTCCTTAGATGGTCAGGATCATCAAGACCTTCATAGTATCTTCTCATCTCAAGGAGATCATGCAGAGGTAAGTTGATTATGTCTTGCCAAGAGTAGACATTCTCAACACCTTGATCTCTAATTACATGGCATCTTTCTGGATTGGTAGAGTAAGTCCAGGACAAGATGGGTGTCTCAGTTGTCAGAGGAGCCACTTGCATTGGAGTTGATTGGGCTGCCTCATCATGCACTTCCTCAGGTTGATCTGATTCAGCCTGAGGTGTAGAGGTAGATGACTTAGGCTTCTTCTTCTTTGACTTTGGTTTAGAAGCCATTCTCTTCTTCCTCTTAGATGACTTTAACTGAGAAGACTGGTATGCAGCACCTTATTGATCATCCTTGTCTTTCTCAGTTGAGTGTTCCTCCCTCACAGGTTCAGAAGGAGAGGGAGTTTGACCCTGCCTTGGATCAGAAGATGAAGCTTGCTGAGGCTCAGCTGGAGGTCCGGATTGAGGTGTCTCAGGTTGTTCAAACTTAACCTCCACTTTAGGTGTGACTTGACTTGGAAGAGAGTGCAAGTCAATCAGTTCACCACTCTTAATCTTTTGCTTGATCACCCTTATATGCTCATCCATTGTGGATAGAGACATAAGGCCAAGTCTCCTTCCGGAGAATCCATATAGCTTCAAGAAGCTCATCATCCTTTGTCTATCAGCAGACTTCTTCATACTTTTTTGGATGATGGCTCTTGACTTTGCAGCTTCTTCCCTTGCTTCCTTTTAGTTGTCTTTCTTTCTTTGACTAGCTCAAGTTCAAGTTGCTTCAAGTACTCAAACTCAATTAAGTCATAGGACAGGGGAAGAAGTGCATCTGCCTGATAGAAGCCTGTGGCACTCAGGTAGTTGATCATCTTGATCCTATCTTCTTCTTTGTCTACCTGAGGTTCTTGTGGAGCCACATCTTCCTGTGCAGGACTTTCTTGAACTGGAGAGAGTGTGGGAGCATGCTTGTAGAGACTTTTCTGTCTCCTCTCATCTTTGAATTCGAGAAGTAGCCTTGCATCCTCTTTTTCTTTCATCTCTCTTGACACTTCCATGTCAGCCAGTTCATTCAATTCTTCTAAGGGGAGGGAGATGATTTCATCAATATCATAGTTCCTGGTCTGCAAATAGGTTATCCTGACTGCCCTCCACTCATCATCTTGAGTATTTCGTCTGGGGGTAGCCCTGATTGCAGCTTGCATAAAGCTTGATGACCAAGAGGAACTTTCTCCCCTTAGCTTCCTTTTCCTCTCTCTCTCTCTTCCTCCTCAATTTCCTCAAGAGTCATAATCCTTTTCCCTTTGTCACCCACAGACCTTTGTGACTCAGGGTGGATAGAGGCTTGGCCTTCATTGCTTGGTGTAGCTTCCATGCTCTGGCCAGAGAGAGGCTGAGAAACACCTTCACCAGCAGGTGTCTCTGAAGGAGTGTGAACCTCTACAGTAGTTGTTGATGATGAGACAGGGGTCTCAGGTTCTGCCACTGGGCCTTCAGTCAAGGTTTCCCCTATGAAACTAATCTTAGGGTCCACCTCAACATCCAGTTGACCGATGACATTGCCTGATTGCCTAAGTCTCCTTCTTAGAGTGAACTCTGCAAGGATCCTATCTTGGATTCTTTGAGCCAATCTGTCAGCTTGTCTTGAGTTGCTTGGATTGACAAGTGGCATGTTGACTAGATCCAATCTTTCATAGAAGTTTAGGTTTTGAAAATCAAAAACTTCTTGTTGCCCTTGAACTCTGTGAAGGATAACGGCTCTTCTGTCAGCATCATACCTCCACTTTATGATGCAGTTTGAAGTTCCTTGTGGTGGAGATGACACAGCCCTTGGTATACCTTCCTCAAAGAGACTCCTGATGATAGAGTCAATAGAGTCCACATTAATGAACTTGAGGAAGTTGTTGAGAAAGCACAACAACAAGTGAGGATGGTGAGTCCTCTATGTCCATTCTCTGTGAAGAACTCCCAGGTTCTGTGGCTGCAATAACTTTCTCCCCCTTTTTGGTAGCATCACCCACTTGCATAGGTGAGCTGGAGGATAAGTCAATTACTTCCATAGGTTCTTGTGTTCCTGGTTGAGCTCTCCTTAAAGGTCTCCCAGCTAGTTTTTCCTTTAGATATGAAATCTAAAGTTGCTGATCATTGACCCTGTTTTATAAGGTAGTCACCTGAGATTCAACGTGACTAACCTTAGAGACTAAATAGGAGCATGTTTTTGACAGTTTTTGCACCTTTAGTCTCAAATTCCCCTCTTCTTCATCAGAAGAATCATTGGGGGATGAGATGATTGGACCAAAGTCCTCTGTCTCACCACCAGCTTGAGGTTCTTGGCTGCTGGTTTTCCTCTGCTCACTAGCAATCTCAGTTGAGATGCCAGTGGGCTGAGTTGCCATGGTTGAGGTCTTAATGATGTAATCACTTTCAGAAGTGAGAGCCTCTTCCATATGGACATCCTGACATGTTCAGAAGTGTCCACCTCAGTAACAGGTGACTGATGTGGGATAGACTGAGGAGAATCAGAGGTACTCATCTCTCTTTGAGTAGGAGAGGAGAAGAGAGACTCATGGTACTCACTGAATCCTAAGTCTTCATCAGTATAGAAGGATAGGTTGGGAATTGGTTGGTTTAGATCTAAAGGCTGGGGATGGTAACTGTCCCCTGAAGGTTGTTCACTTGAGTGTTGAGACTCAAAGTGAAGGCTTAAGGCTATTGGGCTTGTGAGCTCATCAGGGTGAGCATGAGGAACCTCAGCCCTGATAGGTGAAGGAATGGGAGTGGTTTGCTCGTCAGGGGAAGTGGGAGCTCTAGTGTCCACTTCCTCCTGTATGGTTGAGTATATGGGGACCTGCACAGACTCAATAGCCTGAGTAGGGGTTCGTTTGGATTTTCTTTGGTAGGTGAGGGTGATTTGTGGTCTTTTAGTGGTAAAGAAAAAGAAGGTGTGGGTTCAACACTAGCTTGTGTTGCTAGGTTGTCACCTTGAGCAATGAGCTCTAACATTTTAGGGACTAGGGCTGTTGCTACCCCTGAGAAGCCTACAGTTGGCTTCTTCATGATTTTAAAGATGTCGGGCTTCATCTGTCCCAATTTAAGAATATTACTTGTTTCCCTTAATGTGAGCCCAGTTCACAGTTAAGAATGTGTTGAACATATCTAGGAAACATGTAATACTCTAAGGAGTCCAAGTTTGCAAGTAAATTAGTATAAACAAATTGAGAGTACCTGAACTTGACCCCCTGAACCATTCCATGCACTATAAAGGAGAGATCCTCAGGAATCTGGTCCCACCCACCATGCTTGTTTGATAAGCTGTGGATAACCACATGGAGCAGGTATTTCCACTGGGATGAGACCTTCCCTTTCCTGAAGGTCTTTACAGAGAAATCTCCCTCATAGCCCATCTGCTCAAAGGAATGATTAACAGCTTCCTTTGGGAAGGACAACTCACCTTCTTCATCATCCAGCTGCAAATGATGGTTGATGATGGCCGGAGTGATGAAGATTGTCCTCCCTTGCACTGTGGCAGACAGTGCCTTCTCCCCATCCATAATGACCTCTTGGCAGGTCTTCCAGAATTCAAGCAAATGATCCTTATACAGAGTAGGATCAATGGTCAGGGAGGTGAAGTAGTTGGATAGAGTTAAGAATTGGCAAATCTCTAAGAAACTTGCATCTTTCTCAGAGCTTAACAGATCAACCTGATTGTGTTGCCTGTGAAGTTGCATGGAGAAATCTGGGTTGTTTCTGCGGTTAAGGTTGGCCATTTTAGAAGCTTAAGGGTGAAGAAAGGTAGAAAGCAAAGGCGGTTTAAGGAATTAGGTTTGAGGAATAGTGGAATTGAGGAAGATAGTGAGGAAGAGGGGGAACCGTTGGGTATTTATGTGAAAAGGGATTTGAACCAAAGTTAATGAAAGAGGATAAACTTTGAAATCTGGAAGTCGGTCCCACCTCTGAAAAAGTAGTTTACTTTTGCTCAAAAAGTAGTTTTCTTGGAATTCGAAAAGCTTCCGAAGGTAAATTGTCTTCGGAAGTTTTAATGAAAAAGCTTCCGAAGCTAAAATGGCTTCGGAAGATTTTCCTAAGAGTCTTGATAATTTTGCTTCGGAAGAGAAATAAACACTTGAATGCTTTGTATAAGAAATAACAAAGCTTCTGAGAGTTAATTTTGCTTCGGAAGGAAAAAGTCCTTAAAAACAAATAAGTGTCTGAGATAAGAATTTAAGCTTCGAAGATAGATTTAGACTTCTTCCGAAGATAAAATTTCTTAGACAGTTATTTATTTTGAAGACATAATTTTCTTCCGAAGATAAAATTTTATCTTCCGAAGTATCAGAAAATTTTCAAGAATCTAAGGAAAGTCTTCAAAAAGAATTTTACATCCAAAGAAAACATGAGCTTATGAAAGTGATGAACTAGACAACTTAGGACACACATATTTTAAGAAGAAATAATTAGAATTAGTTTAAGCAAAAGTCTACTCAAAGTTAATCATCCCAATAGCCGATATCAGATATTTAAATCTCTGTTCATCAAAAGCTTTTGTAAACAATCAGCATATTGTTCATCTGTATGAACTTTGACTAGTTTAATTAATCCCTTTTCATAGTTATCTCTTATTAAATTATGATGTTGATGTGTTTGGTCCTTGAGTGCTGCACAGGGTTCTCAGTGATAGAGATAGCACTATTGTTGTCTATGTGGATAGGAGTCTCCTTGAAGTTAAATCCATAGTCCAGCATCTGATTTTGAATCCAAAGCACTTGAGCACAGCAGCTTGCAGCAGTAATGTATTCAGCCTCAGCAGTTGATGCAGACACACAGGATTGTTTATTGCATTGCCATGAGACAACCCTTCCACCAAGGAATTGACATCCCCCAGATGTAGACTTTGCAGTCATGTTGCAACCACCATAATCACTATCTGTATAAGCATACAGATTGAAGTCACGATTCTTTGGGTACCATAAACCAAGTGTTGAAGCACCTTTGAGGTATCTTAAAATCCTTTTGACAGTGATTAAGTGAGACATCTTAGGGTTGGCTTGATATCTTGCACAAATACATGTAGCAAACATGATATCAGGCCTGCTAGCTGTAAGATACATAAGAGACCCAATCATAGCCCTGTATAAATGTTCATCTACACACTCCCCCTCAAGATCAGGTCCAAGGGAGTGGTTTCTGGCTATGGGTGTCTTAGCAATCTTACAATCAGTCATGTTGAACCTCTTGAGTATGTCCTGAACATACTTTGACTGACTTATGAAGATGCCATCTTCAACCTGCTTCACTTGAATTCCCAGAAAGAAATTGAGTTCTCCCATTGCACTCATTTCAAATCTGTCTTTCATCAGCTTCTCAAAGTCTTTGTGGAGCTTTGGATTAGTTGAACCAAAGATGATGTCATCTACATATACTTAACTAGCAATAAGTCATTTCCCTGTCCTTTGATGAAGAGAGTTCCATCTATAGTACCTCTCCTGTATCCATGTTTACAAAGATACTCAGACAGTGTCTCATACCACTTCCTGGGTGCTTGATGCAGCCCATAAAGAGCTTTGTCAAGCTTGCAGACATAATCAAGATGATCAGGGTCTACAAAACCGGTGGCTGTTTGACATAAACCTCTTCATCAATCACTCCATATAAGAAAGCACACTTTACATCAAGTTGAAAGACCTTGAAGTTCTTGGATGCAGCAAATGCCAGGAATATCCTAACAGCTTCTAATCTTGCTACAGGAGAAAGACATCAGTGTAGTCAATTCCTTCTTCTTGTGTGTATCCTTGAACAACTAGTCTTGCCTTGTTCTTGATGATAATTCCTCTATCATCCTTCTTATTCCTAAAAACCCATTTGGTTCCAATGGTAGTCTTCACCATGAGGAAGAGGACAAAGGTTCCAAACTTTCTGCCTTTTGAATTGAAGCAGCTCTTGTTGCATAGCTTCAACCCAACTTCCATCCTTAGAGCTTCATCAACTTTCTTTGGCTCTATCTGAGATAAGAAACAAGAGTGAAGACAAACATTTGCTTCATGGGTTTGTCCTCTTGTTCTTACCCCTGTGACAACATCTCCAATGATGTTTGTGTGGGGTGAGACTTGTGGATCCTTAGCTGAGGGATCACAGCAAGTTGCTGAGAAAGATCCAAATTTGAGAAATTTAGATCTGGCATAGATGATTCACCCTCCACATTACCACACTTATCAAGATTAACTTGATCCAATGAGTGTGTAACATCATTGATGTTGTCATCTATGGTGTGGTTATTAGCATCAAGAAATTCCTGATCACTATCACCATCACCATTGTTGTCTTCTACAATTGAGGTATCTTTATCTGGTTGAGGAGCCTCTGAGCTGGAATTTGAAGGCAACCCAGATGTATCAGCTGAATTGTCATTGTAGTGCTGATAGAGACCTCATTTGCTGAAGTAGTTCCAACTGGAGCTGAAGATGTATGAGTTGAGGGTCTTCCTAGCTCAAATCTTGGATCAGGATCACCTGTATTTAGATTTTCTGCAGATCCTGAAACATTCTCACAAGATTTGTTAAAACAGTTGGTAACTAAATCAAGATCAAATAGCCAATCAGGACCATTGGCTGACTCCTCAACATTGGCTGACTCCTCAACAATTCTAGTTCTGAGATTGTATACTCTATAAGCCTTAGCTTGGGAAAGTATCCAATGAAATGTCCATCATCTGATTTCTCAGCAAACTTGGCAATTTGATCCTTGGTATTCAAGATGGTGCAGGGACATCCAAATGACCTGAGAAAACCAATGAAAGGTTTCCTCTTGTGCCAAAGTTCATAAGGAGTCTTACCATGTGTCTTAACTACTAAAACTCTGTTTTGCACATAGCAAGCAGTATTTACTGCCTCTGCCCAGAAGGTGATGGGCAGTTTAGAGTCAGACAACATAGTTCTTGCAGCTTCAATTAGTGTCCTATTTCTCCTCTCAGCAACTTCGTTTTGCTGAGGAGTCCTGGGAGCACTATATTGTCTTGTAATACCTTTTTCATCACAAAATGTATCAAGGATTTGGTTCTTGAATTCAGTTCCTTGATCACATCTTATGGTTTTGACCTTGTGATCACTTTGATTCTCAACTTTTTAAGATGAAATTCTTCAGAATCTCAGGGGTTTCATCCTTGATTCTAAGAAAGAAAACCCAAGTGAATCTTGTAAAATCATCTGTGATCACTAAACAGTAAGAGGTCCTTCCTAAACTCATTAACTGGTGGGGCCAAAGAGATCCATATGTAACAAGTGTAGGGGAGTAGTGATGGAGTTTCTTTCCTTAGGCTTGTGAGATACCTTATGTTGCTTCCCTTTCAGGCATGCAACACAATGATCATCACTTGTAAACTCTTCTTTGGCATTCCAGTTACCAAATCATGTTTAATTAATTTATTCATGTTCTTAAAGTTTACATGGCACATTCTTTTATGCCATAGGAAAGAATCATCACTATTTGCTTTAGATAGAAAGCATGAAACTTCTCTAGAGGGAGATGTTTCTTGCAAATCCATCTTGTACATGTTCCCTTTCCTGGGGGCTCTGAGCAGGATATGCTCATGAGGAATGACCACTCCAGGCTTAAGAACAATGCACTCATGCTCAGTAAAGAGTATGTTATGACTCTGATCACAAAATTAGGATACACTCAGAAGATTGTACCCAAGCTCCTTAATAAAGTTTACCTTCTCAATGCTGAGCTTACCATTTGTGACCTTGCCCCTTCCTGAAATGTAACCACCTTCATCTCCTCCAAAAGCAACTGGTCCTCCATCAACTCTCTCAAAATTATGGAGTAGAGACCTATTGCCTGTCATGTGCCTGGAACAGCCACTATCAATTATCCAGACATTCCTGCTTGTCTTGAGCTGTTCCTGCACAAAGAAAATGATTAGTTACATTTGGAAACCCAAGCCTTGTTTGTCTTGGGCTCACTAAGTATAATAGAAGGTAATGCAACAGTAATAGATCATATGGTTGTACTAGGGAGATCTTTAACTGTTGTTGATGAAGAAACTTCAGTCATTTGGTCTTTCTTAGACTTCCACACCACCTTTGGAGTCTTGGACTTGACCTTCAAAACCTTAGAAGCTTTTGGGACTTCACAAGTTTTGATGACTGAACCTTCGAAAGATTCTACAGTCACTGCAGCAGACTTCAGTGCTTCGGAAGAACTCCTTTCTTCCGAGACCAATTTTTCTTCCGAAGGTAATTTTCCATTTACCTTCTTCTTTGATTTGGAGCTTCCGAAGGAAACAGACTTTCCTTCAAAAGCTTGAGTCTTCTTGAAACTCTTTGAAGTCTTTGTATTGGTCATATGGATAGTACTCTTAGGATTGTATGGGCAATCCTTAGCAATGTGAGAGGTACTTTCACACATGACACATAACATCTTCTTCTTCAAAGGAGTCTCCTTATGAGAGCAAGACTGGCTTTGGTCACATCCCTTCTCCACTTTCATCTTGGTAGATGAAGAGACAGTTCTTTTGGGCTGTGAACTGTTCTTGGAGTTTGATAGTCCAGGCTGTGCAGCAGTGGTACACAGCAGCTCAGTCTTCTTCTTTGTACTGAGATGATTTGAACAAGAACCAGGACTCTTAGCTGAGGAGTCTTGGTTGATGTCTTCAGTCCTAACTACTTTGAAACCTACAGAGATAAAAACTTGTTTCTGCTTAGCATCAAAAGTAGCCTTGATATCTTGAGCCTTCTTTGCTTTTCTTTTGCTCTTCCTGATCAAGTTCTTTCTCTTAGACTTGGTCATCAAAGTAGATTTCTTCTCCTCAGAAGGATAGTGGCCCTTGGTAGAATCCTCTTCTTCACTCTTCTCAAAGGAATTCTTCACTATCTCTTCTTCATCCTCCTCACTTATATGAGAGGAAGCTCATCTTCACAAGTTCCACACCTAGGAGATCTTACAGACAAGATTGTGTGTGGAGGAGCTATCTCATTTGATCCCAGTCCCTGTCTATCACTTTGTTGTGCAGTGTAAATCCAGGATAATCAAACTTGAATCAAATCATGAAGAATTAGATCAAAATATGATAATCACAATCAAAACCCCTTTGATCTTCAATTAGATTGCAAAATATGTGCTTACAAGTAAATCCCTCAATCTATTGGTCATGCAACCATTAACCAAAACCTAATGACAATTAACCTATTTATAGTCTAGACTAATATTCACTAATTGCACTTAACCCCCTAGACTTAGGCTAATTAACATAAAATTACATATAAAGCATAAAAATGACTAAAAACAAAACAAAATATATTTTGTTCACACAAAATATATTTATTACAATAAAACTCCTAGTCATCTAAATCTTCAACGTCTCGTCTCGGTTCCTCGTCTCGAACGTGTCGGGTTTGACTTTTGTTGACTTTAACCGTGACGTTGACTTTTGTTGACTTTCACTGTGTTGATAATATAGACTATCTTTTCCAGCTCCAACAATACTCCCCCTTAGTCTATCATTATCAACGTTTTCAAACAAATTCAGCACCGAGAAGTCAACATTAGAAAGATATTCAATTTGAATCTTTCTGAATCTGATGAGAAAGATTATTCATCTCATAAGCTCCCCCTATTTATATGCTCCCCCTTTTTGAGTGCAATCTTTGTGTAGATATTGGAACAGCTTTCCCAAATCTCTAATCTCGAGTGCTTCAGAAGATGTAGGATGAGGATTCCTAGCTCGGTGTCTTCTGCAAACTTGAGGAACAGGTTCTCTGATCAGGTACACTACTCAACTGATGATCGGCCATCACTTACAGCAAAAACCTGAAACACATTCTCAAACACAATCTCGACATTTCTAATTAGATCATTTCATTTTAACAAAATAAACCCGTGTTTATCTGTAACTGAAAAACAAGCGAACCCGTGTTCGTTTGTGCACAATTTCTGTGAAATTCATGAAAAATGATAAAATTGAAACAACATAATATGGAAGACCTAAAAAAAATTTAAAATGAAATTTTATTATATTTTTTTTATTTTTAATGTATATATCTTTATTATAACATTTTTTTATTTGTAAATTTTTTAATTACCGAGAACTTAATCGATCATGAGATCACATCCTCAAGATATACTTTAGCACAAAGATGAATTTAATCATCAACAAGCAATGAGATCACACTGATAACTGAACCTAATTACAGTCTTTGAATGATTTTTGAAATTCTCAAACAGATCAATAACGATTGTTGATATGTTTGTCCACTTAATTTCATGCCTTATCTTTTTCAACAAGCAGCAAATGATTCGTTAAGGTTCGATTAAATGCTTTAGAATGCTAGGACCCCACAATGATTTGGCAAAAACCCTCACCCAACCTCAGGATTTCTTGACTTTTGTTACGATCTTTATAGAGCGAGGCGTGTGCATTAGTGTGCAAGTGATTATCAATAGAATATTGCATTCTGTGATGAATTAGATGATTTGACACTACTTAGACCAAAATGGTGAGAGCTCCAGGTCTATACTCACGTATAACAAAGGAGATGACCATTTAATCATGTGCCGATGAGAGCTCCAGGTCAGTACTATCGTACAGCAGAGGAGATCATCACTCCAGGTCAGTACTTCCGTACAGCAGAGGAGATTAGCACAAACACAAGACACATAAATACACCAATCACGACTCAAAGATATGGCTTATATGATTTGTATCATGGTGGGAGAAAGATCAATTCTCAATCCAATTTTTGTTAGGACTCAGTTTTTGTGCAGGCCAAAATGATTGCGTAAATCCAGACATTCTTAAGCATATATTTTAATTTAAATCATCATACTGCTGTCTACTTTATTTTTCAGGCTGAGTCTACCAAGCATATCATTAAAGAATCTGATTGTTTTTCTTTTATTTACAATTAAAAATAAGATGTCAATCAGATAACAGCATCAGTTACTATCATTTCTCATTTTAAAAACGCAAGTCATGCAAAAACAAGCATTGCAAGAAGATATACAATCTTTTCTCAATCGTCTCAAATCAAGTTCTCAGTTCTCTTTTCATTTTTATTTACTTATACTCTCCCCCTAAATTTTTATTTTTGCAAATTTTTTTTTATTTTGTATTTATTTTTTTTATTTTTTTATTATTATTTTTTAATTTTTTTATTTTGCAAATTTTTTTAAACTGTACAAAAATAAAAATTTATCAAAGAAGGTCTTCCTAACTACACTGATATGAAGATAAGAAATGAATTCTCAAGAAATATGCAGTGATTGTGAAGTGAGAACGGTGATTGTGCATATAAATATCCAGATTGTGTATAAAATACCATGACCTTAACCTGTTTGTTCCGCCTCAAATTTGAATCAAGAACAATCTCTGTCAGTAAACCGGATTACTAACAGTCCTCCTGAATTGTTCCTGCACTCATTAACAAATTAGTTAGAAAGGGAAACCCAGGCCATCGTAGTCCTGGAAGTTCCTTTTTCATCAAGATAAGTAACAAGCTTCTGCACACAACCGTTTAAACAATCGGGGATTGTTGTATCCTTCTTTTTAATTTGCCAAATTTGCTTCGGTTCAATTAATTTGGATTTGAATGAATTAAATTTGGAAATTATTTTCTGTTTAAGACCGGAAGGAAAAGAATTTGGTTTGAAACCTTTGGTCATTTTAATCTTTGAATCATGTGAAACCGGCTTCACATGAAAAGGTTTGGATGGAGGGTTTTTCATCCAACCATTCAAAGATGTGTGTTTTTTACCTCTTGATCCAGAGAAGCAACCCGTGTTGCCTTTACCGTCTGGAACATTCTTTGTAGACTTACAGCTTGAGAAGCAATTCGTTTTGCCTTTACCATCCGTAGCAAGCCTTTGAGGACATTTCTTAACCACATGACCTTCTTTTCCACACTCAAAACAAGCCTTGAAAGGCTTTTGATTCTTTGTAGTTCCGTGTTGTGCAAGTGCTGAGAAGGATTGCTTTGAGCTTGTAGCAGATACTTGCTGGTTTTGGCATTTGCTATGCTGAATAGGGAATAGGATTTTCACTGATTGACTGGGTTGCTTTGCAATTGGAGAAGAGATCCGTATCGGTCTTGATTCAACTTTAGGAAGCTTTTGAGACTTGACACTGTCAGGAGATATCTTGATATGAGATGAATCAACACGCTCCTCTATGATTGATTCATCATCTGAGCTTATCCAGTCTCGTATACACAGTTCTGCTTCCAAAGGATCTTGATTGACACCTCCTATTGTGTTGGCTTCGCTTATATGATTCTGATTGTCTGATGATTCAACAATTGTTCCTTCTTTTACAAACCTGACGGGAACAAACGAAGGAATGTTACCTGATTTGAATTTGTTGAAGAAAGTTGGAGAAGCAACTGAAATTGGTGTTGGAGCATCAGAAGTGGAATTGGCATTAATCTTCTTATCAAACCCTTGCCTGAGGAATCCTAAACCTACAGGAGAATCCTGCACATCTCTAACCTCTTTAAGATTAACATTGCTTAAACCTGCATTTAAACTATTAGTTTCTGCAGCTTTAATCAAATCATTAGATGGATGAGGTTGAGGCATATGAGAGTAACAATGGGTGCTAGGAGGAGGATAGACGTATGGATTTTCACCACAACCAACTCCCGTTTTAATCCTAGCTCCCCTTTGTTTACACAATAGCTCTTCATGTTTCATTCCGGATATGGTCCATCTATCAAGCTTTGTTTTAAGCTTGCTTGTTTCAAATTCAGCCAAAGTGAATCTTTCATTTAAAAGATTAATTTCAACATTTCTTTCAAGAAGAGTTCGTTTTAAATGATCATTTTCTTTTAAAACTTCATTTAATTTTATGAAATACTTGGCTTCATTCTTTTTAAGTTCTGCATTTATGGTGGTTAACTCCTTTTGGTTTTCTAAAAGTAACCTATTAGCTTTATACACACCAAATAAACGAATTTTGCAAGCAAAAGAACACATGTCCTGAACTATCTCGTATGGAAGATCCAGGATGACTCTTTCAGCAGTAAGAGCCTTCTCACAGTTGCAAACTCTGGTATTTTGCTTCCATTCCTCTTCCTTCTCAGCATCACAAACATCAGCATTCAACTCAGCTCCACCTTTACCCATTGATGTCTGCTTAAGCTCCTTTTGTACCTCTTTAGTTTCAGGTTTTGGTAAACCGTCGGAATTGGTGCCAGAATCTGATCTCTCTTCTGGTTTCTCTTTGGTGTTTAAACTGATCTTTGGAGTTAGATATGTTGCTTCATAGTACTCACGACGTTTGATATCCAACTCAATCTCTTTCAGTTTGTTGATCACCTCCATCAGTTTGTAATCCCGAAAGCCTCTATCTCGTTGAATCGACTTGCCGTGAGAGCTCTATTCTGATGGGAGGGAATCAAGTAATCTTAGAACTTGTTCATGATTTCCCAGTTGGGCATCAAACTTCTTCAGATTACTTGCCACCAAAAGAAAACGATCAACAAAATCAGACATCATTTCATTCTTTAAAGCTGCAAAATTATCAAACCGACATTGTGCAATTGTGAGATCATCAGATTCAAATGATTTAATCAGTTCTGCAAAAGCCATTTTTATTTTTATTTTGTTTAAACAATTAAACGCCCCAAAAATATTTTTCCCAAAAAAAAATTTAGAATAATTCTCCCGCAGGAATAATATTATTTTTTTTTAAATGACACACTAGACAATCTTAGCAACTGGGGTCAAGCTGAACAAAATGATAATTTCGCTGAAATTGTAGTTTCGCAGAGCTAGTTTCGCAGAAATATCTAGTTTCGCTGAGTCGACAGTAGTTTCGCTGGAAATTCCGGCAGCAGTTTCGCTAGCCAAATGCTTTAGACTGCTTTGTTTCGCCGATAATTTCGCACAAAACAAGCTTGAACTTTCGTTCAATGATACTTTCGGCAGCAATTTCGCTTGTAATATGCACACAAGCACTGTTGAACTTTCGTTCAAGATCACTACTTTCGCTGAAGTGCTGAAATTAACTACAAAGTGTAAAACATTTGTAGTTTCGCTGAAAGAACAGGCAATTTCGCTGGAAGAACTCGTAGTTTCGCTGGACGAAGCTGAAAAGCTTTTTCAACACGAAATCACTCTGAAATCGCCGAAATCTCAATGGATTTGAAACCTGATGATTAATAGAGCTTTCCCAACCAATAACAAGCAAACTTCAATCAATTTCCATATCAATAACACTCAAATTTATCCAAAATTGATGAAAACATGATATTGAACAAAAACAACCAAAACCTCAACTTCTCTCTCTAATAATCTTCAAATCTTCAGTGAATTTGATCCAAAATGGCTCTGATACCAAATTGTAAATCCAGGATAATCAAACTTGAATCAAATCATGAAGAATTAGATCAAAATATGATAATCACAATCAAAACCCCTTTGATCTTCAATTAGATTGCAAAATATGTGCTTACAAGTAAATCCCTCAATCTATTGGTCATGCAACCATTAACCAAAACCTAATGACAATTAACCTATTTATAGTCTAGACTAATATTCACTAATTGCACTTAACCCCCTAGACTTAGGCTAATTAACATAAAATTACATATAAAGCATAAAAATGACTAAAAACAAAACAAAATATATTTTGTTCACACAAAATATATTTATTACAATAAAACTCCTAGTCATCTAAATCTTCAACGTCTCGTCTCGGTTCCTCGTCTCGAACGTGTCGGGTTTGACTTTTGTTGACTTTAACCGTGACGTTGACTTTTGTTGACTTTCACTGTGTTGATAATATAGACTATCTTCTCCAGCTCCAACATGCAGGGATGAGGATATCATGTTCTTGAAGGTCTCTTCTTCAAGAACACTCTTTCCAGCCTTGGCTTTGCTGATCACAAGCTCAGCCTGGCACTCAGTCAACTTAGTTACGAGATCCTGGATCTGAGTTCTGAAATCTGTATGTTCATGTTTTAGTACTGAAATGGTTTTCTCCAAGTCCTCTATCTTTAACTTGTAATTATTTTCAGACTTTCTAAAATCAGATTTTAATATGTTTAATGACTCAAGATCAGATCTCATTTCTAAGTTGTAGGACCTGTATCTGTTTACTTTAGCAATGCATTCAGGAGTACCGAGATGTTCCAATACCTTGGCTTCATCATGGTCTGCCATAAGTGCTTGGTTTGGAGAAGCATCTTCCACCTGAAAGCTCCAGTCAAAGCCTCCCTCTTCAACAGCAATAGCAGCATGTTGCTTTGGCTTCTCATTTTGAGGGGCTTTGTCAGTGTAGTTTGGTCTGGTTTGTGCTTGGCCCCCATTTGTTTTAGGTGCCTTACACTCCCTAGCAAAGTGGCCCATCAGGTTACAGTTGTAACACTTAACTTTGCTTTTATCCAGCCCAAACTTTCCACTGGTAGCATTGCTTGGAAACCTTCTTCCTGTTCTCTTGTAGAACTTCTTGGCTCTGTGTGTGAGGAGAGCCATCTGCTGAGCTATCTCCATGTATTCCAGGTCATCTGGATGGTTACAGTCCAGGTCTTCAAGAGTGAAGAGAGAGTTCCCACAGCTTTCATCAGTAGACACAAAGGCTTGAGAAGAGGTTGTCTCTTGGAATGGGCTTCCTTGAGTAAAGTTCTCCCTGGGTGTCTCTGGGAAGGTGATGAAAGGACCCTTTTGTGAGTTGTCAGGGTAGCATATGAGATGATGTTGGGGTTCTATGCTATCCCTTTCAATCACATGAAAGGCTGAACCCATTTGATTGTTGGAGTTGCCAAATGAACCTTGCATGTTCATATCCATCTGGTATCCACTGAGAATCCCATATAACTCTGTCAGAGTAAGAGTTTTAAGGTTCTCAGTCCTCTTGATCACCACACTGTAGTGTGTCCATTGCCTAGGAAGTGAGGACATAAACTTCCTTACAATGTCCCTATTCTCAAGAGGAACTCCAACATCAACTAGGGTATCCACTATCTCAACATACCTGAAGTATTGTTGAGTCATGGTTTCACCTGCTTTAAAGGTGAAGTTTTCAAACTGCTGCTTCAGGAGATCCTTCTTGTTCTCCTTGGCTTCAGAGGAGCCTTCATACATCAGCTTCAGTGCATCCCACAGCTGTTTAGCTGTTTTGCACTTCTTAAAGCCTCTGTATACAGAGTTTGGGAGAGCAGTCTGAAGAGCAGTCATGGCCTTCCTATCAATCTCTACTCTTTTTCTATCTTCATCAGAGTAGTTGGCCACATCTTTTGGAATCATACCAGCACCAGTAGCAGAAGGAGTACTGGGTATGAAAGGTCCATTGGTTGATCATACATAAAACTTGGGTCGCCATCCCTTGGTTGATCATAGAGGATGAGCTTGTTGAATCTTTTGTAGCTTGGCATTCTTCCGAAGCTTCTTTCTTTTCGGAAGAAGCCTTCACCACCTTTTCTTCCGAAGCAGTCTTCTTCTGGGATGGTTTCAAGGGGACTCTTTTGCTTTTCTGAGTCTTTACAGCTTTAGCTTCTGAAGCCTTTTTCCTTTCGGAAGAAGAATCTTCTTCCGAAAGAAGCCTGGCTTCAGAAACAAGCTTTCCCTTTTTCATCACTTGAACCATTTGATATGGTCCAAATGAGAAACCTTCCCTGACTCCTTCCTTATTAACATTATTTGCATAATGTGTGCTAGCAGGATTGTAGTAACAATCTTTGGCCATGTGGTTTTGAAGACCACACATCATGCATGCAATGTTAATCTTTTGGGAATGTGAGGATTGCTGTTTCTTGTTCTTTTTCTCTTCATCAGCAACCTTTCCCTTTAATTTCTGATCCTTTGGTAGGATAGGAGTACTGGTACTACACCCCTTTCCTGAATCAGAATTTCCAACCACCTGAATCCAGCTGAGATGAATACACCTTTTTGCTTTGGGTCTATCTTTAGCTTGGACTCAGCCACTTTCTTGGTAGTTTTTCTGGCTGCCTTAGCTCTGCTTCTTCTGGCTTTGGTGGTCAGGGTTTGATCATCATTGGCAGGGGAGGGCATAATTACCTGGTTCTTCCCCGTGATGGTCTCCATAGTTGCATCATTTTTTAACTCATGAGAGGGTGGGTTAGCAGATGGAACCTCTTGCTCTTCAGTACCACACCTTGGTTGTCTTATAGACTCATAAGAGTGTGGTGGAGAAATTTCATTGGTTCCCAACCCACCTTTGTTTTGGTAACAAAGTTTTGAGTGAGAGGATGATGCAAGAATGGCTTGGAAGTTTTGCTCGAAAATAGCATACTTCCTGGCTTGAGCCTCAGCTGTGACAAGCTGGGCTTGAGCCTCAGTAAATTTGGATATTAAATCCTTTATCTGAGTCTTATAGTTTGTGTGTTCATGTTTTAATAGGGACACAGTTTTCTCTAACTCCTCAATTTTTCTTTGGTAGTCAGATTCAGCCCTTTTAAAGTCAGATTTTAAAACATTTAAAGACTCAATATCAGATTTAATCTCCATATTGTAGTCCTGATACAGTTTAACCTTAGCAATACAGTCAGGAGTACAAAGATTTTCATATACCTTGTTTTCATCTGTACCGGCCATAAGTGCTTGAACAATAGTCACATCATGTACCATGAAGCTCCAGTCAACTTCTTGAGCCATTGCAGCTGTTTCTGTTGACTTTCCGGTGAGCTTTGGTGTAGAGGGATGTGTGGAGGCCTGTGGGGTTCCCGGATTGGACTTGGGAGCCTTGCATTCCCTTGCAAAATGACCAAGTTGGTTACAGTTGTAACATTTGGCCTTGGTTTTGTCAAACCCAAATTTGCTGTTGATTGGGTTCTGAGGAAATTGCCTTCCAGTTCTCTTAAAGAACTTCTTTGCTCTGTAGGTTAGAAGAGCCATTTGTTGGACTATGTCCACGTATTCCACGTCATCCGGGCTAAAACACTCTAGATCATCAAAGCAGTATTGATAATCATTTGAGTGTCCACTTCCTGAGACAAAAGCATAGGTGTCATGAAAGGAGCATTGCTGAGCTTGTTGAGACCTTGGAGTCTCATGAAATGTGATGTATGGCTCAGAAGAACAAGATGGCTGCTGGGTGTAAGTCAGGTATTGTTGAGGCTGGGAGATTCCTGAGCCTTCAGCAACCATTAAAGCATTGCTAGCAGGAAGACTCAAGGGTCTGCTTGTCTGATGACCCCTCTTACTTTCCATTTCCAAACAGTATCCATCAAGGATCCCATAGAGTTCGGTCATGGTGAGTGTATTCAAATTCTCTGTTCTCTTGATAGAGACACAGTAGAATGTCCACTCATTGGGTAATGCACTCATGAACTTTCTTGTTAGGTCTCTGAGTTCATGAGCAATTCCCACAGATTGAAGGGAAAAAATGAGATCCATGTACCTGAAATATTGCTGGCTAAGAGTCTCTCCAGCAACATAGGTGAAGTTCTCGAACTGCTGCTTCAGTGAGTCCTTCTTGGAGTCATTTGAGCTTGAGTACATTTGACCAAGCGCATCAAAGAGTTCTTTGGCAGATTTACAATGCTCAAACCCCACCATGATAGAGTTTGGAATTGCAGTCATAAGAACAGTCATAGCATTGCTGTCGATGTCAAGCTTCTTCCTGTCTTCATCAGAATAATCTTCAACAGCTTTCTCAATCATGGCACCATTTCCACCAGCTACTTTTGGCTTATACGGGCCATTGACAATTGATTGCCACATCTTGTTGTCTTGATACCTGATGAAGCCTTCCATTCTTCTGCTCCAAGACCAGAAGTTTTCAGGGGTGATGATGGGTGCTTTGGTCATCGTCCCCATCTCTACTTCAGATTTGTTGAGGGCCATTTTGAGTGAGGTATAAGGAGGAGTGAAAAACAGGTTGATTAGGATGGTAAGATCTCACAATCAAGAGCCTAAAAAGCTCTGATACCAATTGCAGGATCGGGTTTGTCACTTAAACACTTGGATTTCTCTCAAACTGGCTTATGGAAAACTCAAATCAGATGAAGTAATGTCTTTTACAAGAGTTGATAATAATATATTAAGTAGCAAAGGAACACGTAGAAATAAATTTTCAAGGCACTTGTATATATTACTTCTCAACTCAAGATATTACAAGACTCTTACAAGCATGAAACAACAGTTACAATGAGAAACTATATATACTAGATCCTACAGCCGGATATACTTTGATACCAGCTGGAAACCTAAGACTAAAGCATATACTACAATGCTAAAGTTAAGGTATCTTAGATAAAGTATTATCTAAGATATGGTAGTCATGACATGTCCATGACTTACCTTTTGTCACCAACTAAAGATGGCAACTGTACTAACACAAAAAGGTAAACAGTGGATCAAAGTATGGTCAACTACATGGCTTTTGAGAAAACGCCATGCAGTATCTCAGAGATTTGCAGCGGAGTGTCAGAGAGACCATACTTATGTCCAATGGATAATAGGAGTGTCTTCCGAATGTAAGTTGGCTTCGGAAGAACAAGTTCTTCCGAAGCCACTTATACTTCGGAAGAGGCTTCTATACTTCCAAGGCTTGAGGACTTCTGAACTTCGGAAGTTGACTTTAGATCTTTCTTTCTGAGTCTTGATCTTCGGAAGTAGGTTCTTTGTCTTCGGAAGTTGGAGTTTTCTTTCGGAAGTAAGCTTTACACTTTGTCTTCGGAAGAGCTCCTTATTCCTTCGGAAGTTCCATACTTAGCTTCGGAAGTCCTTTGTTTGTTGTACCAAAATCTTCTAAGTGACTTGGTTTTGGTTGCACCAGCCTTTCTAGATCCAACATGTTCAATACAGCTTCCATTTCCCTCACCCACCAGTGAGCCGTAGCCGCAGTGCCGTTACCATCGAAAGTAGGGGGCTCGCATCGTTGAAACGCCCCATAGTTATAGTCTCGTGCCGCCTCCAGCGCATGCTCTTCTTCTTCCTCTTCTTCATCATCAGAGAGAACCGTTCTAGGCTCCGGTTCCTCCCATCCTCCCGAAGACCTGTTCCTCTCTTTTCTTTCTCCTTCCTTTACAGCCTTAATCACTTCGGTCACCAGAGACGGTAGGATCGTCTGCATGACCTGATGAACCTCCTCTGCAACTGCCTCTTTCATTGAGGCTCTCATATTCGCACTCTCATCACCAGCCTCCGGATGAGGGGTCTCAGGTTCATCATGAGCCACCTCTTTGGCCCTAGGCCTTCCTATTGTGACCCGTGGTTCAGCACCACGTCCACCACTACCTCCACCACGAGAAGCTTTAGACGATCTACCATCGGCCATCCTCACATACACTGAAAGATTCAAACACCAACACGGTCATTCAAGGTGTTGGTCCATGTGATCGATGAACAGTACAATTGATTGAATAGTTTGATCAATATCACTTACATAAGCACAATAACAAACAATTGAGAGAAGAATAAGATGAATCAAGACATATTTGAAATGCAAATGAACTAACTCACTCAATATCAATAAGCACAATGTATTTCAATGAAGTAACTGCTTGAGAATGATAGTTTGCAACAGAATTCCACGTTTTGGGTTTTGCAAACTTATCATGCAAAATGAAATAACAAAAGTATATATAGCAGTCATAGTTTCGCTGACAGTTTCGCTACAAGCGAAACTGTTATGCCGAAACTATAGTTTCGCCCGGCAGAACATAAGTTCGCCGGGTAAACCAAAACAGCAAACTGTGAGCGAAACTATAGATTCGCTCACAGTTTCGCTGGACTGCCAAAACTACTAATAACTATCAAAATACAAAATGAAACTAACACAAGTCCTATTACAATGAAAAGTAAACATCTATACTAAAGTGAGTCCAACCTATCATGATCTTCAATACTCCCCCTAGGTTGGACCTCACTGTTTTCACTGCTCTTTGTTTGGCTCTTCAGCTCCCGTTTCCTCAGCTGCTGTTGATCTGTCTTCAATTCCTCCTGCAGCAATGTCTTGAGAAGCTTCAGCCACTGATTCTCCAAGATTAGTTCCTGCCTCATCAGCTTCATGAGAATGACCACTAGCTCCAGCAAACTGCCTAGTTAAGTCTTGAACATCCATAGCCAAGTCATCTTGTGCTCTCACCTTTTCAGCCAAACTTTTCACCTCTGCCCGAACTCCCCTTATTTTGTTTGCCACATTCATAAACAAGCTTGCCTCCTTCCTTGTTTCCTCACCTGCCCCCGCCTTTATATGATTTTCACAGAGAATCAAAAGATCTTCATCACAAAAGCTGAATAACTCCATTGGGTCAAACACCCTAAATTCTCTTCCTTGTTTAACTCTAATCACAGCCTCCCCGGTGTTATTATCATAGAACCACTTCTCAAAGTCCTGTAAACGAGGAGGAAGAGGATCAGCCAGTCTTACTCTGTTCACAGTCTTAGGTGGTTTAACTCTCAACACAATTCTCCCTTTCCCTGTCTCCCAGTCTTTGTCTTTCTTGGATCTCTTTCGTTCAGCCTTCATAAAACCAAATGATTCAAAATTATCATTTAGACCATTTTTAATCTCCTTCTCCAGAAATTCTGCCCTTTCACTTAAATTAGCATTAATCAAAGGCAATGTAGCTAATCGTCTCAGATCCCACTTAGGCAAGGTCTTAAACGCCTTCCTCTTGAGCATGTAACTGATATTGCCTCCTCGTCTTTTAATCAAGAACATCTTTAAGAAAGGATTATAACACCAGCTGATTATCTTCTTGTCTGCTTCCTTTCTGTTCAAACCCTCCAAATTTTGAAACAGAGGGGTGAGTTCTTCAGCCTCCTTCTCTTTTATCAACCAATCACTCTTATCCATTTCAAACACATCATTCTCATCCTCTCCCTTCTTAGCCACATACACTAGAGGTCTTTCATCTACTTCATAGAATTCCGGCTCAGAATCATAATCAATCAACTGCTCATCCTCCTGTTCTTCTTCATCAATCAAACTTTTACCTTTATCTGATGTCTCCTCATGAGTAGCTTTAACAATCACTTCTTCTCCCAAAATATCTTTATCAAAGTCAAACTGTAGATTAACAAACTCAGCCTCAACAATCTCATCTTCATCATTTCTACCAGCCTCTTCATCCTCTTCTCTTGAAATCTCTTGTTCTCTTGTTTCAGTGTCAGCTGCTCCAGAGGTGCCCTCTCCTACCTTTGATGAGGTACCAACATTCAAGAATGGATACTTAGATAAATCAGTCATATCATCTAACTCAGATTGAGTTAGTTGACTGGGTAGGCCAGCAGCAGCCTTCATCTGTGAGATCTCTTCAAATAACTTCTTCATCAAGCTGTTCTGATCAATCAACATCTTTTTCATTCCATCCATGATCTCATCTTTCTGTTGTTCCCGAATCTCTTGATTCATCAGTTTGGTCTTTATCATACTTAACTCATTAGCCAATGAAGTATTTAGACCACGAATCATATCCTCATCAAGACCAGCACTTGCTTCTTTCCCAGCTGTGAAACCCTCATGTCTATGTTTTGATCTCCGTTCAGGTTCTACAAAGTCAGTCCTCTTTTTAGACCTTCGTTCCTTCTCCACCCTTATCTCTTCAGCTTGTGTATCTATATCTTCTTCAAAATCATAATCTTTCTCCTTTGCATATCTCTTTCGTTTCTTAGCTGCATCAGCTTGTTTCACCCGTGTTTCCTCAGCTCTTTTATTTTCAGACTCATCCACTCGTCTGATATAATTCCATCGCTCTGGTGGATACATGTTCTCCCAGAGATGGGTTATTTTACCGCTGAAATCATGGCGTATAGCACAGCAATCTGCAAATATCCGAGGGTTCATCTGAACCAATCTCTTAACTTCACCGTGTTTAGGAACATCAGGAATCAAATCATCAATCATCATCTGAATAAAACGAGGATATAACAACCATTTATCGTTTTTCACTGCCATCACGTTTTCTGCCATACAAGCGAAGATCAATCTAGCAATGTTTGCCTTCTCTCCTTTGCAACATATCACCATTGCTTTGGCCCAGTCAAGATTAAGTCCATCTGATCCACCCTTACGGTGATCTAAGCACATAATAAACACGTGAGCTATATATCTCCATTGTTTAGATAAAAATGACTTTTTAATCTCTTTCCTTGACCCAAAAACTGGTCCCTCATATCCCATTTGCCGAAAAGATTGGAATACTTCAGATTCTGTCATATCAACCTCATCACCAGTATCATCGTCCAGTCTAAGAATCCTCGACACATCTTCAGCAGTAATAGATATATCATGAGCAAGTACTCTAGCTGTGATCCTCTGAACATCTCTCCGGTGTTGTATTCCGCTGACCTCCAAAAATCTCTAATGTGAAGATCATATATAGTGGGAGAATGAGAGATAGCATATGCAATGGGTGATCTTTGGAGCCATCGAATACAATCTCGAAATCCGGCCGCTTTAGGCAAAGTATCATCTAATATGGCAGTAATGTTATTCCTCTCGTCAAACTTTAGATTCGCCATAATAATCTGAAAAGATCAACAAATAAATTTGAATAAGAAATACTGAAAATAAGAGAAATAAGATACAAACAAAAGAAACAATTAATTTCGGCAAGCGAAACAATAGTTTCGCTCACTAAGACATGATTGATTCGCTGAATTAAAGACAGGTCGTCAAGGAAATCAAACAGTTTCGACGAGCGAAACTATAGTTTCGCTCATAGAAACTTGTTAATTTCGCAGAACAAAAAGTATTTTCGACAAGATTAGAATGATTCAAAGTAGTTTCGCAATTAGTTTCACCAAAAATTAATTTAGATTCGCTGTTACAAATTAGTTTCGCTGACATGAGAAATTATAGACGAAACTGTGAAATGAGAATTAGTCTTTGCGAAATTAGATAAGATGCGGCGAAACTGTTAAGTTCGCTCGGACAGCATAACTTTACAGTTTCGCTGAAAAACAGTGAACTTTCGTTCAATTTCGCTGAAACTTCGGTAGTTTCGCTGAACGAACAGCGAAACCACCGAAGCGACAAATCCAAATCGCTTGCCAGAACAAAGATCTAATCCAGATTAAATGATCAATTCATGTTCGAAACTCACACCTGAAGTGAAAATCACTCAAAATCGGTCCAAAAACCAATTTCAAATCAATATCGCCGTATATGAAACCAATAAACCCTAACAGTCGACTTAAACCAGATATGCGAAGTTATGAAGAAAATTTCGCAAAATTGACTTATATAGTCAATAGTTTCGCTGGCAGCGAAACTATAAATTCGTCAAGCGAATTTACAGTTTCGCTCAGTGAAACTGTAATTTCGCTAAAAGATAACTGGTTAACAACTTATAAGCTAACCTAGCGAAATTGCAGTTTCGCTTAGCGAAACAGTCAGCGAAAGAATAATTTCGCACCAAAATTTTTATTTATTTTTTATTATTATTTTTATTATTTTTTTTTAAATTTTTTATTTATTTTTTATTATTTTTATTATTATTTTATTTTATTATTTTATATATATATATTTTTTTTTATTTATTTTTTTTTTATTTATTTTATTAACAATAATACTCAAGGGAAGCACATCACATAATGAGATCTAAAATAATCAGAGATCACATTTTCTAAATATTTTAGAACATAATGATGATTAAAAATCATCTACCAGTCATGAGATCATACTGAAAACAAGATCTGATCACAATCTGCACAGAAACCACAGAAATTAGAACAAATCAATAACGATTGCTGATATAATTATCCACTTTAAACTCATGCCTTATCCTTTTTCAAACAACAGCTTATGATTCATTTAAGGTTCGATTAGATGCTTTAGAATGCTAAGACCCCACAATCATTTGGTAAAAACCCTCACCCAACCTCAGGATTTATTGAATTATGAATCAATCTTCATGAAGCAAACTTTTGAAAAAGTATATAAATGATTATACACAAAATATTTCATTCTGAGAGAAATTCATCGATAAGATGATTTCACATAATTATATCAAAATGGTGAGAGCTCCAGATCTATACTCACGTATAACAGAGGAGATAACCATTTGAACATGTGTTGATGAGAGCTCCAGGTCAGTACTATCGTACAGCAGAGGAGATCATCACTCCAGGTCAGTACTTCCGTACAGCAAAGGAGATAAGCACAGACACAAGACATCTTAACACAAAAATAAGACAGCAGAGAATGATGACTAACAAAGCACAATGAACGAAAGATTCATTCTCAATCCATATTTGTCAGGACTCAGTTTTTGTGCAATCCAAAATGAATGAGTAAATCCAGACATTCTTAAGCATAAAGTTTAATTTAACCATAAAGCTGCTGTCTATCAAGCATATCGTCAAAGAATTTGATCCATTTCCTTATATTTTTTTATTATGAAGCAGAATCTAGAGACAGTTACTATCATTTCTCATAGAATTACTGGTTATGTAAATAAGAAATATTTAGAGAATATACAATCATTTCTCATCATGTTAAATCCGATCTCAAAATACTGATATTACTCCCCCAAATTTTTATTTTCATATGTCAATAATTATAGAAAAATTGTAACTAAAAATTTTTATATATTGTTTTTTTTTTTTTTTTTTTTATGTATTTTTATATATATATTTTTTTTAAATTATTATCAAAGAAATAGAAAATAAAAATTTAAAAAGATATTAACCCAAGCATAGAAATCAATTCATAAAAACGAGGTTTGTCAAACGTTTTTGTGAAAAGATCAGCCTTTTGATTTTTGGTATCAATGGGAATAATATTAATGAAACCCTTCTCTTGAGCATCACGAATCGCATGAATTCGGGTTTCAATATGCTTTGTGCGAGAATGATGAATAGGATTTTTAGCGATTCCAATGGCAGCCTCATTATCACAGAATAAAGGTGTATGAAGGAAATTGATTCCATAATCAATCATTTGGTGTTGTATCCAGAGAACTTGAGAGCAGCAGCTAGATGCAGCAATATATTCAGCTTCCCCTGTAGAAAGAGAAACTGTTGTTTGTTTCTTGCTCTGCCAAGATACCAGACAATTACCCAAATATTGACATCCTCCAGACACAGATTTTCTGTTTAACCTGCAACCATTGGAATCACTGTCAGAATAAGCATGTAAATCAAAATTTCCACCATATGGATACCATAGTCCGAGACGAGATGATCCTTTGAGATAACGAAAAATTCGTTTGACAGCTTTCTCATGAGATTCCTTTGGAGCCGACTGATATCTAGCACAGTAACCAACAGCAAAAGTGATATCAGGACGACTTGCAGTAAGATACATGAGAGAGCCAATCATAGAACGAAAAGGATGAGGATCAACTGGTTTTCCATTTTCGTCTGGAGTGAGACACGTCTGAGCAGTAAAGGGGGTCATTTCAGTAGACGCATCATCCATTTTAAATTTCTTCAGAATATCTTTAATGTACTTCTCTTGATGAATAAGAATTCCTTCTTTCTGTTGTTCAACTTGCAAACCAAGAAAGAAGCACATTTCTCCCATCATGCTCATTTCAAACCGTTGGCTCATCACTTCTTCAAACTTTCTACACAACTTAGAGTTTGTAGATCCAAAAATAATATCATCGACATACACTTGAACAAAGATCATTTCACCATTCACCTCCTTTTAAATAAGGTCATATCAATGGTACCACGAGAATAACCATTGCTTAAAAGATATTGTGTAAGAGTCTCATACCAGATTCTGGGTGCTTGATGAAGTCCATACAAAGATTTATCAAGTTTATACACTTTATCAGGAAAATCAGGATCTTCAAAGCCTGGTGGTTGACACACATATATTTCTTCATCAATGTCGCCATAGAGAAAAGCACATTTCACATCCATCTGGTACACTTTGAATTGTTTATGAGCAGCATGAGCAAGAAATATACGGATTGCTTCAAGACGAGCAACTGGAGCAAAGACTTCTGTATAATCAATACCTTCTTCTTGAGCAAAGCCTTGCACTACAAGTCTAGATTTGTTTCGCACCACCACGCCCCGATCATCTGGTTTGTTCTTAAACACCCATTTTGTACCAATTGGATACTTGTTGGGAGGTAAATCAACTAAAGTCCAAACCTAAGCTTCCTGAACTGTTGAAGTTCCAATTGCATAGACTCTACCCAACACGGATCTTGTAGAGCAGCATGAACATTCTTAGGAACAATTTGAGAAATGAAGCATGAGAAAAGACAAACATTAATCAGACCAGATTGACTTCGAGTACGAACACCATCAGAAACAATCCAATTACATTATCAAGTGGATGATCTTTCAAAGTTTTATAATCTCCAGAAGAAGGAAAGATAGTTGAAGAAGTATCAGCCGCCGGAGAAAGAGTAGATGAAGGTGAAGGTGTATCAATGACAGGTGATGAATCAGGTGAGTTAAGAGATGTAGGTGATAAAGAATCAGATAATGGTGCTTGATCAGGCATCGGAGACGATGAGCTGACATCAATTGAAACAGCATCAGTTACTTGTGGAATTGATGAAACAGACGATGAAGATGATGGAATAATATTCGTTTGAGTACATGGACTTGACATATCATCATCGAAAACTGGCAAATTGAATGAATTGAACACAGTATCGGAATCAAAGAACCATGCAGGTTCAGATTTAACTTCAGTAGGATTTGATTCTTGCCAATCAACATAAAATGACTCTTGAACAATACGTGTTCTTTTGTTGTAAACTCGATATGCCTTTTGTGAAGAAGAATATCCAACAAAGTAACATTCATCAGAAACAGCCCCAAACTTGGTCTTTTGAGCTTGAGTATTCAGAAGCGTACAAGAACATCCAAATGGGCGAAAGAAATCAATTAGTGGCTTCCTCTTATGAAAAAGTTCATAAGGAGTCTTCACTTTATCTTTCACAATTAGCACTCTGTTTAAAACATAAGAAGCACAATTAACAGCTTCAGCCCAGAAAATGACAGGTAGTGAGGATTCTATCAACATTGTACGAGCAGCTTCCACAAGAGTACGATTCTTTCTTTCTGCAACTCCGTTCTGCTGGGGTGTTCTTGCAGCACTAAATTGTCTCACGATCCCTTTTTGAGCACAAAATGAGTCAAGAATCTGATTTTTAAATTCAGTGCCATTGTCACTTCTTAATCCCATAACTTTTTCTTACTGACTGATTCAATTGAAATGATTAATTTCTGCAATTCCTCAGCAACTTCACTTTTGTGAGCAAGAAATCTCACCCATGAATAACGTGAAAAATCATCTGTAACAACAAGACAAAAAGACTTTTTAGCAATGGATTTAACACTAATTGGCCCAAATAAATCAGTATGTAACAACTCTAGAGGACTTGATATGCTATTTAAAAGTTTAGGCTTATGAGATTTCTTATGTTGTTTCCCTTTGGCACATGCCATGCATTTTTCAGACACAGAGAAATCTTTTAAAGGAAGTCCTCTAACAAGATTGTTCTTTACTAATTTATTAATTATCTTAAAATTGACATGGCCCAATCGACGATGCCACAAGAGTGACTCAGATGTTGATGCTTTTGAAAGAAGACAAGTTGCAGTAGCTTTTGACTCATTAGAATTCATATCAAGAAGATATGTATCGTGTTTCCTTGGAGCACGCATGAGAATTAAATCTTCTGGAACAGCTATCTCTGATTTCAAAAATAAACATTCGTCAGATTTAAATAGAACTGGAATATCTTTATCACAAATTTGAGAGACGCTCAGAAGATTAAATGCCAATTCAGGAACATGGTTGACTTTTTCAAGAGTAAGAGAGCCATTAGTAACTTCTCCTTGTCCAATCATTTTTCCACCCTTCTTGTCTCCAGCAAATGCCACATATCCTCCATTGATAATTCGATAATTAGTCAACAAATCCTTTAATCCCGTCATGTGTTGGAACAGCCGCTATCAACATGCCACAGACTGTTTACAATCTTTGAAGAAGATCCCTGAAATGAATGAACAAATCATTTAGCCAGGAGTAATAGGAACCCAAGATTGAACAACCTTTGTTTTCAAAGAAGCTGATTTTTATGAAAGAAATTATTAACCAATTTTGTCAATTTATTCCCAAAACAATTTCTATTAGAGGATCTTTCAATCAAAGGGCAATTTTTGATAAGATGATCCTCTTCACCACACCTGAAACAATGATGTTTGAATCTAGATCGATGATGTGATGAGGTAAAAATAGGATCAATAATAATCTCCTCATCACATTCAGACAAACTAGAATCAACATCACTGAATGTCTCATACATCTCATGATGTTTTTGTTTATTTGACTCAGAATTATTCTTTACAAAATCATAGCTTGATTCTTTTGACAAATCAGTAAAACTCGTACCATTGGTACTAGTTTCAGAAGAAGGAGAACTGCATTTTTCTGAAGATGTCATATTTAATGGTATAAAAGATGGAATAGGTTGAGAAAAGAACTTTTCAAAAGAATTAGTTTTAAGTTGCTCAGTTGTGTTATGTGAAACATCAGATTCTTTTGGTGAAACATCAGATTCATTCAATTCAAAACCAGAACAAAAATCATCACTATTAAGATTTGAATTACAAGATGAAATAGAACAATCAGGAGAACATGAGACATTCAAGTCTGTTACATTTGAACTAGAAACAAATACTGAATTTAAACTAGACTTATTATCTAAAACAGACTGCAATTTTTCAGGTGTACTAGAACTAGTGCATCCAAGCCCACTAGTTGGTCCATAGTCGTAGTCTTCACGAATGTACTTAGAGTTATTCCCAACTAAACCTGCAGACATACTATCAGTATCTGATTTGATTAAATCATTAGAAGGATGAGGAACAGGCATAGGAGAATAACAATATGTACTAGGAGGAGGATAAACCTGTACATTTTCATAACCCAAACCAGTTTTAATTCTTGCTCCCCGTTGAGATTTACAAAGATCATCATGTTTCATTCCAGAAATAGTCCATTTATCTAACTTTGACTGAAGTTTGCTTGCTTCAAATTCAGCCAGAGCAACTCGTTCAGTCAAAGTATTAATCTCTACATTCCTTTCCAAAACAATTCTTTTTAAATGATCAGTTTCTTTTAAAGCCTCATTTAATTTCACAAAATATTTTGATTCATTCATTTAAGTTCATCATTAATTCGTTTTAAATCCTTTCATTATCAATTAACAAACGATTAGCCTTATAAACCCCAAAAAGTCTAATTTTGCAAGCAGATGAACACATATCCTGTATTACCTCATAAGGAAGTCCCATTACCATCTTTTCGGCAGCTAAAGCTTTATCGCACATGCATACTGGAGTACTCGATTCCTTTCCTCAACAGTAGCGGCCGCATCATCCTTCTCTTTTCCTTTCACAGCTTTTGAATCTGTAGCTTTCTCTTTCTTCTCTCCATTCTTTCTCTTCTTTCTCCTTTTACTGAAGATTCATTCTCTCCTTTGAATTCTTTAAACAGCACAAACTCATCTTTCTCAACTTCCATCTCATCACTTTTCACAATCTCAGCAACTAAAGCATGATTTATTTCAGATCTGGTTTCTTCCACCTCTGCACTCCAGTCAAAATTAGAAATCAAGGCTGACTCCTTTTTCGAATTTCCCTCTTCCTTTACTTTCTCTGTCAATCTTGGCACTCCAGTGTACTAGGATCTGTTACAATTGGTAATGGACATTCACGTTTAAAATGTCCCAATTGTTTACAGTTGAAGCATCTCAGTTTTGATTGTCAAATCCTAGTTTTGAGGTTGATGATTGACCACCGAAGTTCTTTCTTCCCGTTCTTCCATAAACCTCCGAGCTCTTAAAGTTAACATTGCCATTTGCCATTGAATGTCAGTCTCTTCCAAAAATCAGGATCAACTTGATACATATCCTCCATAGTCATTCCTTTACCTTCAACTCACCAGCAACAAGAGCTTCATAGCTCTGACCAAACATTCCAAAAAGAGCCATGTTTCTGATGGAATAGTAGTTTCAGTATTCACCTTAGAATTTCCCAATTCCTTTCCAACATGATTACTACCACTTGAGAATTACTTGAATTGCTCCCTCCTTGAATGGATTCTGAATGTGAGAGTTTGCAGCGGATGACAATAAAGCAGCATTGAGAAAAAACCAGGTGTGGGCATCATAGTCTGGTTAAATTCTCTTCTTTCATATCCAACTCAAAAGATTTCACTTATTAATGATATCCATCAGCTTGTAATCTGTAAAACCTCTTCTTGTTTGAGCATCCTCACTTGAAGACTCCATTGTGGTGGAAGAGAATCGAGAAGTCTGTTAACTTGTTCGCTGTTGGAGAGTCTTTCATCATATTCTTCAGAGTGCTTGAGACAGTTAAGAATCGATTTGTAAGATCTGTCAAACTTTCATCTTATATCCTACAAACGAGTTAAACTCCTTTTCAGCTTGAATACTCTGTCTTTCACCAGATCTGCATTCCCATCAAAGAATTCACAGAGAGCATCATAAAGGGATTTAGCATTTTTATGCTCTGCAAAACGATTGTAGATGTCAGGAGCCAAGCAGAGAGAGTTAGAGCACCAAATGCTTTTGATCACGATCAATCAGTTTCAGATCTCTTTCAGTATAAGAAGATGGATCTTTATTCTGAGAGAACGACATCACCAACTGTAACGTAGGTATATGAGGACCTGAAATAATCGATTCCCATTGATTATGATCTGTATAGAAAAAGAAAGCCTTGAGACATCTCTTCCAATCTTCAAAATTATCTCCATTAATGAGTCTTGAGGTCTATTAGGAGCAAACTTTCAAGATCCGCAAGTGTGAGAGTAGTTAATTTTGACATGATAATTTCGCAGCAGTTTGGTAATTTCGCTGGTAAGTCGCTGCAAATCGTCCAACACTTCGTGAGAAAGTAAGCTTGCTTTATAGTTTCGCTAAAACAAATACTTTCGCAAACTCAGACACTTTCTCTTGAAATTTCAGCAGCACTTTCGCTTGAATCAAAGACAACAATTGCTTAGTTCGCTGCTAATTTCGCAGGAAACAAGCTTGAACTTTCGTTCAGATATAGTTTCGGCAGCACTTTCGCTTGATACTTGATCAAAAACACTGCTGAACTTTCGTTCAAAGAGATACTTTCGCTGAAATTCTAAAAAACAACTTCAGATCCAAAATAAACCATAATTTCGCTGAATGAAGATCGCAGTTTCGCTGTAAGAACTGTAGTTTCTTCGCTCGTCGATCTGAAAACCCTTTTTTCCACCTTAAAATCAATCCAAAATCATCCAAAACTCAATGAATTTGAGATCTGATGATTGTAGAATCTTCCTCAATGAAGAACAAGCATAATTCAAATCAATTTCCATCCCAAAAACAGCTGATAATTCGATGAAATTGATTGAACCTAGATATTGACCAAAACCACCAAAACTCAACAAATCAAGAGCCTAAGGCTCTGATACCATATTGTTGGTCCATATGATCGATGAACAGTACAATTGATTGAATAGTTTGATCAATATCACATATACAAGCACAATAACAAACAATTGAGAGAAGAATATGATGAATCAAGACATAATTGAAATTCAAATGAACTAACTCACTCATAACAATAAGCACAATGTATTTCAATGAAGTAACTGCTTGAGAATGATAGTTTGCAACAGAATTCCACGTTTTGGTTTTGCAAACTTATCATGCAAAATGAAATAACAAAGTATATTAGCAGTCATAGTTTCGCTGACAGTTTTCACTACAAGCGAAACTGTTATGCCGAAACTATAGTTTCGCCCGGCAGAACATAAGTTCGCCGGTGAACCAAAACAGCAAACTGTGAGCGAAACTATAGATTCGCTCACAGTTTCGCTGGACTGCCAAAACTGCTAATAACTATCAAAATACAACTGAAACTAACACAAGTCCTATTACATTGAAAAGTAAACATCTATACTAAAGTGAGTCCAACCTATCATGATCTTTAGAAGATTTCTCTGTAAAGACCTTCAGGAAAGGGAAGGTCTCTTCCCAGTGGAAATACCTGCTCCATGTGGTTATCCACAGCTTATCAAACAAGCATGGTGGGTGGGACCAGATTCCTGAGGATCTCTCCTTTATAGTTCATGGAATGGTTCAGGGGGTCAAGTTCAGGTACTCTCAATTTGTTTATACTAATTTACTTGCAAACTTGGACTCCTTAGAGTATTACATGTTTCCTAGATATGTTCAACACATTCTCAACTGTGAACTGGGCTCACAATTGAGGGAAACAAGTAATATTCTTAAATTGGGACAGATGAAGCCCGGCATCTTTAAAATCATGAAGAAGCCAACTGTAGGCTTCTCAGGGGTAGAAACAGCCCTAGTCCCCAAAATGTTAGAGCTCATTGCTCAAGGTGACAACCTAGCAACACAAGCTAGTGTTGAACCCACACCTCTTTTTTCTTTACCACTAAAAAGACCACAAATAACCCTCACCTACCAAAGAAAATCCAAACGAACCCCTGCTCAGGCTATTGAGTCTGTGCAGGTCCCCATATACTCAACCTTACATGAGGAAGTGGACACTAGAGCTCCCACTTCCCCTGAGGAGCAATCCACTCCCATTTCTTCACCTATCAGGGCTGAGGTTCCTCATGCTCACCCTGATGAGCTCACAAGCCCAACAGCCTTAAGCCTTCACTCTGAGTCTCAACACTCAAGTGAACGACCTTCAGGGGACAGTTACCATCCTCAGCCTTTAGATCTCAACCAACCAATTCCCAACATATCCTTCTATACTGATGAAGACTTAGGATTCAGTGAGTACCATGAGTCTCTCTTCTCCCCCCCTACTCAAGAGAGATGAGTACCTTTGATTCTCCTCAGTCTATCCCACATCAGTCACCTGTTACTGAGGTGGATACTTCTGAACATGTTCAGGATGTCTCTATGGAAGAGGCTCTCACTTTGAAAGTGTTACATTATTAAGACCTCAACCATGGCAACTCAGCCCACTGGTCTCTCAACTGAGATTGCTAGTGACAGAGGAAAACCAGCAGCCAAGAACCTCAAGCTGGTGGTGAGAGATAGGACTTTGGTCCAATCATCTCATCCCCCCAATGATTCTTCTGATGAAGAAGAGGGGAATTTGAGACTAAAGGTGCAGAAACTGTCAAAAACATGCTCCTATTTAGTCTCTAAGGTTAGTCACCTTGAATCTCAGGTGACTACCTTACAAAACAGGGTCAATGATCAGCAACTTCAGATTTCATATCTAAAGGAAAAACTAGCTGGGAGACCTTTAAGAGAGCTTAACCAGGAATACAAGAACCTGTGGAAGTGATTGACTTATCCTCCAGCTCACCTATGCAAGTGGGTGATGCTACCAAAAAGGGGGAGAAAGTTATTGCAGCCACAGAACCTGGGAGTTCTTCACAAAGAATGGATATAGAGGACTCACCCATCCTCACTTGCTGTTGTGCATTCTAGCAACTTCCTCAAGTTCACATTAATGTGGACTCTATAGACTCTATCATCAGGAGTCTCTTTGAGGAAGGTATACCAAGGCCTGTCTCATCTCCACCACAAGGAACTTCAAACTACATCATAAGGTGGAGGTATGATGCTGACAGAAGAGCCCTTATCCTTCACAGAGTTCAAGGGCAACAAGAAGTTTTTGATTTTCAAAGCCTGAACTTCTATGAAAGATTGGATCTAGTCAACATGCCACTTGTCAACCCAGCAACTCAAGACAAGCTGACAGATTGGCTCAAAGAATCCAAGATAGGATCCTTGCAGAGTTCACTCTAAGAAGGAGACTTAGGCAATCAGGCAATGTCATCGGTCAACTGGATGTTGAGGTGGATCCTAAGATTAGTTCATAGGTGAAACCTTGACTGAAGGCCCAGTGGCAGAACCTGAGACCCCTGTCTCATCATCAACAACTGCTGCAAGGTTCAAACTCCTTCTGAGACACCTGCTGGTGAAGGTGTTTCTCAGCCTCTCTCTGGCCAGAGCATGGAAGCTACACCAAGCAATGAAGGCCAAGCCTCTATCCACCCTGAGTCCACAAAGGTCTGTGGTGACAAAGGGAAAAGGATAATGACTCCTGAGGAAATTGAGGAGGAAGAGAGAGAGAGAGGAAAAGGAAGCTAAGGGGAGAAAGTCCTCTAGGTCATCAAGCTTTATGCAAGCTTCAATCAAGGCAGGCTGCCCCCAGACCAAATACTCAAGATGATGAGTGAGGGCAGTCAGGATTACTTATTTACAGACTAAGAACTATGATATTGATGAAATCATCTCCCTCCCCTTAGAAGAACTGAATGAACTGGCTGACATGGAAGTGTCAAGAGAGATGAAAGAAAAAGAGGATGCAAGGCTACTTACTTCTCCCAATTCAAGAGGAGAGGAGACAGAAAAGACTCTACAAAGCATGCTCCCACTCTCTCTCCCTCCAGTTCAAGAAAGTCCTGTACAGGAAGATGTGGCTCCACAAGAACCTCAGGTAGACAAAGAAGAAGATAGGATCAAGATGATCAACCACCTGAGTGCCACAGCTTCTATCAGCAGATGCACTTCTTTCCTCAGTCCTATGACTTCATTGAGTTTGAGTACCTAAAGCAACTTGAACTTGAGCTAGTCAAAGAAAGAAAGACAGCCAAAAGGAAGCTAAGGGAAGAAGCTGCAAAGTCAAGGGCCATCATCCACAAAAGTATGAAGAAGTCTGCTGATAGACAAAGGATGATGAGCTTCTTGAAGCTATATGGATTCTCCGGAAGGAGACTTGGCCCTATGTCTCTATCCACTATGGATGAGCATAAGGGTGATCAAGTAGAAGATTAAGAGTGGTGAACTGATTGACTTGCACTCTCTTCCAAGTCAAGTCCCACCTGAAGTGGAGGTTAAGTTTGAACAACCTGAGACAACCTCAACCCGAAACTCCAGCTGAGCCTCAGCAAGCTTCATCTTCTGATCCAGGCAGGGTCAAACTCCCTCTCCTTCTGAACCTGTGAGGGAGGAACACCCAACTGAGAAAGACAATGATGATCAACAAGGTGCTGCAAGACTAGTCTTTCAGTTAAAGTCATCTAAGAGGAAGAAGAAATGGCTTCTAAACCAAAGTCAAGAAGAAGAAGCCTAAGTCATCTACCTCTACAAAACCTCAGGCTGAGTCAGATCAACCTGAGGAAGTGCATGATGAGGCAGCCCAATCAACTCCAATGCAATGGCTCCTCTAACAACTAGACTCCCCATTTGTCCTGGCTTACTCTACTACCGAGAGATGGCATGTAATCAGAGTGTTGATGCATGTATGTCCCTAGATCATGATTTGTAATGTAATAGATCTTTTCTGTCTGATTATGATGTATTATGTATTGATTAATGAAATGACATGGATTGTTTGTGATGTGTAATGTCTAACATTTCATTAATGAGTCGTGATTGAATTGATTAATTGGGTTTATGATTGTTTGAATGGTTACACATAATGTTATATTAATTAAAACATTCAAACTTAACTTAATGAAGTTCTCATGCAAATGGCCCATGCGAAGGACCATACGCATGAATAACTTCATACGATTGACTCAATCGCACGACTGAACCAGGAGACTGGATCAGTCGTATGATTGACACATAAGATTGGCTCAGTCGCACGACTGAACACTCAGTCGTGCGGATGAATCAACCGCATGGTTCAATCGCACGACTGAACCATACTTATGGCCCAGTCGCACGATTGAACAATACTAACCTATAATAGACCCAATTCGTGGAAAAACGTAAGCATTCATACCATTACGATTCCAGACGTACCCTAGCCGTCCAGAGACCTCCCAAATCGTTCTCCAAGTTCACAGAACACATTAGATCGATTCCTAATCGACTTCTAACGTTAGATTCAATTCTTGATTGATTCTTCGTGTGTTCTCTCACTGATTGGATCGCCAATCAAATAGGATTCCGCACTATTTGAGTTGGTTTACACCTACACGCTATCACTAGGTATTTCGTTCAAATACCAGGTCCTAACAAGTGGTATCAGAGCTTTGGCTCTTGATTACGTGTTGATTCAATCAAGATTGCATAAAAGTTTGTGTTTTTGCACTAAAACGCAATCTTTGGTGTCAAAAGTGATCTTGGACGTTCCCTGCTCATCGAAGTTTGGTTTCTACGAGACTTAGGCGATTAGAACTTGTGAAATTTCGAATTTTTACGGCTGAAACCCGTCAAACCTAGAAAATTTCGCAAAACAGCAGCTTCAGTCGCACGAGTGACCCATTCGCACGACTGGACTCCATTCGCATTGCTCATTCGCACGATTGGACCTAGTCGCACCTTCATTCGGCCGACTGAACCGTTCGTTCGCATAGCTCATACGCCCAGATTCATTCGCACGACTGAACCAATCGCCCAGTTCAGCCGCACGATTGAACCAGTCGCAGAGTTCATACGCACGACTAGACCATTCGCATCCTTCAGTCGCATCAGTGAAAGTTTGTTTGATTAGACTTAAAGTTATTCGCCATGGAAGATCAGATGTCAGCTTTACTGCTGGGAAGGACTCTAGGATACAGAACCTGCTGCTGCTTGCTTGAGTGAGGTGGGTAATCACAATAAACCACCAAAGCTCTTGACTTTAGATGAGTTTCCCCACTGGAAACAACGTTTTGAGATCTACCTCAATGGAGTAGATCCTAATCTGTGGGAAGCCATTGAGATTGGTTATAGTACACCGGTGGGAGCTGATGGAGTTAAGCTAACGTTAGTGGGATGACGGACGCGCAGAAAGTTAAGTACAATGCAGAGAAAAGGTTTATGCATTGATTACACATCATCTATCCCCAAAGACATATTCCACCAGTATTCAGAGAATAAGCAGTCCAAGAAACTGTGGGATGAGCTAGAGAAGAGGTATGATGGGAATGCTTCGTTGAAGGCAATCAAGGCAAAGGAGTTAAAGAAGGAATTCGATAACTTCTCATCGATTGGTAACGAGAGTTTAGACGACGTCATAGATAGATTCTACCACTTGATGAGCGAACTGCATACACATGGAGTGGAAACGACCATGGAAGAGAAAGTAAGTAACTTTGCAGACGGATTGCCTGATAAGTGGGCTTCATTCGTGTCTAACCTGAGACAGAATGGAATGCTTGCAAAACTGGATATTAATGTCTTCATTCTTAAGTTGCGAGAAGAAGCACTAAGGATGAAGTACAGAGCTCAGAAGTCTTCGTACACACAAAATCCAGCTTTGTACAATGCCACGCCTCAAGCTAAGACATCTGGAGCACACCTCTCCAGACTGCATTTGTGTCTAGCTCGTCAGGTCCTTCACATGCTTCTCCTTCTGGATCAGACACGTCAGGGTCGTCTTGTACCCACTATATTGGATCAGAAGCAAGTGCTACCAAACTGAAGACCGAGAACCTCGGTAATGTGACTGTGGAAGTAGCTCGAGAGCATATGGATCTTTTAGCTGTAGTGGTTCATTCATATGATGGACTTGTTGCCGGGAAGATTGGAAACTGCCATCTGGCAGACGAGGACTACGAGCAGGTGGACGAAATGGAGCTTGAGAGGATGGATATAATGTGGGCCTTAGCTAGTGCTGTCCGGAGGGCGAAGAAGTTTGTTAAAAAGACCGGACAGAACTTGGTAGCTACTAAGGATACCACATTTGGCTTTGACAAGAGCAAAGTGACCTGCTTCAACTGTGGAGAGAAGGGGCACTTCAAAAGAGAATGTGTCAAGCCAAAGAAGACGGGTAACGGGAACCCGTTCTCGTCCTTTACTCGCCAAGACAAGCAAGCTTCCAGTTCTACTTCATCAAACAAGGATCCAAAGCCTTGACTGCTCATGATGATGAAGGACAGGATTGGAGCTTTAGGTTTGTCTCACCAGGGGAATCAAACATTGCCAGTGTAAAGGATATTGATGATGATTCTGCGAGTGAAGGTGATCTAGCAGTTGAGATAGCGATGTCACATAGTGAAGAAGCAACTGCAGCCGAGGTCAGTTACAAGCCAAAGAGGAGACTTCCACGTCAGAGACAGAAAAGACAGAATCACCAGAACCAGAGACATCTGATGCTGCGTTGATGGCTAGCTCTTCTGAACCAACTCAGGTAAGTACTACTGACCAAATGTTTAATAATCATGCTTGTTCTGATTGTGATACTTTTAGGAATAGCATAGATGAAAAATTTGCTAGGTTATTAGATCATAATGATAACTTAGTAAAAGATTTGCAACTGTGCACTGAGGCTAATAGAGTATTAAAACAAAATGAGCATAGTTATAAAGAAAAGATAGACCTATTGACTAAACAGCTTAGGGAAACCGAAGTAGTTGCCTTTAACCAAGCAAATGACATTAGGTACTATCTAAACTCCCTAGAAGACACTAAGAAGCAAAAGGCAGTTCTAGAAGTAGAAGTAAATTCATTAAAACAGAAACTGCATAGTTGGACTAGTTCTTCACACATAGTTCAACACTTAGTGAGAGAAAGGAATAACGGGGAGGGATTAGGTTACAAAGTGGTTCCACCACCACCTGAGACCTTGATGAACACTAAGACTAGACCAGTAAACAATAACCCCATCAAGGATCACGTGGTGTCTACTCCTCTTGTTAGTGATCCAGATACCTCATGTTCATCTACTGAATCTGGACACAAACAAAAGGAGGCCACTTCAAAGGCAAAGGGTAAATTGCCTTGTGTTAATCTGGAAAAAGAATTTGAAAAAGTTAACTTAAAGTCAGGGTCAAACAGAGTCAAATCAGAACCTAAAAGGACTTCAAATGTTAATTTTTCACATGCTTCAAGTCAAAAACCAGTTAACCAAAAAGAGAAAGATGTTAAACAGGTTAAAACAGTTAATTTTGTTAAACCAGAGAAAACATCAAAAGAACCAGAGTCAAAACCTAAAGTGATTGATGTTACTAGAGTGTCACACACTTCTCCACAAGAAAGTTTCATCATAAAGTTGATAGCAGGTCGTGCTACAACTGTGGAGAATGTGGACACATTGCTTCCTATTGTCCTTTCTATCAGACACCTAGGAAGAAGATTGACCTTCAGGACTCTAAGCCTAGGTCTTCTAAGAGGAGCTCTCTGACTCCACCTAGAAGAGCTAGTGAACCTAAAGTTCAACCTGTAAGCCAGTCGACTGTTTATCATAAACAGGCCTTGCACAAATCTGGCTTATGGAAAGAGAAGTCATCCTGCGTGTCTGATACTGATGACAAGAAGGAACCTGAGCTACCCTCACCCTCTAAGGGTCAATGGGTGGAGTTTATGATGTGTGATGCCTCTGGGAAACCCAAGCCAGTAAAGGCTTGGGTTCCTAACCTAAACTAATTTATTTACTTTGTATGTGCAGGGTGTTCGATACAGTGCTGAGACTAACACGTGGATTGTAGACAGCGGAGCATCCAGGCACATGACAGGAAATAGGGCCCTTTTATCAAACGTCAAGCAAATAAAAGGAGGGCATGTTTCCTTTGCTGGAAACAAGGGAGGCTATATCACAGCTCAGGGAGAAGTGGGAAATCAGAAAGTTAAGTTTGATAAGGTGAACTACGTTCAACAACTTCAAAATAACTTACTTTCTGTTTCCCAAATCTGTGATAAAGGATTTAAGGTCATCTTCGACAACAAGAAGTGTTACGTGCTGAAGAAAGACTACATGATCCCAGAGGACCAAGTTCTGATGACTGCTTCAAGATATAAAGACCTTTATGTCTTGGATCTGTCAACAGCTGCTACAACGGATCATGAGGTTCAGTGCTTTCTATCTAAAGCTACTGAGAAGGATTCCATCTCCTGGCATAGGAGAATGGGACACATTAGTCAAAGGAAGATGAATCATTGATTCAGAAGGATTTGGTGAGAGGAGTTAATGTCAAGAACTTCCAACTTCCTGACTTTTGTGTAGCTTGCAAGAAAGGCAAACAGACGAAGAAGTCTCATAAGGAAAAGAAAGTTCATTCAATAGAACTTCCTCTTGAACTTCTTCACATGGATCTGTTTGGTCCAGTCAGTACAAAGAGCATTGCAGGCGACTTGTACTGTTTTGTGGTCACTGATGACTACTCAAGGTTCACTTGGGTAATGTTTCTGAAATCCAAATCAGAAACATTTGAGTCATTCAAGGAGTTAGTAACCACACTGGAATCTCTCTACAAGCTAAAAGTTAGACAAGTACGCTCAGACAACGGGACAGAATTCAAGAACCAATGGATGGAGGCATACTGCAAGGAAAAGGGAATTGTGCATCAATTCACTTCTGCCTACACGCCTCAGATGAATGGTGTTGCTGAGAGGAAGAACAGAAGCTTGATAGAGACAGCACGGACTATGCTGGCAGACTCGAAACTGCCTATCCAATTCTGGAATGAGGCAGTGGCAAATGCATGTTATACACTGAATCGAGTCCTGATAGTCAAGCGCCACGGAAAGACATGTTACGAGCTACTACAAAGACGCAAACCGAATTTGGAGTATCTTGAACCTTTTGGCGCGCCGTGCACACTTCTGAAGAAGACACAAGAAGGCAAATTCAGCGAGAAGGCGGATGAAGGAATCTTTCTAGGATACAACATACCGAACAAGCGAGTTTACAACAACTCAACGGGTCTTGTAGAAGTGTGGTGTAATGTTGACGTTCAGAGATATACCACACCACCTACAGGCAAAGGACCCGCATACTTCTTCGATTATGATGGATTCTTCAAGTCCTTCAACATCCCTCTCTCTCCCTCGGATGATGAGTTAGCTACTAGGATGATGTATGATATCCTGAATACACCATCTAGCACACAGGGAGAATCATCTACTCAGTCAGGGGGAGTAGTCGATGACAGTGACTCCTCCTCTGAAGATGAAGCTGAAGCAGATGACCAGAACAGTCAGGAGGAACAGGTTCCAGTTCCTGAAAGTCCACAAGCATCTACAAGTGATGCACCTTCGACTTCGGAACCTCAAACTCCAACTACCTCAGATGCAGAACCAAATGTTCATAATCTTGGCTCTGAGGTAGCTGTTCCTACCACTCCAGGATCACGACTAAACGTCTATCATCCCCTTGACAATGTTATTGGGGATGTCAGATCAGGAGTACAAACCCGAAATCAGCTATACTCAGCTGATTACGCCTCAGTTATGGAGAAGGGTTACATTCATGATGGTGCTTATCGATGTTTTGTCTCGCAGGTTGAGCCAAAATATGTCAGTGAGGCACTAAATGATGAGGCGTGGGTGAGTGCCATGCAAGAAGAACTTCTGCAGTTCAAGAAGTTAGGTGTATGGACTCTGGTTGATAGACCTAAAGGTGCTAAAGTCATTGGCACCAAATGGGTACTAAAATGCAAGAAGGATGACCAAGGGGTCATTATCAGGAACAAAGCTCGATTGGTGGTTCAAGGTTTTCGCCAAGTCGAGGGGATTGACTACAATGAGGTGTTTGCACCCGTGGCAAGGATGGAAGCCATTCGTATCTTCCTTGCCTATGCATCGTACATGAAGATTAAAGTCTACCAATTAGATGTGAAGAGTGCATTCCTTCATGGGGAAATCAGAGAAACAGTCTATGTCAGTCAACCCGAGGGATTTGAAGATCCTTATCATCGGGATAGAGTTTACAAGCTCGACAAGGCTTTATACGGGCTTCATCAAGCTCCTCGAGCTTGGTATGAGAAACTCTCGACTCATCTTGTGAAACACGGCTTTCGCAGGGGAGTCATTGACTGCACGCTGTTTATTAAAGAAAAGGATGGCGACCTACTGCTTGTACAGATCTATGTTGATGACATAATCTTCGGTTCAAAGAACGAAGAGTTATGCAAAGAGTTTGAAGCAGTGATGAAGAAAGAGTTTGAGATGAGTGCTATGGGGGAGATGAAGTTCTTTCTCGGGTTACAGGTGGATCAGACACCAAATGGGATCTTTCTACATCAGACCAAGTATGTAGGAGACATTCTCAGTCGCTTTGACATGGAGAATGCTTCTGCTGCTGGGACTCCACTTGCTACGAATCACGATATAGCACCTGATGAAAATGGAGATCTTGTAGATGCCACGATGTACCGAGGAATGATTGGATCCCTCATGTATCTCACTGCCTCAAGACCTGATATCATGTATGCTACATGTTTATGTTCTAGATATCAGGCTAAACCTAAGGTCAACCATCTGATCGGGGTCAAGAGGATTTTTCGTTATCTGAAGGGTACACCCACACTTGGATTGTGGTATCCTCATGATGATGACTTTGAGCTTACCGCGTATAGTGACTCGGATTACGGGGGCTGCAAGATGAACTACAAGTCTACATCAGCAGGGTGTCAATTCTTTGGGAGAAGATTAGTTACCTGGCAGTGTAAGAAGCAGACATCGGTTGCATTGTCAACCTGTGAAGCCGAATATGTTGCTGCTGCAAGTTGCTGTTCACAAATCATCTGGATTCAACAGCAAATGCGGGATTACGGTTTAAAGTTCTCTTCTACTCCTATTTTTGTTGATAACTCTGCTGCAATTGCAGTAACTAAAAATCCGGTCCAACATCCTAAGACCAAACACATCGGTATTAAATACCATTTCATAAGAGACTGTTTTGAAAAGAACTTAATTGATGTGGTTAAAATTAATACTGATTTTCAACGCGCTGACCTCTATACTAAAGCCTTTGATAAACCACGTTTTCAATATGATAAAAGTGTTAAAAAGAAAAGTGATTTTAGTCCGATGTTAAAAAGAGGTCAACGGCGTTAAAAAGAAAAGTGAGGTTATTCCTGATGATGATAATGTGTAGTCCGATGTAGTTTAGTTAAAAAAATTTATTTTATTTTATTTTATCTGTTTATTTTCGTCTGTTAATTTAAACTCATGTTATTTTGCTGTTTATTAAAATCCTAAAATAATTAAACCAGTAATGATTTTAGTATTTTAGGGGGAGAATATGTCAGCAAGTTAACATTAAAAAAAAAAAAACGAGGGAGAAGGAGTGGATAGCTGATATAAGGTAGATCGTATCTGTGATACCGATTCAAAACCTTTGGAAAATGATAGTACACAGGAACAAATCAAGAGGGACTTTAAATTTTAAGTTTTGAAAAGATGCAAAAATTTAAAGTATAAGTCTGTGTAGTCTAGGCAATACAAAAGGGAAGATGATAGAAAACTGGTAACTCCTAAGGTAACACAAAGAAAGTAGACCTAGAGGTTGCTAGACCACAAATGATATGTCGGTAGATTCAACACAATAGATGATTAGACCTGACTGGTGATCTCAAGATCAAACTAAGTTGTTCAACTGACTGTGGGCTTCCATCTTATCACTGGTTAACACAATCAACAATATTCCAATAAGGGGTAATGAGCATGTAAACGCCACAAATGTGTGCGGATGACCATAATTAGAGCAAAGCAAAGAAAAATGAAAGACAAATGCTATAAAGCTAATGACTTATGTTGTTGGTGCATTTTGTGCAAAATAAAATAAGCTGCTCTAACAAGGAGATAGGTTGTGTGCCTCTCTGCTGTGCGATGGCACTGACCTGAGGATAAGCATAACCTAGATATTCTAGAATTCATTGTTGTTTGCCGCCTCTCTGCTGTGCGATGGCACTGACCTGAGGACTGGCTTCTCTTTGAAAGCTCTAAGAATAGTCTCTTCTTGTAATAATACCCGTAGACCGCTCAAAAGCTCCTGAGGAATGTTGATTACCATATAAGTGTGGGATCCACAAATGTTAGTTGAAATAATCAAACCTAAATCAATCACCAGTCTGTGTCAAAAGTCTGTGTATGGATTTAAGTGGACAAATATATTGACAATCATTGTGGCTGCAATTCTCAAAAGTTCAAATCAATGTGACAATCTAAGAGTTCCAGTATGATTTCCTTAAGTTGCTAATGACTCTGGATGAACACCGAGAATTGAGCATCAAAAGATTTTGATAACAAGTCCCAAATGATTTGACTTGCCTGTATGATTCCAAAATTGAATTGGTCCAGGTGTGGTCAATCCAAGTTGAAGCTGTCTATTCCGGAACCAAATCCCGTAGATGTCTATCTTAGGATTTATCTCTCACAAAAAGCCAAAAACAAGTTTGTTTGAGTATTTAGTTTAAATTTTCTAAGTTAGTTAGTAGTTTTAAGTTTGTTAGTTTGTCGGACTACATCAGGAAAATCAGTAAGGAATCAACTCACTAAAAGGGTCATGTCTGAGATGACCACATGTGCTTTGAAAGTTTAAAACAGTCACGTCTGAGGTGACAAAGTGTTTAAAAGGGTCACGTCTGAGGTGACTAAATTGTTTAAAAGGATCACGTCTGAGGTGATCAAAAGGGTTTTCAAGTTAAAATGATCATGTCTGAGATGATCAAAAGCTCATAACGTTAATTTCAAAAGTTAAAAAGGGTTTTAAATGTAAATTGGTAAAAATGGCAGAAAATTAACTAAGTGTGACCCATTCGCACGAATGGACCATACGTATGGACTAACCATACGAATGGAAGCCATTCGCACGAATGGACCATGAGTATGGACCATCAAACCGAATGGCCCATACGATTGGCCCAGTCGGAGGCTTAAGGGCGAACGAGTGAGTCAGTCGCACGACTGAAATCCAGTCGGACGACTGAAGAAGGGCGACTGACCCAATCGCACGACTGAGTCCCACTCGCACGACTGAAAGGTGCGTATGAACTCAGTCGCACGATTGAATCTAGGGTTAGTATAAATAGAGGGGGAGTCGGTCGCAGAGACTCATCACCCTCAAAGAAACCCTAAATCGCACGACTTAACTACACTCTGCCAAAATTTCATTTGATTCCTAAAACACCCGTTTCTTGAGTACTGATCATTTCTATCGACTTTACAGGTAATTTGCGGTGAAGAGAAACCAAAATAACGGTCCATTTGATTCTAGATCTGCAAAATCAGACCCGAAAGCAAACCAGACTTAAACGGCCTAATAACCTAACCTTACTACTCAAACAGATGAAATTAAGTGTGTTAGGGGTTATAAGAACGTATTGCGAGTCAAATGAACCAGATAACGATGTCTAAAACTCAAAATTGGTGAAAAAGTAAATTTGAATTGAACAGACAGTATATCATGCGATTGGACAGGCTGATGAACTTCAGTCGCACGACTGAAGGGTGCGATTTGCCTAACCGCACGACTGAACCATGCGTATGAAGCTCAGTCGCACGACTGGTGTAACCGCATAAGAGTACATGCGCATGAGTCCAGTCGCACACTCAGTCGTACGCATGAGATCATTCGCACGTCTGAACCTCAATCGCACTGTTCAGTCGCACGACTGATCTCAGTCGCACAACCTCAATCGCATGACAGAAACATTCTATTCAAGTTTAAGTGTTTCATGATGTTCTTAGCCAAAGGTACTAATGTTTATGTTGATATGTGTTACAAATGGCGAGTCGATGGACCATGAGCACGAAGCATAACATATGTGCTCATCTGGATTTGACATCCAGGAACGTGGCTGATTTCTCAGGCATCATCACATTTCTGCTGAGATCTAGGATTGCACATGCTATCTCTACACCGTGTACTCCTTATAGATCAGTTCAGCAGGCCTTCTGGGAAGGCGCGACCGTTGATAGATCCTCTGAGCCTCATTGCATCAGGAGTACGATCTTTGGTGAGGCTATTACCATCTCAGAGGAGGATCTAAGGATCGTTCTACAGTTAGGGGATGACGCTGATTGTCCTACTCGTTTACACCCCCTCACGGTCAGAGGATGTTTTCTGAGAGCCAAGTACTCTGGGGACATCAATGCTGGGGTACTCAACAAGAGTAACCTCTGTCCCCAGTTCAAGTATCTTGCGTATGTTCTACTGAAGTGCATAGCGTCGAGGAAGGGAGGATTTGATGAGCTGTCGGATCAGATCCAGAACGCATATGCTGCGTTGGTGCTGAACCACCCGTTCAGCTTCTCCAAAATGATCTTCACCTACCTGGTGGAGAACATTGAGAGGAAAGGGAAGGAAGGCTTCTGCATGTATCCGAGGTTTATGCAGATGATTATAGATCAGAAGCTTCCCTCCGTGCCAAAGGAGAAGGAGGATGCAGTAGTGCTCGAGGTCATGGATGACACTACGTTGGGGAGGATGAAGGTGTACAGGGGGAAGCAGGTGAAACCCCCTCTCAGGAGGTTGTTTGGGCATCTGGCCCGTGCTGACTACGTGGTGCCAGCCAAGAGAAAGTGGCGCCACGATGATAGTGATTCTGATGTGGAGCAGATTGCTCTACCAGCTCATGATTCAGATGATGATGATAGTGGAGACTCCGGGGATGATATGCTTGCTCCACCGAGAGGCACTGAGTCCGATGTTATTCCCCCGGTGTCTGCCCCTGCCAGAGATGTTGCTGAGACGGCCGGATTTCATCAGGAGTTTGTTGTTGGTGCTGAGGAGGAGGAGGAGTCTGATGAGGAGCCCCTCACGAGAACTGTGGGAAGCAAGGTTGTTCCCACAGAACACGGGCTACGGGTGGTTGGTGAACACCCTAGAGACTCCAGAGAGACAGAGACTGACCCGAGTTATGCTCCGGGTTCAGCAGGCAGAGCTGTAGGGGGAGCATCCACTTCCACAGGGACTAGGAGGAAGAGGATGGCGCAGCCCCATGGACTGAAGAAGAAGAAGCGTCGATTGACCTTCGTTACTACTGTAGCCTCTACATCCACCACCACAGCCACCACTACCACCTCCACTGATATACCATGCACCACCACAGCTACCACAGCTACCACCTTACCTACCACCACTGTACATATACCACCCACCACCATACCATTTACACCCACATCACCTTCACCATTTTACCGACCCATATTCACTACAGCCACCACCACCACCACCTCACATCATGCAGGACCGTCAGCCCAGTCCTCACACATGTATGGATCACCTCTACCTCCAATCGGGGTAGAGGAACAGCTGTCAGCGCTAAACCGTATGGTGATGCGCTTGCTAGCTGACGACGAGGAGAAAGCTGCACAGATACGCCAGCTTACCGACCTGACTGCTGCCCAGTCTCAACAGATGGCAGAGCAGGCTCGTGTTATAGAGCAGCAAACCCAGCTGATGGATGCACAAAGAGTAGAGATGTCCCAACTCCAGGAGCAGCATGCCCAATCAGCCAAACGTATAGAGGAGTTGGAGACTACCAACAAGACCATCATGCTGCGGTTAAAGGGATCAAAGGATGAGCCCTTAAAGATAAAGGAAGGGGATGGAGATGATGGAGATGGTGATGACGAGGATGAAGATGATGATGAGGATGAGGAGGATACTGAGGATGAGGAGGAAACAGACGAAGAAAGGACAGAGGGAAAGGATGATGATGACGAAGTAGAAGGAGGGGATGCGGCTGCATCGGCCTCTGCTTCAGGTCAAGAAAGAAGATCGAAGAATCGACAGGACCAGTCAGCTACCACCTCTGCTCCTCCGAGCGATGAGACCTTGATTCAAGATAAAAGTACAGACTAGATGTTTTATGTATTTATTTACTTTTGTGTTTGAATCATGTACTGAAAACAATGTTTTGAATGTTTATATATTAAGTTAATATACTTCTGTTTGATTACTTACTAATGATTTATGTGTTGAATGTCTAAATCAAACAGATCCAAATTTTCAAAGAGATGAGTTTGATATTGCTCCCCTTCAACGTCAAGACTCAACTAACCATGATTCTTGATCTGCAAGGGATTGTAAGAAGGTCTGTGAGTTATGCCCCTGAAGAAGGGGAAATAATTCATGACCTATCTAACGAGCAACTCGCAGAGATGTTCAGGCTCAATCCGGATGAAATAGTCAAAGATGCTCCAACAGTTGATTCGACTAGTGATGAAGAGCTAAACGATGTTGATGAGGTCGAGGTCGAAGATATCACTGCAGAGGAGTACCCTCAGTATGCTGACAACGAGGGTAATGTGGTCCCCAATCTGGGTGAGTCCCTCGTCAGTGATACTTTTGAGGTACTGAACAAGATGGAGCAGGAAACTGAGATGGCAGAAGGAACAGCCCAAGCCTCAAATGATGATGTTGACATTCGAAAGGCTGAGTGGGCTGCCTGTTTTGAAGAAGTGAGAGCCCAACGTGCTGCACCAAAGAAAGATGCCTACACCAAGCTCTACAGAGTCAAGAAACACCATAAGGTGTCAGGCAGGATTATAGCATGGGCTTATTTTGATGATCTTAATGCGTATGCAGTTAAGAGAGAACAGGGCATAGAGTACTTCAGATTCCCACATGATCTGAAGACTCTACCAGGTTTTGAGCTCAACCAGCTGGCTAAGCTAAAGCTTCTGTATGCTGACCCGAGGAAGATGTCAGGCTGGTTCGAGGCTGCCCTTAAGAAGGAGTACCACACCAGATGGGTTAACTTTAGACCCCAACAGCCTACTAGATACATAAGAAGGTCTGAGGTTGATGCCATTACTGGCAAGCCCAAGATTGTGTTGAAGTGGTGTCCTCCGCGCACAATGTCGAGAATCCCTCTCAGGGAAATGCCACAGGACTTCACTCCACACTTCAAATAGTGGTACTATGATTGGAGAACAGCTGAAGCGGTCATAGTCCTAAGTAAAGAGGGACAAATGGATACAATCAGGGTATTCGACCCGATGTGGCTAACTAACTTGTCGGCTATTGATGTCTATATATTATACAAGTGGCCACTGTTCTATGACACGCAAGATATTGTACAAGCCCTCCAGTTCCAAAATGTTATACGACTCTGCTTTGCGTTTGAGATTCACGCAGGAGTCACCAAAGAGGAGAAGTACAAGAAGTACAAGGAGGTTATGCAGAAGACAAGAGATTAGATAGATCTAGGTCCAAGGGGGAGTTTGTTGATGCATGTATGTCCCTAGATCATGATTTGTAATGTAATAGATCTTGTCTGTCTGATTATGATGTAATATGTATTGATTAATGAAATGACATGGATTGTTTGTGATGTGTAATGTCTAACATTTCATTAATGAGTCGTTATTGAGTTAATTAATTGGGTTTATGATTGTTTGAATGGTTACACATAATGTTATATGTTATATTAATTAAAACATTCAAACTTAACTTAATGAAGTTCTCAAGCGAATGGCCCATGCGAATGGACCATACGCATGAATAACTTCATACGATTGACTCAATCGCACGACTAAACCAGGAGACTGGATCAGTCGTATGATTGACACATAAGATTGGCTCAGTCGCACGACTGAACACTCAGTCGTGCGGATGAATCAACCACATGGTTCAATCGCACGACTGAACCATACTTATGGCCCAGTCGCACGATTGAACAATACTAACCTATAAATAGACCCAATTCGTGGAAAAACACAAGCATTCATACCATTACGATTCCAGACGTACCCTAGCCGTCCAGAGACCTCCCAAATCGTTCTCCAAGTTCACAGAACACATTAGATCGATTCCTAATCGACTTCTAACATTAGATTCAATTCTTGATTGATTCTTCGTGTGTTCTCACTGATTGGATCGCCAATCAAATAGGATTCCGCACTATTTGAGTTGGTTTACACGCTAATCACTAGGTATTTCGTTCAAATACCAGGTCCTAACACAGAGATCAAGGTGTTGAGAATGTCTACTCATGGAAAGACATAATCAACTTACCTCTGCATGATCTCTTTGAGATGAGAAGATACTATGAAGGTCTTGATGATCCTGACCATCTAATGAAGAAGGGCATGGTCATGATTGTACTGAAGACCACCGACATCTGAAGATCTTCTAAGTGTTTTGGTAGCATCAGCCTAGGGGAGTTTGTAAGGATTCCTTAAGTCTGATGCAACTCAAAACACCCAATGTCTCTCTACAACATGCACTAAGTACTGAAGTAAAGAATGCTTCGGAAGTTTTACACAATGCACTAGAAAATACTCTAAGTGTAAAATCTTCCGAAGCCAAGACCAATATCTTCCGAAGCCAAACATGAAGTCTTCCGAAGCCTCAGAGACAAAGTCTTCCGAAGCTCGTATGAAGACAGATTTCTTCCGAAGACTTTTAGTATACATGCTTTATCTGATGTACTTTTCCTTAAAGCTGGACACCTTTCCGCTGCATCTCTGTAAAGTCACCAACTTACATGAGTTGGTGAAAAGGTCCATGCTTTTGGTAACTGTACATTGAGGTCTTGAGTCTGTAACTTTCTACTTTATGTACTTTATCCTTTTTGTAATATATAAGGATGTGAGCTATGGCATGTCATAGTCACAAAGTCAAAAGGCAGATATGCCTTTTGATCCTACAATTGATTTTGTTAGTGTCTAGTCAATTGTATCCAGCTGGCTTTCAAAGTATAGCCGGCTGTAGGTTGAAGTATAAGTATTCCAAGTTCTTGTATCTTTCTTTATGCTTTGTAACACTTGTAAAAGAACTTGAGAAAGCAATATACTACCTCCTTGAAACCCAACTCTCTTGTTCTGTCTCTTTACTTTACTTGTGTTCTTTGTATCAACTTGGTTAATCCAGTTCACTGTTTGATCAAAGTTTAGTTGCTCTCCTTATTGTGTTGTTGTGTTGTAATTTGTTCAAGCCCTTAAACGGTCCTGCAATGCCCTTAGAATTCCCTCGTTAATTAGACTTTGAATGAGTGAGTCCACATCAATGTGAACTTAAGGAGGTTGCTGAGTATGGACAACTGCAAGTGAGGATGGTGAGTAGGGGTGAGTAGAATTCGGGAATTCCCGAAAAATACCGATTCCCGAACCGAAGTGGTACTTACTCCCAGACCGATCTTATATATGTGTATAGGTATTCAGTATTAGTTTCTATTAAATATCAGGATCGGGATCGGGATCGGGATCGGGATTGGGATTGGGTAAGTACCGACAATACCCGATCAATAGAGTACCGAACCAAATTACTACAAAACCTGAAAAAACGGAATTATCTAATTTAGCTATATGAGTTTTTACCTTACGAGATCAACTTTGAACCGATTATGCCAATAATAACATCAAATTAAGAATCTATAATTCATATTTAAGTTGTAAAACATTTTAGATGGTGTTCTTAATATGTACAAGTATTAGTATCCCTCTCCAAACTCACTGAATACAAATTATAAGAGTGATACTTATAATTTTGAAATAAAAAATGATAAATACCAAGAGCATAATCGCTGTTTAATATTTTTATATAAGGTCAAGAAAAAATTTTAAGATCAAAATCGATTCTCATTTCACTTAGATCACCATTTCATATGAAAAGCATTGATACTTTTATTCCATTATCATACTATTCAATCATTATTTATTGATTTCAACATAAGCTTAAGTAATTAGTCATTATCAAACTGCCAACCAAACAGACTGTGTATGCTAGTGTGTTGGATCTAGAAAGGCTGATGCAACCAAAACCAAACAACTTAGACTATTTTGGTGCAACTAATAAAGGACTTCCTAAGCTAAGTGTGGAACTTTTGAAGGAAAAGGAGTTCTTCCGAAGACAAAGTGTAAGATCAACTTCCGAAGGAAAAACTCCAACTTCCAAAGACAAAGTATTCACTTCCGAAGATCAAGACTTAGAAGAAAAGATCAGAAGTCAACTTCCGAAGTATGAAGAAATGAAGAAGCCCTCAAGCCTCGGAAGAAGTCGCCTCTTCCAATGTATAAGTGGCTTCGGAAGAACTTGTTCTTCCGAAGCCAACAAGCCTTCGGAAGACACTACTATGAACCAGTGGATATAAGTATGGTCTCTCTGACACTCCACTGCAGACCTCTGAGATACTGCATGGCGTTTTCTCAAAAGCCATGTAGTTGACCATACTTTATTCAACTGTTCACCTTTATAAGTTAGTACAGTTGCCAACTTTAGTTAGTGACAAACTTTATAAGTTAGTACAGTTGCCAACTTTAGTTAGTGACAAAAGGTAAGTCATGGACATGTCATGACTACCATATCTTAGATGATACTTTATCTAAGATACCTTAACTTTAGCATTGTAGTATATGCTTTAGTCTTAGGTTTCCAGCTGGTATTAAAGTATATCCAGCTGTAGGTAGTAGTATATATAGTTTCTCATTGTAACTCATGTAATATGCTTGTAAGTGTCTTGTAATACTTTGAGTTGAGAAGTAATATATACAAGTGCCTTGAAAATTATTTCTTTGTGTTCTTTGCTACTTATTATAATATTATCAACTCTTAGAAGAGATTCTACTTCATCTGATCTGAGTGTAGTATAAGTGAGTTTGAGAGAAATCCAAGTGTTAAGTGACAAAACTCGATCCTGCAATTGGTATCAGAGGTTTTTAGGCACTTGATTGTGAGATGTTACCATCCTAATTAACCTGTTTTTCACTCCTCCTTACACCACACTCAAAATGGCCCTCAACAAGTCTGAAGTAGAGATGGAGACGATGACTAAAGCACCCATCATCACCCCTGAAAGGCTTCATCTGGTATCAAGACAACAAGATGTGGTAATCTATTGTCAAAGGCCCGTATAAACCAAAGGTGGCAGGTGGAAACGGTGCCATGATAGATAAAGCCGTTGAAGACTACTCTGATGAGGACCGGAAGAAGCTGGACATTGACAGCAATGCTATGACTGTTCTCATGACTGCAATTCCCAACTCCATCATGGTGGGGTTTGAGCATTGCAAGTCAGCCAAATAACTATTTGATGCACTTGCTCATATGTACTCCAGCTCCAATGACTCCAAGAAGGACTCACTGAAGCTATAGTTCGAGAACTTCACCTACATTACTAGAGAGACCCTCAGCCAGCAATACCTCAGGTACATGGACCTCATTTCTTCCCTTCAGTCTGTGGGAATTGCCCTTGAACTTAGAGACCTCATAAGAAAGTTCATGAGTGCACTCCCTACTGAGTGGATGTTCTATTGTGTCTCTATCAAGAGAACAGAAAATTTGAACACCCTCACCATGACCGAACTCTATGGCATCCTTGATGGATACCGTTTGGAAATGGAAAACGAGAGAGGACATCAGACAAGCAGACCCTTGAGTCTTCCTGCTAGCAACGCTTTAATGGTTGCTGAAGGCTCAAGACCCTCCCAACCTCAACAGTACCTGACTTACACCCAGTAGCCATCCTGCTCTTCTGGGCCATACATCACATTTCCTGAGACTCCAAGGTCTCAACAAGCTCAGCAAAGTTTCTTTCAGGACAACTGTGCTTTTGTCTCAGGAAGTGGGCACTCTAGTGACTATCAGTATTGCTTTGATGATCTAGAGTGCTTCAGCCCAGATGATGTGGAATATGTGGACATAGTCCAACAAATGGCTCTCTTAACCTACAGAGCAAAGAAGTTCTTCAAGAGAACTGGAAGGCAATTTCCCCAGAACCCAACCAACAGCAAATTTGGGTTTGTCAAAACCAAGGCCAAATGTTACAACTGTAACCAACTTTGTCATTATGCAAGGGAATGCAAGGCTCCCAAGTCTAATCCGGGAACCCCACAAGCCTCCACACATCCCTCTACACCAAAGTCCACTGGAAAGTCAACAGAGACAGCTGCAATGGCTCAAGAAGTTGACAAGAGCTTCATGGTATAGGATGTGATTCCTGCTCAAGCACTCATGGCTGGAACAGATGACAATAAGGGACATCCATATGACAAGAATAACAATGTTTGGATTGTGGATAGTGGATGCTCCAGGCACATGACATGGAACAGATTTCTCCTTCAACAATTTCAACATTATGATGGAGGTCCTGTCCAGTTTGGAGGTGAGGCCGGAGGATATATTTCTGGCAGAGGAAGTATATCCAATGGAAAATTAAAGGTTGACAAAGTTCACTTTGTCAAACAGCTTGAACACAACCTGTTAAGTGTTTCTCAGTTTTGTGATCAAAAACATCAAATGCTCTTCACAAAACATGAGTGCATTATCTTCAAATCCGGGATGACAATTCCTCAGGAATTGGTGCTTTTTAGATCTCCTAGGAAAGGGGATATGTACAAGCCTGATATGAATAATGCTTCCCCAATGGGTGAAGTGTCATGCTTTCTTTCCAAAGCTGATGGTGATGAGTAAACAGTATGGCATAAACAAATGTGTCATGTAAATTTTAAGACAATGAATAAATTGGATAAAAATAACGTGGTACATGGTTTGCCTAAAAAGGAATTTTTCTGCAAAGATAACTGTGTTGCATGCCTGAAAGGGAAGCAACACAGGGCATCTCATAAATCCAAAGTTGTTAACTCCATCACCACTCCATTACACTTATCGCACATGGATCTATTTGGTCCCACAAGTATATTGAGCATTGGAAGGAAATCATATTGCCTTGTGATTGTTGATTATTTTACAAGATTTACATGGGTATTCTTTTTGAGAACCAAAGATAAAACTGCTGAAACTTTAAAATCTTTTATTCCTAAAATAGAAAATCAAATTGATCACAAGGTTAAAATAATTAGATATGATCAAGGGACTAAGTTTAAGAACCACGTTCTTGACTCATTCTATAAATCAAAAGGGATTGCCTGACAATATAGTGATCCTAGAACTCCTCAACAAAATGGTGTTCCTGAGAGGAGGAACATGACACTTATTGAGGCTGCTCGGACCATGTTAGCTGATTCAAAGCTGCCTCTAACATTCTCGGCAGAGGCAGTCAGCACTGCATGCTATGTGCAGAACAGGGTTCTTGTAGTTAAGACACGTGGAAAAACCTCTCATGAGCTATGAAACAAGAGGCCATTGTTCATTGGCTTTCTAAGGTCCTTTGGCAGCAGGTGTACCATACTAAACACAAAAGACAATTTGGCAAAATTTGGTGAAAAGTCGGATGATGCTATCTTTGTTGGATATTCCTCTAACTCTAAAGCTTATAGAGTTTATAACATTAAAAATCAACAATTTGAGGAATCTTTCAACATTCTAGTTAATGAGCACACTCCTTGTGTTAGGGGGAATGGCATTGATCATATCTTTGATTTAGAATTGTTTCCAAACTAATCTAAACCATCTTGTGAGAATGTTTCAGCTAGAACAGGTGCTCAAAGTGATTCTGATGATGACCAACTATTTGAGCTACCCAGACCTATTCCAAGTTCTCCAAGAGCTGCAACAAATCAAGCTCCCACTATTGGCATATTTGACAGTATGACTATCTCAAGGGAAAGTGGAGCTTCAACCAGCGGTTCACCTGTTGACCCTCAAATTTCATCAGGTGGCACTTCACAACACCAAGCTGATGGAAGCAGCATCTTGAAGGAATAGGAAACTGTTAATACTGCTTCACAGCCAACAAATGATAATGATGTTTCTCATTCATTCAATCAGTCCTTATTGAATGAGTTTGAAACAGCAGTTGGACAGTGTTCAAGCTCCTGAGCAAAATATGTCCAATCTGGATCTATCTTTGCAACTGGAGGTAATTCCTAGACATAGGATTCACAACACTCATCCAGCTAAGAACATCATAGGGGAAGTCTCTGAAGGCGTGAGAACAAGAGGACAAACTCACAATGGGAATGTCTGCTTGTACTCATGCTTTTTATCCCAGATGGAACCCAAGAAGGTGGAAAATGCCTTGAAAGATAGTAGCTGGGTTGAATCGATGCGAGGAGCTGCTTCAATTCAAAAGACAAAAGGTTTCGAACCTATGTCCGCTACCATCTGGTCAAGTAGCTATAGGCACTAAATGGGTTTTCAGAAACAAGAGAGATGATAGAGGCTTGATCCTCAAGAACAAAGCAAGACTGGTGGTTCAAGGATACACTCAAGAGGAAGGAATCGATTATACTGATGTCTTTGTACCTGTTGCAAGACTTGAGCCAGTTAGGATCTTCTTTGCTTATGCTGCATCCAAGAACTTCACTATCTACCAGCTAGATGTCAAGTGTGTCTTTCTAAGTATAAATTCTTCCGAAGAGGAATTAACCCTTGGAAGATGTTTTACATATCTTCCGAAGCAAATTCCTCCCAGGATAATCTTCTTCTCGGAAGAGTTTTTAGTCTTGGAGAAGCGATTGATTACATAGCAGATCTACTTCCGAAGCTTATAACACTCTCCATTTGGAAAGCAATATTTACTCTCGGAAATAAGAACTTTACCTTCGGAAAAACATTACCTTGGGAAATGCTTTATACTCGGAAGAAAGACTTTACTGTGTAACGGAAATCTTTTGGGCTCCACTCTGTAAAAAGTAAAGATTTTGTTAATGATGTCGGGTTATTTAAATGGACTAACCCTCACCGGCTCTGTCACGTCCTCCACTGAAACATCCCATCATCTTATCCAAACCCCTTAAACTGCCATTTCACCCATTTAAATAACCCCGACTAAACACTTCATTTTTTTACCAAATTTACTGCCAATAAAAGCTTCCTTCTTCCCCAATTCACCTAATTCTGAACTATCTTCCTACAACTTTCTCAAATGGCACTTAACCCTCAGCACAACCAAGTCGCACTCCTTGATTTTTCAAGGGATGCCGACTTCTCTGATATCATCTACTTTCTTACCCAATCATCTTATTACACTGCTCTGACTGTTAACCCCACCGTTTACTCAAATCACATGGCTGAATTTTAGGCCAATGGTCAGATTGAAACCCTAAATGGGGTTCGGGTAATAAGATCGAGCATTTGTGGCCAAGAGTTGGTCATTTCCGAACAACTAATCAGGGAGCATCTCAAGCTTCATGATGAGGGCGCTCCTACAGAGTTCCCCAAGACATATTTGGACAACACCTATATCCAAATGGGATATGGTGGAGATGTAAGCAGGTCAACCGTCTACAAGTTTAACTTCTCTTACAGCTAGAAGTTCCTGCTGCATGTTGTTCTTCATTGCTTGTCCAACAAATCTAGGGGATGGGATCAAATCCCATATGAGCTAGGGTGCCTAGTTCATGGATTGGTGATAAGCCTCCACTTTAATTACTCTAGGTTTGTGCTGACCAATCTTATGGGGAACCTCCAGCGGGACACATTCTTCATGTATCCCAGGTTCCTTCAGCACATAATCAACTGTGAGTTGGACCAAAGTCAGCTTGTCTGTGCAGCTGCTCTAACTGTCCCTCAAATGAGGCCGAACATCTTCAAGACTTTGAAGAGAGTGTCCAACAATTTCACCGGGAGATATACTGCACTTCTTCCAGGTATGACTGAGCCAATGGCTCCTGGTGACATCCCTGTTAACCCCACAAGTGACAAACCCACACCAGCAACTACCCTCACACTGCCAAATCTACCTTCTCACCCCATCACTATCACATATCAAAGATGTCCCAAACATACCCTTGTTCAATCTTCTCTGATTGAACAAGCTCCTCCCGTTCAATCCAAAAAGACTAGAGTGGAACAATGGGCTCCCACTCAGTCTGAGGTCCCACCATCCTTCACAATTGACCTCAATATGGGTATTGAGTCTCCTCAGTCTCAAACCCATGAGCCCGAAACCCAAGCTGAAAACCCTCAGGGTGAGTCTTTATACTCCCCTGAGCGCCAAAAAGGGATAGCCCCACCATAGGCTCAATGCCATTAGACATTGACCAAGGTCCCGGGTAATTTGGCTTAACCTTTATATCCTTTACTGACCTACTAATAGGAACTGATGAAGAGTTTATGTCTCTTCAGGGCAATGAAGTTGATCCACAACACCCTCTCAAGGATTAACAACAGAGCCTTGAGAGACCTCTTATCTCTAGCCCCCATCAGCAAGCCTTTACTGAGGTGAGTCCCACTGATGTGGAAGGGACTCATGTAGATTCAGCTGCCACTACTGAAGGAGCCTTAATGGACCTTCAGGATAATGGTAACATTACTGAGACTGAATCTACGGCAACCATGCCCTTTGATGACTCTGAAAGAGACATCATTGAGCAAGGGAAACCAGGGTGCCCAGAAACCACATCTGGTGGTTAGGATGAACATACTATGTATGTTACCTCATCTCCCCATGATTCTTCAAAAGAAGATGAGGGAAGACTGAAACTCACCATTAAATACCTACTTTCTAAAGTCTCAAACCTTGAATCTAAGGTTAGGACTTTAGAGGATAGGTCTGCCACTCAGCAACTTGAGATTAAAAATCTCAAGGCCAAACTAGCTGAGAAACAGATTGAGAGGTCTGTTAGGCATGTACCAATTCAGGTCTCATCTCATCAAGCTCTCAAGATGATGCTACCAAAAAGGGGGAGAGTGTTCAGGTACAAAGCCAAAGACAAGAGGAACCACAGAGTCAAGCTCTCACTTCCTTAAGTTCAAGATACCCTATGCAACAAGCTTTAGTTTTTCCTGAGCCTCCTCCAGTTGTGATTCAAGTGGATCAAAGGATGCTTCAAGATCTCAACAGGTTCTTCAACAAGTTCCTGATGGAATCTCTCATTGAACAGCCAAGTCTTGACTTGTCTGTGATTTACTTCAGAGCTCAAGAGCTTCAGAGGTTAAATGCGCCTTCTACCACTATTGAGGAAGTTGGTCAACCTAAGGTCCAAATGGAACCTGAGATTAATTTTGAAGGGGAAACAAGGACTGATGGCCCAGCAACTGAGACAGTTGGGACAGATAGTGCATTCTCACATACTTCTGAAGCACAAGTCAAAGCCTCGGAAGAACAACTTCAATCTTCTGAAGCTAAGATTGTAGTTGCGGAAGGACTATTCTCTTTATCCGATGATCTAATAGTCACAGATGCAATCCTAGAACTTGCATCTGAGGTTAATAGGGAGGATTTTCTCACCCAACCCCTAGCTCAAACATCAGCATTGACTCCAGCTCCTATTTCCACCACTCAACCTGAACCTTCCATCCAAGACCCCCAAAGTCTAGCACTTCCGAAGATGTCAAAGGAAAGAGAAAGATGACTAAGGAAGAGCTTCAGGAGGAAGCAAGGTTAGAAAAGCTCAAAAGAAAAGGTAGACTTCCAACTAGGAAGCTGCTAGCTGCTAGTAGCAAAGCAGCTGCAGTCAACCAGGAGGTTATCAACAACAAAAGAAGAGTGGAAATTATTGACAGACTTGTCAATCTAAGAGCTGTAAATGAAGATGTACTCCTGCTACCATTAGAGGAGTTAGTTGAGTTGGAAAGGGAAACTTTGCTGCAAATACAGCAAAAGGAAGAAGCAGCAAGGTTGGCCTTAGAGGAAGAAAGGGAGAGGAAGAAAAGAGAAGTTGATCAGCAGCTTAGGAAGGAAAGGATAACTTTCCTAACCTCCATGGGTTTCTCTCTAGAAGAATTATCTCCACATAACAATGATACAATCTTATGGCTCTTCAACAAAGAGCAAGATCAAATGGAGAAGGAGAGAAAGAAAGCTGCCAAGGAGAAGCTGAGGTTAAAGAGGAAGAAGGAAGAGGAAGCAGGACTCGCTGCTACCAAGAAGATAGGTGAAAAGGCCTGGATGACAGACTATCTCCAGGCTCATGGCTTATCTGGCAGGCAGGTGGGTCCTATGTCTGAGAAGACCCTCCAGCAACATGTCAGTGACATAAAGGCTGACATTCACTCGGGGAAGAGGAAGGAGATGTACAGAAGGGGACAGGGGATGATCTTCAAACAAACCACTCAACCCCAACCTCAAACCCAATCACAACCTGAACCAATTCCTTTTCCATTCCCCATCAAGACTGAACCAACCACTAAGCCTTACACTCTTGAACCTACACCATCAACCTTACCAACCTCCTCACCTCAACCACCTAAACTACCCATCCTCCAACCCAAAACACTCGCCAGAACCCAAACACCACAACCTACCCAAACCATCCCCTCAGCCTTCCAAACATCTCTCCTTAGAGGAGTTCAAGGCAATCAAGACAAAGCTCATCAACTGTACAACCCTGAGCGACATCTCTTGTGAGGAGGATTCTGTCAAACTGACTTATGTTGTTGGATCCTCATATTCCCTCACTAGAGATCAATTTCTTGATCTGCACAGAGGAACATTGGACCGAGCTGCAAAGCTCCTTGGCCTCATTTCAGATACTCTGAATGAGGAAGAAAAGAAGCTAAGGAGAAGACTGGTGACTCTGTTGGATACAAAGAAAGGAGACAAGGTACCAAGTCAACCCCTTGTGCCAAGGAAGAAGATTATCCAGTGGAGGTTCGAAGACTCTTCTCACAACTTTGTTGTTGAGAGAGAGAGTGGAGAGCTAAACAGGCTAAATGCCTCATCTCTGCTACACTTAAGCAGATTTGATATTGTTGAGTTAGCATAGAAGCCACTCTCCAACCCCTCCAACTTTGAAGTAGCTGCTCACTTCAGAAATCACCTGAGCAGTCTTCATCTGGCCGAGCTAACTGCTTGGACCAAGATTGAAGAAAAGTTGAAACTGACAGAAAAGGAGAAAAGGAAGGGATCAGCAACCAAAGCCAAAGCCTTTCTACAAATGGTTGAGGGTCCTGAACTTGAATCCATAGTTAGATGGGAGTATGACTATAACTCCCGTCAACTAACTCTTCTCAAGGGGGCACAACAAAGAGTACATGTCATTCAGAGTGATAGACTAATGACTTGTACAAACTTCTCAGCACCACTTCGGGGAAAAACAAGAAAACAGACAAATATCTTCTATCCCTGGTGTTGAAGGTTTTGAGAAGCAGAGACAAGTGAGGTTTTGGTAGTATCAGCCTAGGGGGAGTTTGTTGGATCCAGAAAGAATGGTGCAACCAAAACCAAACCACTTAGACTATTTTGGTGCAACTAATAAAGGACTTCCGAAGCTAAGTGTGGAACTTTTGAAGGAAAAGGAGTTCTTCTGAAGACAAAGTGTAAGATCAACTTCTGAAGAAAAAACTCCAACATCCGAAGACAAAGTATTCACTTCCGAAGATCAAGACTTAGAAGAAAAGATCAGAAGTCAACTTCCGAAGTATGAAGAAATGAAGAAGTCCTCAAGCCTCGGAAGAAGTAGCCTCTTCCGAAGTATAAGTGGCTTCGGAAGAACTTGTTCTTCCGAAGCCAACAAACCTTCGGAAGACACTACTATGAACCAGTGGACATAAGTATGGTCTCTCTGACACTCCGCTGAAGACCTCTAAGATAATGCATGGCGTTTTCTCAAAAGCCATGTAGTTGACCATATTTTATTCCACTATTCACCTTTATAAGTTAGTACACTTGCCAACTTTAGTTGGTGACAGAAGGTAAGTCATGGACATGTCATGACTACCATATCTTAGATAATACTTTATCTAAGATACCTTAACTTTAGCATTGTAGTATATGCTTTAGTCTTAGGTTTCCAGCTGGTATCAAAGTATATCCGGCTGTAGGTAGTAGTATATATAGTTTCTCATTGTAACTCCTGTAATATGCTTGTATGTGTCTTGTAATACTTTGAGTTGAGAAGTAATATATACAAGTGCCTTGAATATTATTTCTCTGTGTTCTTTGCTACTTATTATATTATTATCAACTCTTAGAAAAGATTCTACTTCATCAGATCTGAGTGTAGTATAAGTCAGTTTGAGAGAAATCCAAGTGTTAAATGACAAAACTCGATCCTGCATGGTACCAATTGAAAAAATAAAAGATGAAGTAACGAAGATGAATCAAGAAACAAACCTAGTTTCAGAAATGTTGAATTTATCACAAAAGTAATCCTTAAACCCCATCAAGAATTGTAATGACTAGTTAAATTCATTGAACATCATATAAGTGAGCCATGAATTCATCACCATTGTTGATTGAAGAAGCATATTGAATTGATTCTTCGGTTATCAGTACTTCCTGATCCCGTTTCTTACTAACACCGAGAAACCTAATACCCAATTTGTAAATCTAGGTCCGTATTTGGTATACCTTTTTTCTTATTTTCGGGTTCGGTATCGAGAACGGGTTACCTGCTTTTAGTTGGGTATACCAATATGCTCAGGCCTAATGGTGAGTCCTTAATGTCCATAGTCTGTGAAAAATTCCCAGGTTCTGTGATTGCTAAGACTTTCTCCCCCTTTTTGGTAGCATCACCCACTTGCATAGGTGAGCTAGGAGTTAGGTCTATCACATCCATAGGTTCTTTTGTTCCTGGATGAGCTCTCCTTAAAGATCTCCCGACTAGTTTCTCCTTGAGATAAGAAATCTCAAGTTGTTGATCATTGACCCTGTTTTGTAAGGTAATCACTTGAGATTCCAAGTGACTAACCTTATAGACTAAGTAGGTGCACGTTTTTGATAGTTTTTGCACATTTAGTCTCATGTTCTCCTCATCTTCATAAGAAGAATCATGGGGGGATGAGAGAATTGGACCAATGTCTTCTCTCTCACCACCAGCATAGTGTTCTTGGCTGCTGGATTTCCTCTGCTCACTGACAACTTCAGGTGAAGTGTCAATGGGTTGAGTTCCCATGGTTGAGGTTTTAATAATGTAATCACTTTCAAAAGTGAGAGCCTCTTCATATGGACCTCCTGAACAAGTTTAGGGAGATCCACCTAAGTTATAAGTGAATGATGTGGGTTAGACAAGTGAGAGACAGGAGTACTCATCTCTCTTCGAGTAGGGGAGGAGCAGATAGACTCATGGTACTCACTGAATCCCATGTCTTCATCATCATAGAATTCTAAGTTGGGAATTTACTGATTGAGATCACGAGGCTGGGGATGGTAACTGTCCCCTAAAGGTTGTTCAATAGAGTTTTGAGACTTTGAGTGAAGGCTTAATGCTATTTGGGTGATGAGCTCATTAGGCTGAGCATGAGAAACCTCAATACTGATTCTTTGTAAGATGGGAGCGGTTTGCTCCTCAGAAGAAGTGGGAGCTCCAGTGTCCACTTCCTCCTATATGGGTGATGATATAGGGGCCTGCACAAACTTAATAGCTTGAGCAGGGGTTTGTTTGGATTTTCTTTGCTAGGTGAGGAGTATTTGTGGTTGTTTAGGTAGTTGAGAAGTAAAAGGTGTGGGTTCAACACTAGCTTGTGTTGCTAGGTTGTCACCTTGAGCAATAAGCTCTAAAATTTTTGGGACAAGGGTTGTTTCTACCCCAGAGAAGCCAACAATTGGCTTCTTCATTGTCTTAAAGATGTCAGGCTTCATTTGTCCCAATCTAATAATATTACCTGTTCCCCTCAACTGTGAGCCCAGTTCAAAGTTGAGAATATGTTGAACATATCTAAGAAACATATAATACTCTAAGGAGTCCAAATTAGCAAGTAAATTGGTATACTCAAATTGTGAGTACCTGAATTTGACCCCCTGGACCATTCCATGAACTATAAATAAGAGATCTTCAGAATCTGGTCCCATCCCCATGCTTGTTGGATAAGTTGTGGATGACTAATGAAGCAGGTACTTCCACTGGGATGAGACCTTCCCTTTCCTAAAGGTCTTTACATAGAAATCTCTTTCATAACCCATCTGCTCAAAGAATGATTTACAGCTTCTTTGGGGAAGGACAATTCACCTTTTAAATCATCCAGTTGAAGGTATGTGTTGATGATGGCTGGAGTTATGAAGATTGCCCTCCAAAATGACCTCTTGACAGGTCTTCCAAAATTCTAACAGATGATCCTCATAAAGAAGAAGATCAATGGTAAGGGAGGTGAAGTAGTTAGATAGAGCAAGAAAACAGCAGACCTTAGAGAAACTAGAATCTTTCTCAGAGTCCAATAGGGCCACTTGATTGTGCTGCATATGGAGTTGCATGGAGAAATTAGGGTTGTATCTACATTTGAGGTTGGCCATTTGAGAAAGCTTAAAGGTGAAGAAAGATAAGAACAAAGGCGGTTATGGGTGAATTTAGGTCAAGGAGTATTTGCAGAGGAAGAAGAGAGTGAAAGAGGAGGAACCGTTGGGTATATTTATATGAAATGGATTTAAGACAAAGTTAATGAAAAAGGATAAACTTTAAAATCCGAATGTCGGTCCCACTTCTCAAAAAGTGCCCAAAAAAAGGTAGTTTTCTTGGAAGATGAAAATCTTCCGAAGGTATTTTCTCTTCAGAAGTTTTGATAAAAAAGTTTCCAAATCTAAAATGGCTTTGGAAGAAATTTCAAAGATTATAGAGAATTTTGCTTCGGAAGATATTTATACTTGGAGAATTTTATTCTAAGAGAAATAAAAGCTTCTAAGACTTAATTTGCTTTAGGATGAGAATTGTTCTTCAAAAATATATAAGTACTTATATTCATATGCTTCGGAAGATATTTGAAAGTTTTTTCCGAAGGTAACTTGAAATAAGTAGTTATTTGTTTTGGATGACATAATTTTCTTCCGAAGGTAAAGAAATATCTTCCGAAGTAAAAATGATCAAAATGCTAAATAATCTAAGAGATAGAACTTTAAAAGTTTTTTCTTCCAAAGTAAACAAGGGCTTATGAAGATAATGAAATAGACAACTTAGAACACACAGATTTTAGAAATAAAATGAATTAAGTTTAAAGAAAATATACTCAAAGTTAATCATCCCAATAGTTGATATAAGATATTTAAATCTCTGTTCATCAAAAGCTTTGGTAAACAGATCTACGTATTGTTTATTTGTGTTAACTTTGACCAGTTTGATTAATCCTTTTTCAAAGTTATCTCTAATTAAATGATACATGATGTTGATGTGTTTTGTCCTTGAGTGCTGCAAAGGATTCTCTGTAATAGAGATAGCATTATTGTTGGATTTCCTCTGCTCACTAACAACTTCAGGTGAAGTGTTAATGGGCTGAGTTCCCATGGTTGAGGTCTTAATAATGTAATCACTTTCAACAGTGAGAGCCTCTTCCATATGGACCTCCTGAACAGGTTTAGGGTTATCCACCTCAGATATAAGTGAATGATGTGGGCTAGACAAGTAAGAGGCAGGATTACTCATCTCTCTTCGAGTAGGAGAGGAGCAGAGAGACTCATGGTACTCACTGAATCCCATGTCTTCATCATCATAGAATTCTAGGTTGGGAATTTGCGGATTGAGATCAAGAGGCTGGGGATGGTAACTGTCCCCTAAAGGTTGTTCACTAGAGTTTTGAGACTCTGAGTGAAGGCTTAAGGCTGTTTGGGTGATGAGCTCATCATGCTGAGCATGAGGAACCTCAGCATTGATTCTTTGTAGGATGGGAGTGGTTTGCTCCTCAGGAGAAGTGGGAACTACATTGTCCACTTCCTCTTATATGGGTGATGAAATGGGGGCCTGCACAAACTTAATTGCTTGAGCAAGGGTTCATTTTGATTTCCTTTGGTAGGTGAGTAGTATTTGTGGCTGTTTAGGTGGTTGAGAAGCAAAAGGTGTGGGTTCAACACTAGCTTGTGTTGCTAGGTTGTCACCTTGAGCAATGAGCTCTAAAATTTTTGGGACATGGGTTGTTTCTACCCCAAAGAAGCCAACAGTTGGCTTCTTTATTGTCTTAAAGATGTTAGGTTTCATTTGTCCCAATCTAAGAATATTACTTGTTCCCCTCAACTGTGAGCCCAGTCCACAGTTGAGAATGTGTTGAACATATCTAAGAAACATATAATACTCTAAGGAGTCTAAATTAGCAAGTAATTTGGTATACTCAAATTTTGAGTACTTGAGTTTGACCCCCTGAACTATTCCATGAACTATGAATAAGAGATCTTCAGAATCTGGTCCCATCCCCCATGTTTGTTGGATAAGCTGTGGATGACTACATGAAGCAGGTACTTCCACTGGGATGAGACCTTCTCTTTCCTGAAGGTCTTTACATAAAAATCTCCTTCATAACCCATCTGCTCAAAGGAATGATTTACAGCTTCTTTGGGGAAGGACAATTCACCTTTTACATCATTCAATTGAAGGTATGTGTTGATGATGGTTGGAGTGATGAAGATTGTCCTCCCCTGCATTGTGGCAGACAGTGCCATCTACCCATCCAAAATGACCTCTTGATAGGTCTTCCAAAATTCTAACAGATGAACCTCATAAAGAGGAGGATCAATGGTAAGGGAGGTGAAGTAGTTAGATAGAGCAAGAAAACGGCAGACCTCAGAGAAACTAGAATCTTTCTCAGAGTCCAATAGGGCCACTTGACTGTGCTGCCTGTGGAGTTGCATGGAGAAATCAGGGTTGTTTCTACGGTTGAGGTTGGCCATTTGAGAAAGCTTAAAGGTGAAGGAAGATAAGAACAAAGGCGGTTATAGGTGAAGTTAGGTCAAGGAGTATTTGCAGAGGAAGAAGAGAGTGAAAGAGGGGGAACCCTTAGGTATATTTATATGAATTGGATTTAACACAAAGTTAATGAAAGAGGATAAACTTTGAAATCCGGATGTTAGTCCAACTTCTGAAAAAGTGCCCAAAAAAGGTAGTTTTCTTGGAAGATGAAAATCTTCCGAAGGTATTTTTTCTACGAAAGTTTTGATAAAAAGCTTCCAAAGCTAAAATGTCTTCGGAAGAAATTTCAAATATTATAGAGAATTTTGCTTCGGAAGATATTTAGACTTGGATATTTTTATTCTAAGAGGAATAAAAGCTTCCGAGACTTAATTTGCTTACGGATGAGAATTGTTCTTCAAAAATATATAAGTACTTATATTCATTAATGCTTCAAAAGATATTTGAAAGATTTCTTCCGAAGGTAAGTTGAAATAAGTAGTTATTTGTTTTAGATGACATAATTTTCTTCCGAAGGTAAAGAAATATCTTCCGAAGTAAAAATGATCAAAATTCTAAATAATCTAAGAGATAGAATTTTAAAAGTTTTTTCTTCCAAAGTAAACAAGGGCTTATGAAGATGATGAAATAGACAACTTAGGACACACAGATTTTAGAAATAATTTGAATTAAGTTTAAAGAAAATCTACTCAAAGTTAATCATCCCAATAGTTGATATAAGATATTTAAATCTCTGTTCATCAAAATCTTTGGTAAACAGATCTACGTATTATTTATTTGTGTTAACTTTGACCAGTTTGATTAATCCTTTTTCAAAGTTATCTCTAATTAAATGATACCTGATGTTGATGTGTTTTTTCCTTGAGTGCTGCACAGGATTCTCTGTAATAGAGATAGCATTATTGTTGGATTTCCTCTGCTCACTAACAACTTCAGGTGAAGTGTTAATGGGCTGAGTTCCCATGGTTAAGGTCTTAATAATGTAATCATTTTCAACAGTGAGAACCTCTTCCATATGGACCTCCTGAACAGGTTTAGGGTTATCCACCTCAGATATAAGTGAATGATGTGGGCTAGACAAGTAAGAGGCAGGATTACTCATCTCTCTTCGAGTAGGGGAGGAGTAGAGAGACTCATGGTACTCATTGAATCCCATGTCTTCATCATCATAGACTTCTAGGTTGAGAATTTGCGGATTGAGATCAAGAGGCTGGGGATGGTAACTGTCCCCTAAAGGTTATTCACTAAAGTTTTGAGACTCTGAGTGAAGGCTTAAGGATGTTTGGGTGATGAGCTCATCAGGCAGAGCACGAGGAACCTCAGCACTGATTCTTTGTAAGATGGGAGTGGTTTGCTCCTCAAAAGAAGTGGGAACTATATTGTCCACTTCCTCCTATATGGGTGATGATATGGGGGCCTGCACAAGCTTAATAGCTTGAGCAAGGGTTCATTTTGATTTTCTTTGGTAGGTGAGTAGTATTTGTGGCTGTTTAGGTGGTTGAGAAGTAGAAGGTGTGGGTTCAACACTAGCTTGTGTTGCTAGATTGTCACCTTGAGCAATGAGCTCTAAAATTTTTGGGACAAGGGTTGTTTCTACCCCAGAGAAGCCAACAGTTGGCTTCTTAATTGTCTTAAAGATGTAGGGTTTTATTTGTCCCAATCTAAGAATATTACCTGTACCCCTCAACTGTGAGCCCAGTTCACAGTTGAGAATGTGTTGAACATATCTAAGAAACATATAATACTCTAAGGAGTCTAAATTAGCAAGTAAATTGGTATACTCAAATTGTGAGTACTTGAATTTGACCCCCTGAACCATTCCATGAACTATGAATAAAAGATTTTCAAAATCTGATCTCATCCCCCATGCTTGTTGGATAAGCTGTGGATGACTACATGAAGCAGGTACTTCCACTGGGATGAGACCTTCCCTTTCCTAAAGGTCTTTACATAGAAATCTCCTTCATAACACATCTGCTCAAAGGAATGATTTACAGCTTCTTTGGGGAAGGACAATTCACCTTCAACATCATCCAGTTGAAGGTATGTGTTGATGATGGTTGGAGTGATGAAGATTGTCCTCCCCTGCATTGTGGCAGACAGTGCCATCTACCCATCCAAAATGACCTCTTTATAGGTCTTCCAAAATTCTAATAGATGATCCTCATAAAGAGGAGGATCAATGGTAAGGGAGGTGAAGTAGTTAGATAGAGCAAGAAAACGGCAGACCTTAGAGAAACTAGAATCTTTCTCAGAGTCCAATAGGGCCACTTGATTGTGCTGCCTGTGGAGTTGCATGGAGAAATCAGGGTTCTTTCTACGGTTGAAGTTGGCCATTTGAGAAAGCTTAAAGGTGAAGGAAGATAAGAACAAAGGCGGTTATGGGTGAAGTTAGGTCAAGGAGTATTTGCAGAGGAAGAAGAGAGTGAAAGAGGGGGAACCGTTGGGTATATTTATATGAATTGGATTTAAGACAAAGTTAATGAAAGAGGATAAGCTTTGAAATACGGATGTCGGTCCAACTTTTGAAAAAGTGCATAAAAAAGGTAGTTTTATTAGAAGATGAAAATCTTCCGAAGGTATTTTCTCTTCGGAAGTTTGATAAAAAGCTTCCAAAGCTAAATTATCTTCGGAAGAAATTTCAAAGATTATAGAGAATTTTGCATCGGAAGATATTTAGACTTGGATATTTTTATTCTAAGAGGAATAAAAGCTTCCGAGACTTAATTTGCTTTCGGATGAGAATTGTTCTTCAAAAATATATAACTACTTATATTCATTTATGCTTCAAAAGATATTTGAAAATTTTCTTCCGAAGGTAAGTTGAAAAAAGTAGTTATTTGTTTTGGATGACATAATTTTCTCCCGAAGGTAAAGAAATATCTTCCGAAGTAAAAATAATCAAAATTCTAAATAATCTAAGAGATAGAACTTTAAAAGTTTTTTCTTCCAAAGTAAACAAGGGCTTATGAAGATGATGAAATAGACAACTTAGGACACACAGATTTTAGAAATAATATGAATTAAGTTTAAAGAAAACCTACTCAAAGTTAATCATAGCAATAGATGATATAAGATATTTAAATCTCTGTTCATCAAAAGCTTTGGTAAACAGATCTACATATTGTTTATTTGTGTTAACTTTGACCAATTTGATTAATCCTTTTTCAAAGTTATCTCTAATTAAATGATACGTGATGTTGATGTGTTTTGTCGTTGAGTGCTGCACAGGATTCTCTGTAATAGAGATAGCATTATTGTTGGATTTCCTCTACTCACTGACAACTTCAGGTGAAGTGTTAATGGGCTGAGTTCCCATGGTTAAGGTCTTAATAATGTAATCACTTTCAACACTGAGAGTCTCTTCCATATGGACCTCCTGAACAGGTTTAGGGTTATCCACCTCAGATATAAGTGAATGATGTGGGCTAGACAAGTAAGAGGCAGGATTACTCATCTCTTTTCGAGTAGGGGAGGAGCAGAGAGACTCATGGTACTCACTGAATCCCATGTCTTCATCATCATAGAATTCTAGGTTGGGAATTTGCGGATTGAGATTAAGAGGCTGGGGATGGTAACTGTCCCCTAAAGGTTGTTCACTAGAGTTTTGAGACTCTGAGTGAAGGCTTAAGGTAGTTTGGGTGATGAGCTCATCAAGCTGAGCATGAGGAACCTCAGCACTGATTCTTTGTAAGATGCGAGTGGTTTGCTCCTCAGGAGAAGTGGGAACTACATTATCCACTTCCTTTTATATGGGTGATGATATGGGGGCCTGCACAAGCTTAATAGCTTGAGAAAGGGTTCATTTTGATTTTCTTTGGTAGGTGAGTAGCATTTGTGGCTGTTTAGGTGGTTGAGAAGTAAAAGGTGTGGGTTCAACACTAGCTTGTGTTGCTAGGTTGTCACCTTGAGCAATGAGCTCTAAAAGTTTTGGGATAAGGGTTGTTTCTACCCCAGAGAAGCCAACAGTTGGCTTCTTCCTTGTCTTAAAAATTTCGGGTTTCATTTGTTCCAATCTAAGAATATTACCTGTTCCCCTCAACTGTGAGCCCAGTTCACAGTTGAGAATGTGTTGAACATATCTAAGCAACATAAAATACTCTAAGGAGTCTAAATTAGCAAGTAATTTGGTATACTCAAATTGTGAGTACTTGAATTTGACCCCCCTGAACCATTCCATGAACTATGAAAAAGAGATCTTCAAAATCTGATCCCATCCCCCATGCTTGTTGGATAAGCTATGGATGACTAGATGAAGCAGATACTTCCACTGGGATGAGACCTTCCTTTTCCTGAAGGTCTTTACATAGAAACTCCTTCATAACACATCTGCTCAAAGGAATGATTTACAGCTTCTTTGGGGAAGGACAATTCACCTTCTACATCATCCAGTTGAAGGTATGTGTTGATGATGGTTGGAGTGATGAAGATTGTCCTCCCCTGCATTGTGGCAGACAGTGCCATCTACCCATCCAATATGACCTCTTGATAGGTCTTCCAAAATTCTCACAGATGATCCTCATAAAGAGGAGGATCAATGGTAAGGGAGGTGAAGTAGTTAGATAGAGCAAGAAAACGACAGACCTCATAGAAACTAGAATCTTTCTCAGAGTCCAATAGGGCCACTTGATTGTGCTGCCTGTGGAGTTGCATGGAGAAATCAGGGTTGTTTCTACGGTTGAGGTTGGCCATTTGAGAAAGCTTAAAGGTGAAGGAAGATAAGAACAAAGGCGGTTATGGGTGAAGTTAGGTCAAGGAGTATTTGCAGAAGAAGAAGAGAGTGAAAGAGGGGGAGCCGTTCGGTATGTTTATATTAATTGGATTTAAGACAAAGTTAATGAAAGAGGATAAACTTTGAAATATGGATGTCGGTTCAACTTCTGAAAAAGTGCCCAAAAAAGGTAGTTTTCTTGGAAGATGAAAATCTTCCGAAGGTATTTTCTCTTCGGAAGTTTTGATAAAAGGCTTCCAATGCTAAAATGTCTTCGAAAGAAATTTCAAAGATTATAGAGAATTTTACTTCGGAAGATATTTAGACTTTGATATTTTTATTCTAAGAGGAATAAAAGCTTCCGAGACTTAATTTGCTTTCGGATGAAAATTGTTCTTCAAAAATATATAAGTACTTATATTCATTTATGCTTAGGAAGATATTTGATATATTTCTTCCAAAGGTAAGTTGAAATAAGTAGTTATTTGTTTTGGATGACATAATTTTCTTCCGAAGGAAAAGAAATATCTTCCGAAGTAAAAATGATCAAAATTCTAAATAATCTAAGAGATAGAACTTTAAAAGTTTTTTCTTCCTAAGTAAACAAGGGCTTATGAAGATGATGAAATAGACAACTTAGGTCACACAGATTTTAGAATTAATATGAATTAAGTTTAAAGAAAATCTACTCAAAGTTAATCATCCCAATAGCTGTTATAAGATATTTAAATCTCAGTTGATCAAAAGTTTTGGTAAACAGATCTATGTATGGTTTATTTGTGTTAACTTTGACTAGTTTGATTAATTTTTTTTTAAAGTTATCTCTAATTAAATGATACCTGATGGTGATGTGTTTTGTTCTTGAATGCTGCACAGGATTCTCTGTAATAGAGATAGCATTATTGTTGTCTATGAATTATGTAGACTTTGCAGTCATATTGCATCCACCATAGTCAGTATCTGTATATGCATACAGGTTGAAGTCACAATTCTTTGGATACCGGAGGCCTAATGTAGCAGCACCTTTGAGGTATCTTAGAATCCTCTTGATAGTGACTAGTGTGACATCTTGGCGTTGGCTTGATATCTTGCACAAATGCATGTGGCAAACATGATATCAAGCCTGCTAGTTGAAAGATGCATAAGAGACCCAATCATAGCCCAGTAAAGATGTTCACCTACACACTCCCCCTTAATGTCTAGTCCAAGGGAGTGGCTTCTAGCTATGGTGTCTTTGTAATCTTACAATCAGTCATGTTGAATCTTGTAAGTATGTCTTGTACATACTTGGACTGACTTATGAAGATGTCACTGTCAACTTGCTTCACTTGAATTCCTATAAAGAAATTGAGTTCTCTCATAAAGAGCTTTATCAAGCTTGACGACATAATTAGGATGGTCAGGATCTATAAACCAGGTGGTTTTTTGACATACACCTCTTCATCAATCACTCCATATAGAAAAGCACACTTGACATCAAGCTGGTAGACCTTGAAATCCTTGGATGCAGCAGAAGTTAAAAATATTCTGACAGCTTTAAGTCTTGATACAGAAGAAAAGACATCTGTGTAGTCAATTTCTTCTTCTTGTTTGTACCCTTAGACAACTAGTCTTGCCTTGTTTTTTATGACAAGTCCTCTATCATCCTTCTTGTTCCTAAACACCCATTTGGTTCCTATGGTAGTCTTCCCTTAAGGGAGAGGACATAGGTTCAAAACCTTTTGCCTTTTGAATTAAAGCAGCTCCTCCTACATAGCTTCAACCCAACTTCTATCCTTTAAAGTCTCATCAACTTTCTTTGGCTCTATCTAGGACAAGAAACAAGAATGAAGACAAACATTTGCATCATGGGTTTGTCCTCTTGTTCTCACCCCTGTGTCAACATTTCCAATGATGTTTGTGGTGGGGTGAGACTTGTGGATCCTGAGTTGAGGAATCACGGCAAGTTGCTTGGAGAGATCTAAATTAGAGAAATTTAGATCAGGCATTAAAGTATCTCCCACCACATCAGCACACTTATCAAAAGAGACTTGATCCAATGAGTGTGTGACATCATTTACGTTGTCTTCAATGGAGTGCTTGTCAACATCAAGAAACTCTTGATCACTGTCACAACTAGCATTTCCTTCCACATTTGAAGCTCCTTCATTTGAGTGTTGTGCCTCTGAGCTGGAATTTGGTGGCACCTTAGATGTATCAGCTAAATTTGACATGGTTGTGCTGATAGGAACTCCATCTGCAGAGTTAGTTACAACTAGAGCTGAGGTAGTATAATTTGATGGTTTTCTCAGCTCAAACCTCGGATTAGGATCACCTACTGATAAGATATTTGTGGACCCTAAAACATTTTCACAAGATTTGTTAAAACAATTGGTAACTAAATCAAGATCAAATAGCCAATCAGGACCAGAACCTTTTACACTAGGAGTATGCTCATTGAAAGTCATATTGGCTGACTCTTCAACTACTCTAGTTCTAAGATTATATACTTCATAAGCCTTAGCTTGAGAAGAGTATCCAATAAAGTATCCATAATCTGATTTCTCATCAAATTTGGCTATTTGGTCTTTGGTATTCAAGATGGTGCAAGGACATCCAAATGACCTGAGAAAACCAATGAAAGGTTTTCTCTTGTTCCAAAGTTCATAAGGAGTCTTACCATGAGTCTTGTCTACTAAAACTCTGTTTTGCATATAGCAAGCAGTGCTTACTGCTTCTGCCCAAAAGGTGGTGGTAGTTTAGAATCAGAAAACATGGTTCTTGCAGCTTCAATTAGTGTCCTGTTTCTCCTCTCAGCAACACCATTTTGTTGAGGAGTCCTGGGAGCATTATATTGTCTTGTAATACCCTTTTCATCACAAAATGTATCAAGGATTTAGTTCTTAAATTCAGTTCCCTGATCACATCATATGGTTTTGACCTTGTGATCACATTGATTCTCAACCTTTAAGATGAAACTCTTCAAGATCTCAAGAGTCTCATTCTTAGTTCTAAGAAGGAAGACCCAAGTGGATCTTGTAAAGTCATCTGTGATCACTAAACAATATGAGGTCCTTCCTAGACTTATTACACTGGTAGGGCCAAAGAGATCTATATGTAACAAGTGTAGGGGAGTAATGATAGAGTTTCTTTCCTTTGGCTTATAAGATATCTTGTGTTGCTTCCCTTTGAGGCATGCAACACAATAGTCATCACTTGTAAACTCTTTTTTTGTCATTCCAGTTACCAAATTATTCTTAATCAATTTGTTCATATTTTTAAAGTTTACATGGCATATTCTTTTATGCCAGAGGAAAGACTCATCACTATTGGCTTTAGATAGAAAGCATGAAACTTCTCCCGAGGGAGTTGTTTCTTGCAAGTTCATCTTGTACATGTTCCCTTTCCAGGGGCTTTAAGAAGGATATGCACTTGAGTAATAACCACCCCCGGCTTGAGAACAATGCACTCATGCTGATCGAAAAGCATGTTATGACTCTGATCACAAAATTAAGATACACTTAGAAGATTGTATCCAAGCTCCTTGACAAAGTTTACCTTTTTAATGTTGAGCTTACCATGTGTAACTCTGCCCCTTCCAGTAATGTAACCTCCAACATCTCCTCCAAAAGCAACTGGCCCTCCATCAATTTTCTCAAAATTTTGTAGTAGTGACCCATTTCTGTCATGTGCCTAGAACAGCCACTATCAATGATCCATACATTCTTTTTTGTCTTGAGTTGTTCCTGCATAAAAAAGATGGTTAGTTACATTTGGAAACACAAGCCTTGTTGGTCTTGGGGTTATGAAAAGAAGTTGAAGTCAATGCAACAGTAATTGATCCTATAGTCAAATTTGGAGGATCATTTGCTGATGTTGATGAAAATCTTTCAGTCACATGGTCTTTCTTTGTCTTCCACACCACCTTTGAAAGCTTAGACTTGACCTTCAATGCTTCAGAAGTTTTGGAGACTGGACCTACAAAAGATCTTGCTATCACTGCAGCAGGCTTCGGTACTTCGGAAGTATTCCTTTCTTCCAAGACCAACTTTTCTTCCGAAGGCAAGTTTTCACTTGTCTTCTTCTTCATTTTGAAGCTTCCGAAAGGAAAAGAGTTTTCTTTCGAAGCTTGTTTTTTCTTCAAACTCGCATAAGTTTCTTTCTTGATCATGTGGACAGTACTTTTAGGATTGTAGAGGCAATCCTTTGCAAAATGAGAAGTACTACCACACATGACACAGTCCATTTTCTTCCTTCTAAGAGTATTTCTTTGGGAACAAAGTTGAACTTGATCACTTTCCTTCTCCATCTTCATCTTTGCAGATGATATGGCAATTCTTTTAGGGTGAGAACTACCTTTGGAGTTGGATGGTTTAGGTTGTGTAGCAGTGGTACACAATTGATCAGCCTTCTTGATGATGTTGGGATGATTTGGACATAAACTAGAACTCCTGGTACTAGAGTTCAAGTTTGAGTCTTCAGTCTTAACCACTTCAAAACCTGCAGAGATAACTTGTTTCTGCATAGAGTTAAAAGTGGCCTTGATCTCTTAAGCTTTTTTGGACTTTCTTTTGGCCTTTCTAATCAAGTTCTTCCTTCTAGACTTGGTCATCCCAATTTACTTTCTCTCCTCAGGAGAATAGTGACCCTTCTTAGGATGCTTTTCTTTACTCTTCTTAGAGACATCCTTCACTGTCTCCTCTTCATACTCTTCACTCATTGGGTTTATGAAAGAAAGCTCATCTTCATAAGTTTCACACCTAGAAGATCTTACAGGCAAGATTGTGTGTGGAGGAGCTATCTCAGTAGATCCATGTCCCTTCTTATTCTGATAACAAACTTTTGCATGCAAGGATGAGGATATTATGTTCTTGAAGGTCTCTTCTTCAAGAACACATTTTTCTGCCCTTGCTTCTATTTCAAGTTTATAATCATTTCAGCTCTTTTGAAATCAGATTTTAAGATATCTAACGACTCAATATCAGATCTCATCTCTAAGTTTTAGGATCTATATCTGTTAACTTTAGCAATACATTCAGGTGTACAGAGATGTTCCAATACCTTGGCTTCATCATGGTCAGCCATTAGTGCTTGATTTGGAGATGCATCTTCCACTTGAAAGCTCCAGTCAAAGCCTCCTTCTTAAATAGCAACTACAACTTGCTGCTTTGGCTTCTCATTCTGGTTGCCTCTATCATTGTAGTTTGGTTTGGTTTGTGCATGGCCACCATTTGTCCTTGGTGCCTTGCACTCTCTATTAAAGTGTTTCATTTGGTTATTGTTGTAACATTTCACTTTGCTTTTGTCCAGCCCAAACTTTCCACTGGCTGCATTTCTTAGAAACTTTCTCCATGTCCTCTTGTAGAACTTCTTGGCTATATGAATGAGAAGAGCCATTTGCTGAACTATCTTCATGTATTCTAGATCATCTTGATAGATACAGTCAAGATCTTCAAGGGTGAAAAGAAAGTTGTCAAAACTTTCATCAGCAGACACAAAAGCTTGTGAAGAGCTTGTCTCTTGGAATGGACCTCCTTGAGTGTAACTCTCCCTTGGTGTCTCCGGAAAGGTGATGAAAGGATCTTTTGCGAGTTGTCAGGGTAGCAGATAAGATGATGCTATGGATCTTTGTAATCCCTTTCAACCACATGAAGGGCTGAACTTAGTTGATTATTGGAGTTACCAGATGGATTTTGCATGTTCATCTCCATCTTGTATCCACTAAGAATACCATACAACTTTGGAAGAGTGAGAGTCTTAAGGTTCTCAATTCTCTTGATAACAACACAATTATGTGTCCATTGTCTAGGAATAGAGGACATGAACTTCCTTACAATGTCTCTATTTTCCAGAGTTACTCCAACATCTATTAGAGTATCCATAATCTCAACATATCTAAAGTATTGCTGAGTCATAGTTTTATCTGATTCAAAGGTGAAGTTTTCAAACTGCTGCTTCAAGAGATCCTTCTTGTTCTCTTTTGCTTCAGTGGACCCTTCATACATGAGCTTTAGTGCATCCCATAATTGCTTAGTAGTTTTGCACTTCTTGATGCCCTTGTATATGGAGTTTGGAAGGCAGACATGGCTTTCTAATCTATGTCTATTCTTTTTCTATCTTCTTTAGAATAGTTAGCGACCTCTTTTGGAATCATACCACCTCCATCAGCAGCTGAAGAGGTGCTTGGTATGTGAGGTCCAAAGACAACAGATTCCCACATCTTGGAATCTTGAGACTTGATAAAGCCTTCCATTCTTTGACACCAAGTATCAAAGTCTTCAGGTGTGATCAGTGGGGACTTTGTCATGGTTTCGATTTCCATATCAACTTTTGTGAGAGCTGTCATTTGAGTTGTTAAGTGTTTTGTGAGACTGAGGGATCTAAGATGGTGAGATCTTACAATCAAGAGCCTGGAAGGCTCTAATACCAATTGCAGGATTATTTAAGGGATGGTCAATACACTTAGTCTCACAATGAGAAGAGTGTTTAGAACACTTAACAGATCAAATAGGGAAGCGGGACTAGACTATGATACTATGAACACAAGTATACAAGAGACAAAAACTTAAGAACAACAAAGATATTTGGTTTTCAAGATTGCAATATATTGCTTCTCAAGTTTTATTACAAGTGATACAAAGCATGAAAAATAAGTTACAAGGACTGAGACACTTTATACTACATCTTACAGCCGACCATACTTAGAAGGCCAGTTGAAAACATTGATCTAGACAACAAAATCAATGTAGAGTCAAAAGGCAAATCTACCTTTTGACTAGTGACTATGACATGTCATAGCTCATATCCTAATATATTACAAAAAGGATAAAAGTACATAAAGTAGAAAGTTACAGACTCAAGACCTCAATGCACAGTAACAAAAAGTATGGACCATTCACCAACTTGTATAAGTTGGTGAGTCTTCAGAGTTGCAGCGGAAAGTTGGTCAGCTTTATCAAAAGTACATCAGAGAAAGCATGTTCTTTAAAGTCTTCGGAAGACGTTTTGTCTTCACTTTATTGGCTTCGGAAGACTTTGTCTTTGAAGCTTTGGAAGACTTCATTTTTGGCTTTGGAAGATATTGGTCTTGGCTTTAGAAGATTTTACACTTAAAATATTTCTGATGCAGAGTGTAAAACTTCCGAAGCAACTTCTACTTTGTACTAAGTGCATGCATGCAGGAGAGACTTGGTCTTTTTAGGTGCATCAGCCTTTCAATAAGCCTTATAATAACCCTATGGCCTTTGCCTATGATTTAGTTAGACACATGTCAAGTTGTAAAACATTGTACTTCTTTTATTATTATTTGTGTAAACCAATGGCTCATTTCATTACATACATGGTTTCCATTGTGTTTGTGGATAGCCCATTTCTTCGGGGTGTGACAGATTGGTATCAGAGCCAAATGTTTTAGAGAATTGGGTTTCCTAAGGAATCCTAGGATTAACCTAAACACCCTAGGGACTTGACTACTAAGGCTCCAATATTACTAAGATATTGATTATGATATGTACTAAGGAATGCTTAAGTACAACTTACAAGACACTTCCTGCTTGACTTGAAAAGAGTGTGAATGGTACCATATTGTTATATTACTTGGCTTTGATTATTAGTTGAATTATGGGGAGCAATCAGGTGTTAGGCACACTGATGTGCTCCAAATTATACATAAAAATCCTATCAAAAGCACATCAATTATTCCTTAATATCTTCCTTAAAATGATGAAAATGTACTTAAAAGTGTTAAATTGTGTTTTCAGGTGTTTAAAAGGGCAAGATGGACAAAAGGAGCATATTTAACAAGAAATTGAAGTAATCCGAGCTTTGGAGTTCAAGCATGGGGTCGTGTCTCATTAAGCACGCCCTCATGCCTTGCCAGAAACACACCCCAGTGCTAAATTAACACACCCCCGTGCTTAGACATCTGACAAGGACAAAAGTACTGTCCCCTAAAAGTAGACACGGGGCCGTGCCCCAAAAGGCACGGGGCCATGCCCCACCTCCAACACGGGGTCGTGCCCCATTTAGCACGGGGTCGTGCCCGACACAACCTGCATGTACAAGCCGACCAACTTTCGTAAGCATTGAACTAGCACGGGGCCGTGCCTTTTAGGCACGGGGCCGTGCTTAAACACTCCGGAAAGCCTATAAATAAAAGCCTAAGTTCACCATTTTTGGCAAGCTTTGGTGGGAGAGTTACTCTGCAAAATTCTCTCGGGAATCAAGACTTCAAGATCATTTGGAGGCTCGGGAGGTGCATACAACACTTGGAAGAAGCTTAGGATCGTCTAAACGTCATCCATTGTGGATTATCGGTTTGATTGTTCCATTTCACCGATGATTACATATCTATCTTCTTGGTTATCTGTTGTTATGTTCAAGCTCATTATGAGCTAAACTCTATTTATCATCCTAATCGGATGAAACTTATGTAATTTGTGATGAACTAATGGGTAGCATCTACATTTGAACGGAAAGTTATAACTTTATGGTTTATTGTCATACAAGGTTGAAAACCATATGATTAACTTTCATTCGCGAAACCGGTCTTCATAATAAATCCATGGCTAATGAACTAGAAATGGTTATTAGAAATCATATCACTTTAACTTTCTGATCATTTACGGGTTCCCTTTTATTAGTTTGAGAAATCTTCTGTAATTGTTATGGTTTTCTAAAATTAATGGTATGTTAGGAAGGAACCTGATCAACTCTCTTTTTAACATTAAGTTATATTTTATGAAATCGTATGTCAAATAGGTCACAAAAGATTTAACTACATTACTAGGGCTTTGATATGAGCAGTAAACTCAGCCTGACAGGATCAAGTCACTACGGCAGCAGGATAGACGAGAAATCATGCTAGCTCATCTTTATAAACATTAACATAATTACATTAATTCATATCTTTAAATCACACCACCAATTCATCACGATTACATAAGTGGAGCCTAATTAGGATGATAACTTTTATTCCCTGGTTTTAAATCCAAACGCTTCAATTCTTAGTTTACTTTCTTTCTATTATTGTTTATTTTTAAACCCTAAAAATCTTTCCAAATGCAAATTATCACTTTTCTTTAACAAAAACCAAATCTGATAGTCAAACATCAAGTTTGTTAAGTAGGCTAGGTGTGTCCACGGATTGATACTCGGTTCTTACCAACACTATATTACCACACGACAGGTACACTACTTTTTATGTGTGTGGTTTAGTATTAGTAATAACCAATTAAAACTGAATCTGTGCAATAAATCTTTATCAAAATATATATACTATCTGCACCCATCAAGTTTTTGGCGCCGTTGCTGGGACACACGGCAGTTTGAAAGACAAACAAAATTTTTGACTATCTTGCATATAACTTGTTAATATATTTTTGGTTTAAACTTCATTTTTATTTTTAGGTAGTTTGCCCTAGTTAGTTTAGTTATTTTTTCTTGATTCATTTAAAGCCTTAGTTAGTTTATGCTTCTTTAAGTTAGTGTATGTCCGACTCATCTAGTTCTGAACTTGTTCCGCCTCTTCCGGAACCCGAACAACTTGTCCGTCAAAGATTGCGCAAAAGATCACAACAAGCAGCACCAGCCATTGAAGAAGACATTTTGGAAGATACACCATCCGAAGAAGACATGGCTAACCAAGACGAGGAAATGAAGATGACACACTATGCCACACCGTCAATAGATGGTTACGAGTCTAGTGTTGTCCAACCAGCAATAGCGGCCAACAATTTCGAGATTAAGTCAAGTATTATCCAACTCGTAGAAAACTCTGTTCAGTTCCATGGGTTACAAGACGAAGATCCTAATGCTCACATCTCACGATTCCTTCGTATCTGTGCGACCTTCAAAATCAATAACTGTTCTGACGACGCCATTCGACTAAGACTTTTTCCATTCACTTCGAGGCCGAGCCATCGATTGGCTTGATTCACTTTCGCCTGGTTCCATCACCACATGGGCGGAAATGGCTGAGCAATTCCTTTTGAAATACTTTCCACCCGATCGCACTACCAAACTAAGAAGCAGCATCACAAGTTTCTGCCAAGACGACGATGAATCATTACACGCAGCATGGGAGAGATATAAGAGTCCCCTTCGGAGATGCCCACATCACGGACTGGATCTGTGGCTGCAGTGTCAAACCTTTTACGATGCAATCAGCGGAGCCCACAAGCAAGCGGTAGACCAAAGTGCGGGAGGAGATTTTGGAAGTGTCACGCCAACAGAAGCATATCAAGCCTTAGAAAGAGCAGCTAAGAAGAGCTTTGCTGACAACCCTTTAAGAACCAAACCCAGTTCTAAAGGTATTCATCAAGTAGACTCTGAAAACCTAATTGCAGCCCAATTAGAAGCTCTAACCAAAAAATTTGAACAATTGCAAAGCGAGCTAAAGAAAACTCCAACACGATGCAACACATGTGGAAATTCACACAAGACCAACGAGTGCCCACAAGGCATTATGATGGTTGAAGATGTTGACTATGTAGGAGGCCCAAACAACTCATACAATTCAAATTGGAGAAGCAACTCGAATTACAGAGATATTGGCAATAACCAACAATCATCTGGATTCAACCGAAGGCCACCTTACCAACAACAGAAACCACCATACCAAGGTCCAAGCAGTAGTAACCAAGACCGTGGAGCATCATCAACGGAAGACTTATTGCAGCAATTGTTGTTAACCACACAAGCCACAGATGAGTACATCCGGAAATCTGATCGAAGAAATGAGGAAAGGTTCCAAAGAAACGAAGCTGACATCAAAAGCATCATTACAGTCCATAGAGCACCAAGTAGGTCAAATTGCACAACAACTATCTGAAAGACCTCAAGGAGCTTTGCCCAGCAACACTGTGACAAACCCTAATGCTCAAGTCAAAGCCATCACCACCAGGAGTGGTAAAACCACTCAAGGTGATGCACCCGCATTAGAACCCATCCTTAAAGAAGTAGAAACTAAAACTCCAAGTAATGCGAGTGATAAGCAAAAGCAACCTGTTGTTATTGAAGAACCAGCAAAGAAATACGTTCCACCACCACCTTATGTTCCACCACCTCCATATCCAGGTCGTTTGAGACAACAAAGAATGGAGGCATAATATGGCAAATTCCTTGGGTTGTTCAAGCAACTCCACATCAATCTGCCCTTGGTGGAGGCCTTAGCACAAATGCCAAACTACGCTAAGTTTCTAAAAGGTGTCTTGTCAAACAAAAAGAAGCTAGAACAGTTATCACACGTGGTTTTGAATGAGGAATGCTCTGCAGTTCTTTAAAACAAACTACCTCAAAAGATGACTGATCCAGGAAGTTTCAGCATACCTTGCCTAATAGGAAATCTTTCTGTCAGTAATGCGTTAGCTGATTTAGGTGCAAGCATTAACCTTATGCCTTATGCGGTTTTTGAAAAATTAAATTTAGGTGAACCTAGACCTACCCGTATGAGCATCCAGTTAGCTGACCGTTCTGTCAAATATCCGAGGGGCATCGTTGAAAATCTCTTAGTTAAAATTGACAAATTCGTATTTCCCGTTGATTTTGTGATCCTTGACATGGATGAGGACAAAAATGTTCCTCTTATCCTAGGTCGACCTTTCTTAGCGACTGCTCGAGCCCTCATTGATGTTTGTACAGGCAAACTCACGCTTAGAGTAGACGAGGAGGAAGTAACTTTCGATATAGGCCAATCCATGAAACACCCTCAACATCATGATGACTCACTCTATTACGTTGATGCTTGCAATTCGATCATAAGCCGTCATTTGAAAGAAACCCTTCAAAATGAAGCTTGCAACACTCAATTAATAGAAGTCCAAATCACCGAACCCATCTATGAGAACCAAATCATTCCAGAACTTGAAGTTGATGAAACATCATTTCATCAAGAAGCATTTGAGATCATTGAGCAAGACTTAGAACCAAAAGCCAAACCTTCTATCGAAGACCCTCCAGTTTTAGAGCTCAAAGAACTTCCATCTCATCTCGAATACGCTTTTCTTGAAAACACATCTCAACTTCCTGTCATAATCTCATCCGCCTTAACAATTGATGAGAAGAACAAGTTGCTCAATATGCTTAAGGCACACAAACGAGCAATTGCATGGAAAATCATGGACATCAAGGGAATCAATCCATCCTTTTGCACTCATAAAATATTGATGGAGGAGAACTTCAAATTTGTCATTCAACCTCAAAGACGTTTAAACATGCAAGAAGTGGTGAAGAAAGAAGTAATCAAACTGCTAGATGCCGGTTTGATTTACCCTATTTCTGATTCGCCTTGGGTCAGTCCCGTCCAAGTTGTTCCAAAGAAAGGAGGAATGACTGTTGTAACTAACGAGAAGAATGAGCTTATTCCCACTCGTATGGTTACAGGATGGAGAGTTTGCATAGACTATCGCAAACTCAATGACGCCACAAGGAAAGATCACTTCCCTCTTCCTTTCATCGACCAAATGCTTGAGAGATTGTCTGGAAAAATGTTCTACTTTTTCCTGGACGGATTCTCAGGTTATTTTCAAATTCCTATTGCTCCCGAAGATCAAGAGAAGATGACATTCACCTGTCCATATGGCACATTTGCTTATCGGCGAATGCCCTTTGGATTGTGTAATGCTCCTGCTACATTTCAAAGATGCATGGTAGCAATTTTTCATGATAGGATTGAACACTCAATGGAAGTTTTCATGGATGATTTCTCCATCTTTGGAAACTCATTCGAGCAATGTCTTAAAAATCTGGAAAAGATGCTGGTTAGATGTGAAGACTCCAACCTTGTTTTAAATTGGGAAAAGTGCCACTTCATGGTTACGGAAGGAATAGTGTTAGGACACAAAATCTCTCGAGCAGGGCTTGAAGTCGATCAAGCCAAAGTCGACACTATTTCTAAACTTCCGCATCCCACAACCGTGAAAGACATCAGAAGTTTCCTAGGACATGCAGGATTCTACCGTCGTTTCATCAAAGATTTCTCAAAAATCGCTCGACCAATGACTCAACTTCTGGAGAAAGCCGCGCAATTCGTATTTTCTGATGAATGCATTAGTGCATTCAAATTGCTTAAAGAGAAACTGGTAACCGCTCCAATCATGGTTTCCCCAGATTGGACGCTACCATTTGAACTCATGTGCGACGCAAGCGATTTCACGGTAGGAGCTGTAATAGGACAGAGGAAAGACAAGCAATTTCACCCAATTCATTATGCGAGCAAAACCCTAAACGACGCACAAGAAAACTACACTACCACCAAAAAAGAACTTCTTGCGGTAGTTTTCGCATTCGATAATTCCGCTCGTATCTCATCCTTTCAAAGACAATTGTTTACACCGATCATGCAGCCCTTCGTTATTTGTTCAACAAACAAGATGCAAAGCCGAGATTGATTCGTTGGATCCTTTTGCTTCAAGAATTTGACATCGAAATTCGTGACAAGAAAGGAGCAGAAAATTTGGCGGCTGATCATCTCTCGCGTCTTGAGGATTCAAGTCCTTCACAAACTGAGGAAGCCGCAATAAACGACAATTTTCCTTACGAATTCCTTATGCACATTCAATCCTCAATCGATGAACATCCTTGGTTCTCCGATTTTGCAAATTACTTAGCAAGCGGAATCCTTCTCAAAGGAATGACTTATCAGCAAAAGAAGAAGTTCTTTACTGATATCAAACATTACTATTGGGAGGACCCGTATCTGTTTAGAATCGGTGCAGACCAACTCATTCGAAGATGCGTATACAGAAGTGAAGCAGAACAAATTCTAAGGCACTGTCATGAAGGACCCACAAGAGGACACCATGGAGCAACCTTAACAGCCAAAAAAGTATTTGACTCTGGATTTTACTGGCCCACGATCTTCAAAGATGCTCACAACATGGTACGCACCTGTGATGCATGTTAAAGAGCAACCAATATCTCAACACGGGATGAGGTGCCTCAGAAACCAGTTCAAGTATGCGAGGTATTTGATATATGGGGTATTGATTTCATGGGGCCATTCCCGGTGTCATTTGGCAATCGTTACATCTTGGTAGCAGTTGATTACGTTTCAAAATGGGCTGAAGCTTAAACCCTACCTACTAATGATGCCAGGAACGTTGTCAAATTCCTTAAGAAACTATTTTCTCGTTTTGGTGCCCCCAAAGCTCTAATTAGTGACCGAGGAACTCATTTCTGTAACAATCAGCTTGAAAGAGCAATGGCACATTAGGGAGTTCACCATCGCTTTACAACTGCTTACCATCCACAAGCGAATGGGCAAGCCGAAGTCACTAACCGAGGTATCAAACGAATCCTTGAGAAAACTATAGGTCAAAACCACAAGGACTGGCCTACCAAGTTAGATGATGCATTATGGGCTTTTCGAACAACCTATAAGATTTTTCCATCGGCATTACACCGTTTAAACTAGTTTATGGGAAGTCGTGTCATCTACCTGTGGAACTAGAGAACAAGGCCTTTTGGGCACTTAAAGCAGCAAACCTGGACCAAGACCTTGCAGGAAAGAATCGATTCCTACAAATTTACGAATTGGAGGAATTGAGGGAACAAGCGTACGAAAACGCTAGGGTTTACAAAGAAAAGACAAGGAAATTCCACGACGCTCGATTAAAGAACACAAAACGATTTCATGTGGGAGAACGTGTCTTACTGTATAACTCTCGTTTACATTTATTTCCCGGAAAACTGAAATCATGTTGGTCTGGACCTTATACGATCAAAAACGTGTTTCTGAATGGTGCCATTGAAATTTATAACCACGTAGGTTTAAGTTTCAAAGTAAATGGTCATCGTTTGAAACCGTATAACGATGGACCAACCAAGATTCCTTCGGAGGAATTACACCTCCGCCCCGACGAAAACTAAGTGTGGGGAAGGGTCATGCCGAAGACCCGAAACTTAAACGCGGCACCTGTACATAAATTTTTCTTACTTTTTAACAATTTTTAGGACTTCACAAGCACAAGCACGGGGCCGTGCCTCATCAAGCACGCCCCCGTGTCTCTGACAAATTTTTTCCAAGATCTCCGCTGACGACTCTGGAACGTTGCAGGTCGAATTTAAGACGAATTCTGACAAGCACGGGGCCGTGCCTAGCCAAGCACGCCCCCGTGTTCACTTTCCACGACCTGTGTATAAATACCACACTTGTTCCATTCTTTCATCACACCCATTCCTGCTTAAAAACGTCTGAAAAAATGAAAGAATCAAGTCACGGAAGTTCAAACTGGAATCCTGCGAAGAAACCGCGTTCTGAAACACGAGAACCAACGACTCAAGAATATTTCTTCAAGCTGCATGAACTAATCAAGCAACTGACTGAAATGAACCTCGTTGCATCCCAACGCTTAGCTGAACTTATCCAAAAAGTTCAACAGATGAGCGAGGAACTCATTTCCATTAACCGGCAGCTTGCGGAATTGAGCAACCGCACTTCTCACTATCCCATCCCGAACCTTCCACACGAAATGTGTGGAGGTTTCTTTTAGAAGCATTTCGTGATGTGCTAAGTGCGCTGTTGCGCGTTAAAGAGTCTGGTTTTGCTGTTTCAGATTCTCGGCTTTTAACGTATCGTGTAACCGTAGGACCCTAGGAAATGTAATTTTCAATTTGGCTTGTGTTATTTAACTCTAGGACTATTTTCGTATCTTTTCTGATGATTTGGAAGTGATAAAACTTAACCGGGAAAATTACATAACGCGCGAAACTGAAAAACGGAACAACAAAAGACTGAAACCAAACAACAACACATGAACACGGCCCCGTGCTTAAGGAGGCACGCCCCCGTGTTCGACAAAAAATGACACAAGCTGACATATTTCAGCCTTTTGTCTTGTTCCTCTTCAATTTGCATGATAAATACCGACCTCAATTGCCTGCAAAGTCGTATCCACTTTCATTTTCACCTTGTTTTCCATTTTTCTTTCATCTTTTCAAGAGTTCTTTCAAGAGTATTTGATCAAGAGGTTAGTATGCTAATTCCTATGATTATGAAAGTCATTTACATGTAGTTAGGTGATTAGGTCTCTAAACAACCGAAATCCTAGCAATTATGTGTAAACACTTGTTCTTAAACGTATTATGGAATGATGAATGCTTTTAACCTACTTGTTCATGTTTATTCTTGTAGTAGATTAGTGTTAATTAGTATGTTTAGTTAGATATTAGTATGTTTAGTTAGTTAATTAGTTTGTTTTCTTTTATTGTTAACAAGACTATCTTCATAATTCGTGGTGAAATCTTTGTTAATCATGTTCAAGTTACAAGAATTCTCAAGTGGTGTAAAACAATATATATATTTTGAGTATCTTGAATTATTAACAAATGATTAAAATGTTAAACGTATAATCTTTGATTTTTAAAGCAAGAAAATGTTAAACCATGCTTAATCAAAGATTTACAAACAAACCACATTGCTCGAGTCAAGATTTCATGCCTAAACATGTTAACCGCACCCCCACGTTTTACAAGCGCACCCCCATGTTCAAATTTTTTTTCCTTGGATGATAAATTTTTAACTATTTTTGAACATGAATTGAATCATTATGATGTTATGTCTTGAAAAACACATGGTTTTCACTAGAATCATGAACTGCTCAGAAATTTGTCTTGTCTAGATTACTTATTTTTAAATTTCAGGATCATGGATCATCCCTACTTACATTTTGAAGGGAGCCGCGAGAGATGGTGTCATGATAAACTTCAAAGATTGCTACAAAGGGTCGAAAGATCCCACTTACAAGCAGATGAAGAAACACTAGCGGCAGTCGGACAGCTAGAAAGATATAATAATTTATTGAGTGTTCAGTGGAAGCGTTTATTCTCACAAAATAGACCTTCCGTTTATGAACTAACTCTTGAATTTTTAGCATCTTTCAAATTTATTGCTTTGTTCGGTGTCTATCTCGGAATCTACACGGAACAAGAAATGGAGGAGGAGGCAATATCTGGAATGTCGGTATACCATACCTTCCCGGATGAGGAAAGTAAAGACGCGGAAAGTGGTGCAATGAGGAAAGCATTTTGGGAGCGGATTGGAACCGGAGGGTTCAACTCGAGTAAAACAAAAAGCAGTCAGATACGAACCCGCTACTGCGATACATTCATCGGTTACTTAGTCATTCTATAATAGCTCGTGGTCAAAGCGAGGGAGTTGTTAATTTGAGGGACTTGTTTATTTTATATTGTATGGTTAATCAGTTGCCATGTAATATTGGGTATTTGTTTTGTAATCTTTTTGCCAGGAATGCGATTGTAGGTGCTCCAACACCCATGTTTGGAGGAAGCTAGATTTTGAACTTATACGAGAGCTATGGTTATAACACTGAGGGAACCGTAGGAGTGATGTCGGGACTGTTAGACTTGAGCATTTGTACAAGTATGTACATGGTGACAAGCCTACCAAATGGGCAGCCGAGATTCATGGATAAGAAGGGACAAATCTGGGATCCGGCGGATCCTGAAGAAATAATCATGGACCTCGACATGCCGATACAGCCGGAAGGAGCCGGAGCTGGATCTTCAAGTTCACGTACAGGAGAATTCCCAACCATGTTAGACCTTTATGAGTCAATCCAAACCACCAGCGACCATGCAAGACGATCATTTGAATATGCCCAACGAGCCTTCAACCGAGTAGAAAATCTACATTCCCAAGTCCATGACCTGAGCAATGATGTCACGTACATCAGAAACCGAATGTACCACGAGTGGGGGGATATCCCACCACAAAGCCCTTGAAAACCGTATCATTTTCGGGGCCCCGGCACAGTTGTTTCGTGCCAATCTATTTTTTAATTTATGTCGTTTTGTTTTTATTTTGTGTGTTTAGGATATTAATGCTTTCAATAAATTGGTGACATTTCAGGTGATACCGAGGATTCTAACAACGCGAGGGCAACCAAACACAAGTGAAAAATTCATCATTTTAGGGGAGTTATTTCATTACCCTTTCTCGATCTTGAATATGTTAATCACATTGAGGACAATGTGAATTTTAAGTGTGGGGATGGGAGTAATGCATTTGACTTTGCTAAAAAGGTCCAAATTTAAAACTTTTAAGAAAAAATCACTTACCAAGTAATTTTTGTGACAAGAAACCAAAAATTTAATATAATTTTTGATAAACCAAATTATAAATATACGTTTTCGGGAAATAAATAAGTAAATCCATGACGTCCAAATAAAATTGAAAATGTTTTTGTGATATCCTTAAAAGCAATAATCTAGTAAAATATTTAATCATGTAACATGAAACAATTTTACCCAATTCCATCCGTATGTGAGTTTATTTTTGAGCCTTAAACAAGCTTTTGCAAATTGCAATGCTACTTTCATTCTGGATTTAATTAAGGGTGCCATATAATACGTATGATTAGAACTTGCTTTGGGTATACATTTCAAGACCTTAATTAGTATTTGTTGCATAAAAATGAGTTAGGCACTAGGAAACCTTAACCATTCGAGCCCCAACCATTGTCTTTAATTTTCCTTACCCGAACGTCAACCCTAGTTAGCCCCGTTGAGCTTAAACGTTTTTATCTTTCAATCACCCGAGTCACCAAGTCACTTAACCAAAAAGCCTTCAACAAAACCCGTTTTCGTTAAAGACACGTTTTTGGCTTATAAAAAAAATTGGTCTTTTACCGGCAGACCTTAAAGAACAGGAATGTATTCTTTTGATTTCAATTTGCTTTGTTGCCTTCATCACGCAAAACCGGGACTTCCCCCGGAAATCCGCGAACAAATTTTCAATCTCACGTTTGACGCAAGAAAGAAATGGCGAAAAAAGGAACAAGTTCCGCCATTTTGTAGGATTTCAAAAAGTGCTATAAAGAGACGGGCAAAAAGATATGAAAGATGGCCGAACTGTGGAAATTGGTCCAATAATGGAAAATGCAAAAAGAATCAAACTGAATCTCAATACGAATACACAGAACTAATCCGATTGGGTGCTATTAGGCTTTAAGCCGAACGATCCTTGAGAAAGGAAGGTTTTGTGTATCTTCGGGTAAAAGATGAAGTATGGTTCTTGAAAGCAAAATACGGTCTTGACAATCTGACCTTAAACGAGTCCTCAAGCTAGCATATCCCTTCTAGCTTGAAGTATTGTATAGGGAACCTTTATTGCTTTCCTTGTAGTTCATGTTAGAAAAATAAGCCAAGACCATCGTCTTTAGCAATTAGTCACTTTTTCCATATAATCCATACCCGAGCCAAGTTACAACCCATCAAAGACCTAATGATTTATGCAAGTAAATATCTAAGCAGGTGGAGATTTGATCCCTTAACAAGCATATGATTTCACACGTATTCATACTAGGCAATTGAGTGTATTAGTCATACTTAATCTTGATTATGACTCCATATATTTAGCCGAGTGTGAGTGCATCTTGTGAGAAGTGTGGATTTTACATGATAATAATCTTTACTAACCAACCTATTGCTTGCAAGGATATCATTTTACATATGCTTAGAATATTTATATTTGGATGAAAATAATGTTTACTTGCATATTTCTCGAAAGACATGTTTATAATTTGATTTATTTGGTTTTTGGTGGAATTGTCATTTTAAGTGATTTTTGCTTGAGGACAAGCAAAGTTCAAGTGTGGGGATGTTTGATGTACTCCAAATTATACATAAAAATCCTATCAAAAGCACATCAATTATTCCTTAATATCTTCCTTAAAATGATGAAAATGTACTTAAAAGTGTTAAATTGTGTTTTCAGGTGTTTAAAAGGGCAAGATGGACAAAAGGAGCATATTTAACAAGAAACTGAAGTAATCCGAGCTTTGGAGTCCAAGCATGGGGCCGTGCCTCATTGAGCACGCCCCAATGCCTTGGCAGAAACACACCCCCGTACTAAATTAACACACCCCCGTGCTTAGACATCTGACAAGGACAAAAGTATTGTCCCCTAAAAGTAGACACGGGGCCGTGCCCCATAAGGCACGGGTTCGTGCCCCACCTCCAACACGGGGTCGTGCCCGACACAACCTGCATGTACGAGCTGACCAACTTTCGTAAGCATTGTACGAGCACGGGGCCGTGCTTAAACACTCTGGAAAGCCTATAAATAGAAGCCTAAGTTCACCATTTTTGGCAAGCTTTGGTGGGAGAGTTATTCTGCAGAATTCTCTCAGGAATCAAGACTTCAAGATCATTGGAGGCTCGGGAGGTGCATACAACCCTTGGAAGAAGCTTGGGATCGTCTAAACGTCATCCATTGTGGATTATCGGTTTGATTGTTTCATTTCACCGATGATTACATATCTATCTTCTTTGTTATCTGTTGTTATGTTCAAGCTCATTATGAGCTATACTCTATTTATCATCCTAATCGGATGAAACTTATGTAATTTGTGATGAACAAATGGTGTGATAAATATTATGTTAATGTTATGGTGGTCTTGGGAAAACTATTGATGGGTAGAATCTACATTTGAACGGGAAGTTATAACTTTATGGTTTGTGATTGTGATTGTCATACAAGGTTGAAAACCGTATGATTAACTTTTATTCGCGAAACCGGTCTTCATAAATAAATCCATGGCTAATGAACTAGAAATGGTTATTAGAAATCATATCACTTTAACTTTCTGATCATTTGCGGGTTCCCTTTTATTAGTTTGAGAAATCTTCAGTAATTGTTATGGTTTTCTAAAATTAATGGTATGTTAGGAAGGAACCTGATCAACTCTCTTTTTAACATTAAGTTATGTTTTCAGAAATCGTATGTCAAATATGTCACAAAAGATTTACCTACATTACTAGGGCTTTGATATGAGCAGTAAACTCAGCCTGACAGGATCAAGTCACTACGACAGCAGGATAGACGAGAAATCGCGCTAGCTCATCTTTATAAACATTAACATAATTACATTAATCCATATCTTTAAATCACACCACCATTCATCACGATTATATAAGTGGAGTCTAATTAGGATGATAACTTTTATTCCCTAGTTTTAAATCCAAACGCTTCAATTCTTAGTTTACTTTCTTTCTATTATTGTTTATTTTTAAACCCTAAAAATCTTTCCAAATGCAAATTATCACTTTCTTTAACAAAAACCAAATCTGATAGTCAAACATCAAGTTTGTTGAGTAGGCTAGGTGTGTCCACGGATTGATACTCGGTTCTTACCAACACTATATTACCACACAACAGGTACACTGCCTTTGTGTGTGTGGTTTAGTATTAGTAATAACCAATTAAACTGAATCTGTGCAATAAATCTTTATCAAAATATATATACTATCTGCACCCATCACACACACATAGATTGAAATATGATTCTATGAACAATATAACATAAACAATAAGAACTAGTGACGTGTACAGGCTAGAATGATCTTGCAAGGTAAATTGATGATTACGGGTGGCCAACGTAATGGTGAATTTACCATTGCACGTGAATTTTGGTAATGCCTACTATGCAAACTAATAAAACCATACCAAACTTAACATGTACTTAAAAACAAGATGCTATGAGAACATCAATCAAAAGTATACAGCTAAACTAACTAAAACTACCAGGCATGTGACAATGCGCTAAGGATGACATCACAATATTTATTTATACCCTCCTCATTTAATTCGTCATAATGTAATTAATACATTCATGCAATAGTTGATATGAGGGTATTCAAGTTCAAAAGTCCACTTATACCTTACTTTGACATATCTAAAGTGTCATCCTCTTTCTTCCTCATACTATAAAGGATTCATTAACCTCTTCTGAGTTGTAACATGATAAAGACTTTGTTTGAAGACTCTAGTGATCACTCCCTTTGATTCAACGACCCCTCAAATTTAAAACATCATAGAACAATAATGTGCAATTAATGATTAAAACCATGGTCCCGTAAACATATATCTACTCCTACACCTTAAGCTTGTCGTTTCTTGATCAAGGCATAAAGTATAATTCACTTCAATAAATTATTAACCGAACATTTTAACTAAACTTCCAGCAAACTGGAGAATGGATTGCTATGATGAGTGCTCCACATGAACAAGAACATTGAAGACATATCGTGCCCATGCTACCTAGTAACCTATGTCTCCGAATAAACTACCCTGCTCATAACCTTCTATTTCATAAAGGCGATAATACATACGTCACCTATATAGTTGATAAACATTTTGATAAAATCATTAGACTCAAGACATTTACCTTCTATTTCTTTATGCCATTTGATGACCAATGACTTTAGTACCGGAAATTCCCTAATTACCCACTAACATTCTTTGCAAGAATTATGTGCTTCCATTCTTGGTTACTATAATTCCTAAATCAACCATATACGGTGAATCTCTGATTATTGTATTTTAGGAGAAAGCTTAGATTCGTAATCTTTAAGAGCCAAAAGCTGAAGTGTTAGCATTGGTCATGGTGAAGATAACAACGTTATACTCCTCAGGTGGAGACATGGTTAAGAGATTATAGATGCACTAATTCAAGATAATACGATCTGAGCAACAAACTAAGGTAAAATGTGAAGACGAAAGAATACACTGGATACCTTATACCATATTACCGTTAATGCCAAGGGAAGAGCTCACGTGATAAGGTTTAACTAGAGCCCAAAGAATTTCATTCCTTACAAAAATGGTTGGCAAGAAATGTCGATGAACAAAGTATGAACTTTGATTAGCAAACTCGACCATAAGATGACGGATGTGGAGTTAGATAAAAGAATAACTGCACCCTAGGAAGCCAACGTTAAAATTTGAACCCCATACTTTCAAGAACCTTTTATAGAAAATAACCACGACGCCCCACTCTAGAGCTCAGAGTGAAGATCATGCTATTCGACGTTATGGAAACTATATAGTTCATATTTGAGGAGTTTAGACCTACCAGAACTACTAACTTCATGACAATGCTCACAACAAGATATGAATTATACAGTTACAACTAAGACAGAGATTAGGCTTTTTATATATATATATATATATATCTACAGAACACAAGATAATTTCCAGGAAATAAAAGGCTACATAGAAGATGTGGTCATATGTTATGATGAAACCAACTAAAATAGTGAAGTAGTTTAAAGGATGATATCACAATTGATATAGTAATAAAAAAGGAAGCAGTCAAGAAAAGTGGCAATGCACGTCATATTCAATCAAATAGGTGAAACATACTCGTGGCATAGTCTGTGCTCTTAGGCAGGCTGCTCGACGTCTCTTGATTTCAACATTAATGGTGACCTACGGCACACAACAGAAGCACTTGCTTCATTTGACAAGTGGAGTAGTAAATACAAGGCATTCAATTGGAATCAATCTACCATGAATATACCACATTTAACAAGAGATTTAACTCCTAAATACGTAATTAAAGAGGATGCAACGTGTACAAGTGGTAAGGTGTACCGACCAGAATTATCAAGCTCGCGCTACATCTGTTAGGCGTGGACAACTGCCCCTAATATATTATTCTCGCCAAAAACTGCTCGTTAACCTAATACGTGCATAACCCTCACAATTCACATTCTTCTGACTTAATATTATCACAAGTTGGTGGATTGCATCTTCTACGTTGAATTCCTAATCTATATCCATTAAATTGGCAAACACATTAATAATGTTCTTAGTAGACAGACCTCCCCTTATAGATCCTCATTTCTTCAAACCAATCTTCAATGAAAAAGGTTGTTGCAGATAAAGCACCCCCTCCCCCGGGATAGCCTGCATGTCAACCATACAAGTTTGTTAATTAAAATATGGTCGAATAATTTGTGTTAAAGCTTGACAAATTTTCGTTTATATTCATGACTATGTATTTGTATTCGTTTTTTTTTGTTTGTATTTATTTATATACGGTAAATATTCCCAAACATATCACTTTATTTCCTTAACGAAGAACACAAAACACAATTTACATGCGATATTAAGCGACTCTAAAGCGTACTCCATTAATAAGGGGTGGGGCTTAAACCTTAAAGAGGACATGAGATTGGTGATAAATGTGTGGTGAAATGAAGGTGTTCGTGGCCCTGAATATTCAATTGCAAACACTTGTTCAACAATCCATATTCTTGTTATTTCTTCTTATGAACACCAACAATCTAGGAGCTAGTATCATAATCATATGCAATCAGTACCACCGAAAACATCGCTGCAAATTCACATTCGATTCTCACTTCAATCACTTGCAATGTTCCTCGTCAAGGTCCAATTCGATCCCCCAAGCTTCTCGCTTACCGTCAATCTTCCATCAGTTTTGCATTGTTAATGAAATTGGTTGATGGGTTTGTTTATGCATTTGATTTGATACACAGGCATGGAGATCGACTGCTTTCGGGGTTTATGGGTACCTCAATTTCACCAAGTCTGGCTTCTTGTGAGTAACCCACACCCTTGATGTTTTGTGTATGGTGAACTAGGGATTTAATCTTCGTTCAGTATTTGATTACTGATCTCCAGAAGTTTCTGCTTGTTATCCGTAAATTTGGTCAAATAAACAGGGATACTTGCAAATGATAGTAGCCAACTTTTTCCTGATTTGCAATTTGGTCTAAGAAGTTTGACGATTTTCGCAAAATGGTGCCTTAGGAGTCATATGGATGCGGTTAATTAGGTATAAGTTATGACCTGTGACACCTGTCATTATAATCTGTTCTTGGTGATTCTCAAAATTGTAAACCAAATTAGAAAATAAGGCAAATTTGGGTGTCATTGTTTTGTATTTTAACCCAAATGGCTAGATGTATACACTGGGAAGTTGATGGCGACATGTTCTTCAATTTCAAGTATGGTCGATATGGATTATGTGAACAGGAATACATGCTTGGTTTTAGTGTTTATGACTTATGATAATAATCCCCTTCAAAAGCTTTTGATTTTAGTTTTCAAAATTAGAATTCTTGAGTTGACGTCTAGCGGTTTGTATCTTCATCTTGGTTTTTTTGTTTAAGTTGCCTATATTCTAGTGTTCCAATACGACTATTTATGAATGTATATGCATCTTGATCTTGATTTTTTTGTTTCACTTGCTAGAAATTAGTGTTTGAATGCTAGGGTTTATGACTTGCTTTATGTCTTCATCGTTGTTTTGGTGTTTTTAAACTAGAAGTTGTGATTGGACACATAATTGTGGTTTGTTTCAATTTCCAGGGAGCACTCAAAGAAATTCAATCCAGAAGATATGGAAAGACGGATAGATGGAAAGAATTGTATAGTAACCGGAGCTAATTCTGGAATCGGTTATGCCACTGCCCATGGTCTTGCATCAAGGTGTTCTATCTGATTTAAAAAACTTGTACATTTTCTTAATAACCTGTATTGAAAATTGGCAAAAAATATTTTGTTCGATAACATTGATTACCATGTGTAACTATCCAAAGTATATAAGAATTGGAAAATTTCTAGAGAAACTATGTCAATATGAATTGAGAAGGTATTATATTTGAATCTTTTAACGTCAAGAGTTCAAATTTTTTTGGGAGGGATAGAGTATTTTGCATGGATTCTCAAATGTTTCCTCTATTTATTTGATTCCAATACCAGAGGAGCAACGGTGTATATGGTTTGTCGAAATAAGGAAAGGGGAGAAGATGCTGTCTCCAAAATTCAATCGAGCACTGGTAACCAAAATGTTCACTTGGAGGTATGGTTTTAGGCTCTTACTTTTATCTTTATGGTGCCATGCATCCTGTAAAAAGAGTAACTTTTGAGTTTAAGTATCGAAAGGGTTTTCATGTGCTGAGTCGCCGCGAAACAATATTGTTACTTTTGAACTAAACAACTAGATATATAGGGGTGTGAAGTAATGCCATGACATGCAAACACGTGACAATACTAACACGAAATTGATGGGTTCGGGTTTAATCTAAATAGGTTTGGGTTCTTTTCAAGCCGAAACCGTTGACACTTTAAGCTAAATGGGTTGTTTTCGGTTTGACCCGATGGGTTTGTTGGTTTAGCTGTTTAACCCGTTTACTTCATACCTTTTTAAAATATGGTTTCTTTCATAACTAAAACTGAATGGGTATTTTCTGCAAGAACTAGATATAAAGAGAAGGAGCATCAAGTCTTATAGTTTAAACATAATTATTTTATTTAAATTTGTATTTTGGGCTGTAATATAATTTTAGAGTATTAATAAACAAAGAAAAAATGTTAGGTTAAACGCATTGCTTTCGTGTCAACTCATGAAAACTCATGTTATGTAATGTTTGGGTCCATATGTCAGACATGATTTTCGGGTTCATGTTCGTGTCAAATCGTTCGTTTCAACATGGCAGCCCACAAACAAGACCCATTTTACACCCCTATATTATAGACGGTTAAATGTGTTGTGAACTTAACACTTTTTACCCTTCCAACTCCCAGCATTTTACTTATAGTACTTGTTATGCGAATTGATTACCTGGCATTGTATTTAGCATTTAAGAACCATCTTATATATTGCTTGTAGGTCTGCGATCTTTCTTCTGTCCATGATATCAAGTCTTTTTCTTCCAGATTTAAGGAAAAGGATATTCCCGTTCATGTGCTGGTAACCCCCTTTACCCCCCATAAAATTTTGCCATTTTGGTGTTTGTATTTCAAATTTGTGTTATACTGTAGCACACAAGACAACCAAGTAATTTAAATCAAAACAGCTTTCATGGGTGCAATTTTCATCTACGGGGATCCTTAGTTTGTTAACTTGAAATTTTGGAAGTTACATTATTGGTTTCTATCATCACTACAATGATCATATCTAAAGTGACCAATAATTTTCGAGTATTTACATCATCCTTCTCCCTGGATCTTGGAGTCAATAATGGATTGGCTTTTGACTCCAGACTTTGTAATTCTTTAAAAAATGAATTTGATAAAAACTGTTTTGGTAACAGAAGTAAAAATTGAATGCAAGTAGGATTTGGTTGAGTTACAGTATGGTACCTGAACTATTCTAAAACTTGCATTTTAAGCTGTTGACCACTACTTTTGCAGTTAGGTACTTAATTTGAAAATCTTTTTAACATCTGGCCCTTTGTACAACTTCTGAGCTCAAATAGTTCAATATAGATGATATAATGTTAACAGATGTCCCTTTTAGGACAAAAATGTGTAAATTGAAATTCAACGGACTAAACATGTAAGTTTTAAATAGTTCAGTGAGAAGTTTCATTTTCCATATTCAAAAAGTAGCAACTAATTTAGGCCCTCTGATCATTAGTTTTGCTCACTTAGTCCAAAAACCCAATTTAAAACTTTTATTTGGAATATAAATCTGTTCAGTTGTTTATTCTTTTTCTTTTTACATTTTTTGTTTGGATTATATATATTATTTCAGAACCCTTATTAAAGAGTCATATTTCATCTAGCACCAACTACACAAGGTTAAAATGATTATTTTTTACTGCCTTCGATTCATACGACAATAAATTGTACTTTTTGTATTATCGATTTATTGAATATAGCCTAACCTGGTTTCTTTTAGGTTAACAATGCTGGCTTACTTGAGAACACAAGAGTAACGACTTCTGAAGGGTACCCATTCTTTTTCCCTTTCACAAACCTTACTCAGTTATAGCCACTTAATTGACAATACCATTTCGGTTTTTTTTCAATTAAAAAAAAAACAGATACGAATTGAATTTCGCTGTGAACGTACTAGGGACTTATGGCATGACAGAGCTAATGCTTCCATTACTTGAGAAATCTCAACCTGATGCCCGTGTTATTACAGTATCTTCGGGCGGAATGTACACAGCTCCCTTGACTACAGACTTGCAGGTTCATAGAAATTATTTAGGTTCCATTTATATCTTTTTTCTGTACATCTTTCATGTCCAGTATACATTTATCTGAGACCCACAAATGAAATATGACATCCACTTATCCAGTCCCTGATGAATTCATTCTGATGCAGTATAACAGTGGTTCATTTAATGGAGTCGAACAGTATGCTCGCAACAAACGTGTACAGGTATCATATCTTCGTATCTGGTCTGGATGATACTAATATTCTTTCGTACTATGAAATATAAACAAAAGAAGGGAGAGAAAAAACAGAAACGCGTAAAGTGTAATGGTAAATAGGTAGGAGTGAAGAGTGGTGATCTCACTCCAACTAAAGGTTGGGGGTTCGATTCTTGGGGGTGGGAAGTTATCCTGGATAATCTATATGTTGATGCTTATAAAAAAAAGGGTGGCAAGATGGGTGGGCGGGATCATTGGATGACTGGTCAAAACAATTCAGGTTGACCCAAAAACTCTCTTGTCCATCTTTTATATTATTATTATATTTTGTGTAGATAGTTAATGCTTTAATTATGAGTACTAAAAGGATATAATGCAGTAAAAATACTTTGTGCAATTATAAATGTGTTCCCACTCATTTCACCCGTCATTCTCCTTTTAGTTAATTTTTTTGTTTGCCTGTTCAAGATCAAAACATAACCAAAAATTATGCACGCGCAAGAGATTGTTAAAGGGTCAAAATTTTCACCTCTTTTGCCAACCACCGTAGTTGCTGAAATTGTAAACCCGGTGAATCACTTTAGTGAATCAGATTCCTATTTGAATTGCTATCATACTAGAGAGCCGCTTTAATTTCATAAATATAAGATTCATATCATCTACCCATGAAATCTTGTTTAATTCGTTATTTGTATAAACTTTAAGGCAATCCATGAACTAGCAACCTAGATTTGTTATACCCTCATACTAGGCAACTTCTTTTTACTGAAAATAGCAACCTGTATGTATCGAATCCATTTAGGAAATATACTTACATCTTTTCTTGCAAAATAGCAGGATAGATTTGTATTTTATTTCTAAAAAGGTTAAAGGTGTTTGTTATATAAATTGCGAAAAAAGCAACTTACATTTCAGATGCTGGACATGTTTTTGTTGTTGTAGGTAGCATTAACTGAAAAATGGGCTAAAAAGTATGGTGACAAAGGGATCGGGTTCTACGCGATGCACCCTGGATGGGCTGAAACACCTGGAGTTGCCAAGAGTCTGCCTAGTTTTTCAAAATCGTATGTCTTGCTTTCCATTTTTGATATTCCTAACCTTACAGGGTTTATCGCGTCTCGATATTTGCATATCAATCCAACATTTCTTTGTTCTAAATTTGACTTATCAAACCATTGTACTTTAGTAATGGCGGATCCTGGATTTCCTACAAGGGTATGCACTACCAAGAGTGTAAACAAGCCGATCCTAGCCCGAGCTAGCTTAAGCTCGAGCTCAACTTGTTTACCGTCTAAGAGCTCGAGCTCAATTTGTTTACCTTCAGAAAGCTTGAGCTCCGCTCATTCCCGAGCTTGGATCGTGATTTCAAGCTCGAGCTCGTCGCGTGTTATATTTGTTCAAATTTAGGCTCTAGCTCGTTTAAGCTCGGCTGAGTTCTAGCTTTAAACGAGCCAATTTTAAGTAGCTCAATTGCAGCTTGGTTCGTTTACACCCTATTCACTACCATAATAAAATATGGGATAATGGTGCGTAGTAGCCACATATGCTCACAAATGTACCTGAATAATGCATATAGTTTTTTTTTGTACAAAAAAGTCAAATGACATGTTAAGTGTTTCGACATAGTAGTAGTTCAACAACCAAAACCTGGTGAAATGCTAACTCGGAGGTTTTGTGCTGATGTGGCTATTTTTATCAATTCACTACACTGATATGGCAGTTTTTATCAATTAAATTTGTTGACATGGCCATGTTTTATTTTAACTTTAATTTTACTTCCAGTTTGATTTACATATTTTATTGTTTATTCATTCTAAAAGTACTGTTGCTAACCGTAACACAAAGGCAAACACAAACACAAAAGAATCGTTTATGAAACCAAATAGAAATACATCATCTTAGATTGTGAAACTGAAACTAGTGGTTTGCGGGTGTCGATTTGGGTCAGTGGTGGTTTCAGAAGGGGTAATTGATTGGTTTGCTGTAAGAGGTTGTTTTTAGGGTTTCCAATTTGCAGGGAAGCTATGTCTGTATCTGTGCCAAGTCATCAATTTTAGTGCTGAAAAATGCCAAGTCAGCAATTTCTTTTAAAGAAAAGCCATGTAGCACAAAACCTCCAAAACTGCACTTCGAATATGACGGTTTAGGAAGTCAATCACTCTGTATGATTATATTTCACTCATTTTGGTGTGAATGTAATTTCAGATTTGAAGGGAAACTAAGGACGAGCGATGAAGGCGCAGATACTGTTATTTGGTTAGCTCTGCAACCGAAAGAAAAGCTAGTTTCTGGTGGCTTTTACTTTGACAGAGCTGAAGCCCCAAAACATTTACCCTTTGCTGCCACCAAAAGCCCCCCTGACGCTATAGATTCCATTGTAGATACCCTTAACTCACTCATATGAAATATCCAGGATTAATGATGAGTATTGTCTGACCTACTAGCTTGAATGGGAACATGTAAAATTTGTATTCATATTTAATGTGTGTTTGCAAATACACGATACTATGTTCGATCTAGATTATTTATTTTTAGACCCTAAAGTACTAGACGTAATCTTTCCTTTGGGGCTTTTGTCTTCTGATCTTCCTGAGCTTTCGCATGTTCTTCGTATCAGAGATCAAAGCTAGAGGATTTCTCATAGATTTTAATGCTCAAGGATCTATGAATCTTGAGACATATCCTAAAGATCTTGGGTTGCCTGGAGGGTAATGAATAAATACTGTTGTTATTATTTTGGTGAACTCTTGTGGTATTTGATTTTTTTCTCAATACATGTAGCATTGTTCCTCTTGAGCTTGTTTATGAGGACAAATATATGTTTTATATTGCCTTAAGGTGACCTTTGGTTGTGCTTTGAAGGATTCGTACTTGTTAATATGCTGGTTCTTTTGTTGTTCGTCATCCTACCTCCTTCCAACAGATTTTCTGGTTCATCTAATATTTCTTTTGCAGAATCGCATGAATCCACATATTGGAGTATATTATTTGGAATGGCCATGATAAGTAGAGATTTGAACTTCTCATTAATATAGTCTTGTTTTTGATGTCTTTTGCACTCTTGAGCTTCATGAGTTTTGGTTTTGTAGATGTAGGGATCGCATGATAAGTGGGTGTTTGGGAGTGCTTATTTTTATCAACTTTTAACTTTTTAACTTTTGAAAAGTTAAAAAGGCATTTTATAGTGTTTGGCAATATGATTGTTGTGAGTGAATAAGTTAATAAGTCACTCCATACTAACTTATTAACTTATTGAAAAAGTCAATAAGTCAATAAGTTACTTTTAAGATGAAATCCCAAACATGGCCTAAGTAGAGATCTTGTATATTATATATACATTAAACTGGAATGTCGGTTTGTGAGGAGGAGGTACTGTAGCTAAAAATACCTACTTTTAAGCACATGGTACAACTCTGCTTCCTTTCCTTTTTTTATGGTTGCCACCACCGGTGCTACCATCGAGTCCGTCAACCTACAGTTCTTCCACCTCTGTTGCTATCGCCACCACCCCCGCTAGATCTAGGTCGTCAATACAACCACTAAATCCTAAGTTTGTCCTCCCCTGTTTTGACTGGATTTGTGAAAGAGAAAGGAAGTTGAAACCCAAACCCTGAAAGATGAAGATGAAAGTCTGAAAACGAGACCCAGATCTTCACTTACACACCTGGTTCTGATGAGGGATATGATTTTCAGATCTGCCGGTCTGGTGAGGCCTCCGGTGTTCTAACTTGCAATCCGACGGTGTAGTTGTGTTAGTGGTGTGACGGAGTGTGGTGGTGGCGGTGATGGTGTGGTTGTGGTAGCGTTGTGGCGATCGAGATGAAATTGGACTGAACTGTAAGCATGTTTGTTAATATTAGCTAACTTTTTTTTTCTACTAAACAAATTAACTTTATACTAATTATCAACTTCTACATGCTTTATGGGTTGTATATTGTGCTTTCTAAGTTGTACTTCTTGGTTTTTTTCTTTTTTTTATTTTGTTTACTTTCAACTATAATAATTTTATATATTTCACAGTTTAACCTTAATATTTTTTCACTCTCAACTTTTGTCTCCTATACATTTCACTTATTAATTACATGTTTTCCTTTTTACGTGACGGTCTAAGTTTACGAGTTACACGCTGCAACGTACGTGTGTGGTTCAACGTTTTCACACCTATTTGTTACTATTTAACTGCGTTGACACAACGCACGGGTCTTAAATCGACTTAGTTATTGTTTTTTATGTTTTACGTTTCACGTGCATCATTCAATGTTTTTACGTCTACTTTTCGTTTGGTTTTATATTTTTTTCGTTTTTATTCTGTTTTTTAATACGATTTTTCCGGTGTGTTAGAAAGTTAGGGGGGCTACTGCAACGGGGGGGCTTAATATAGTTGGAAATATTCATTGTAGTTTGAGTTTTGTTTAAGTTAACGTTATGAGGTAGTCGTGCTAAAATGATAATACGTCCTACCCGCTGCAACGCGGTGGGGCTAAATACTAGTTAAGTGGATAAATAAATAATGTGTTGTTGGTATATATTTTATTGATGTGATATTATATTAAATATTCGTTTATAAATATTATGATGTTTTTATTTTATTTCAAAATAAATAGATTTAAATATAATACGTTTTAATTATTACATATAAATTCTAATGATTTTACGTTTCCACATACAATTGGTTTGCAAACGAGTGAGAGTGATTGTAATATATATTTTTGTACGTCTCATATGGTGCGGTCACACGTGTTTATTTTTATGTATTTTTGTGTTCGTCTGTGTTTCAATGTAAATTTTCTTTGAGATCGTATCAAATATGATACATTTTTATCAAACGATAAGTTCGAAATACTCTACATCTCGGCATAAATTTAGTTGAAAAATAAGTCGAGTCGATTGTAGTCTATACTTTATAATACTTATCAAACGTATAAATTCGAAGTAATCTACATTTCAGCATATATTTAGTTTAAAAATGAGTTGCGTAGATTGTAGTCTATACTTTATCACGATGCGTACGCTGTCGCCGCAACACGCGACCGATAAGTAACTAGTTAGTTATTCAAAGTTCAAATTGCTATGATACAATTAAGTTCAATAAGCGATAAATGATTTCAACAACTCAAATGTGTAAACACAAATCAATTTGTTAGGTGTTGACGTAATCACCTATTTTTTATAACTATAATGATTGCAAAGTGATAAACAACTATATCAAACAGTTAAGTTTGGTTTTGTTTTTAGAGGCTGAACAAAATAACCAATTTACTTAAAACATTAAAAATATCAATTTGCCATCAAAAGTTTTATAAGTTGTTTCAAATTTATTTTAAAATTTTATTAGTTGTATCAACTTAAATTCAAAATAATGAAAAATTTGAATTGAAATTATAATAACTTATAAAACTTTTGGAGGTAAATTGATTTTTTTAATCTTTTAGAGGAAAATAGTAACTTTTGTCAAACCTTGAAAAATTGAAATTAACTTAAAACTAGATTTAAGCTCCCCACGTTGCGTGGTGCGTAAAATCGTGGAAAATAATATCAGTGTCACACCACTATTAATTACCATCAATGTTGAAATTGCGGTGTGTTAATACAAAAAAATAAGACCAAAACATAGGACATATAAAATATAACTAAGTCGATTTAGGACTCACGAGTCGCGACGAACCTGTTAAAAAGAGAAAATAGACGTAAAAACGATAAATCACGAATGCACGTTGTGTTGTGTTAACTCCTAGAATTTAGAACGATATGTAAAGTGAAACGTAAAATTGGTGAGTCGCACATGCATGTTTGTGTCATGTTAACTTGCAAAACATAAAACAAACTGTCACACCACGTTGACCGGGTCCAGCTGTGACCGACTGATATCAACACAATGCGGCGGAAAATAAACATAACTAAGTTAATTAATGTCCAATCATCCATAGTGATACCAACATTAGTCAAATATTTTCTAAATCCCAAATTACATAAATTTTAATCGATTGTCTCAAATGATAATGTTTTAGTAAATGGGTGGTGACTAAACTCCAAACGTCTGACTAGGTCACTCCTATCCATGATCACTTGCTAAATTCATTCTTCGCTTGAAATACACACCCAAAATACGTCAACAATATGTTGGTGAGCTCATAAGTTTATGACACAAGACTTATCACAATTCATAAACCAAGAAGGTATCAAAATCAAACCTGGTGACCCTCCCGAGTGCTAGAATATCCCCTAACCCATACCCCTTATTGTTATGGGCTTAAGTATGCCCTGCTAAACACATATAATCTGCACAAATTTATGACACAACGATTTTTAAATCTCAATGGGGGGTTTCCCTGTCCTAAGAGCCCATTGTGTGCGGGGGATTCTCCAAACTATCCACAAATCACGCGGCTCCCAATGGAGTTAATAATTGTGCTCACGTTCGGGGACAATAGCACTAACCATAGCACCATAATAATGATTTATAATAGTGTGGCTTCCACCCCAAAACAGTTTAAGTAAAAAGGGGGTCATGAGACTCACCTTAGCTAGTTCATGGAGTAAGTGTTCGCGATTTAGAGAGCTACCGACCAGCAAGGTTCCTAAGTTCATTTTGTAATTATTAGTTTTATTCCAATTATTTATCTAAGACCAACCCATTATTTTAGGTTTATCCTACGCGCTTTGGTGTTTTACATTACATGCATGTAATTTAGTTCGAACCTTGAAGTTTTGAAGTCTTAACTTGTTAGTTATGCAATCTGGGTTATTACCATGATTCCAGATTATACTAATGGTATTAGTTAAGTTCTGGTCCCAAAACAGTAATGTTTAATTTATAGGCAAGATTGGTCCCTTAACTTTACCTAATTATCAATTTTAACCCTTATGTTTGGAATTTTTGCACTTTAATTATTTATGATTGGATTTATTGTTTCAAGTGGATTTGGATATTGTATTAAGTTAGTTTTATTTCATTTAAGTCTTTCTTAACGGGTTCAAGATTTGTTTTGGGTTTAGGCGTTTTATGGTGATGCGTTGAGGGGCTTCTTACTTGGGATTGTTGTGTGGTCCATATGATGGTTTATATTTAAATTTAATTTATTTGGGTATTATTTAGTTTCTGAAATGCAAGTGTTGTGGCCCTAGAGTTGGTACTTAGGTTATTTTATATTTAACTGAGTTCGGTTCACGGTTTGGGTGTGTTTTATAATGTATTTGTATGTTTGATTATTTTATTGACTTTTTAAGTTGTCTTTATACTTATGGGTCATAATCTACTGGAAAATATTAGTTTTATAAACTTAAAGGTTTTTGTAAATTTATTTATTGTTTTACTTTCTGGTGAGACGTTAGTTCACTTAAATTAACATTATATTTTGAATAAATTCATAGAAAATTCCATAAATGTTGATATTTGATTTGTAACTAATTTTTATTATTATTAGGCCACTAGATACTGTATTTTAAACTCTTGGGTTGTTTTATGTCGGTTTTGGTATTTTAATGTTCGAGCTTCGATTTTTAACTGGTGGGTTCTTAGGTTCGGGTCAAATTTTGGTACAATTTAGTCATATAATACTTCAGTATACTTAAAATAACTTTTCAGTTCTGGAGATTTCAAATTTTTAGCTTAAGGACACGTTTTTGTGAATTTTTACTATTTTAGCATGAATATCTTTTCTATTTTTTTTACCAAGGAAACAAGCTCCATACATTATGAAATTAAATTTTTAGGCATTTCATATCATAATAAGTCTACTAAATTTTTTTACATTCGGATTTTATGCATATTAGATATTTCCGTTAAGTCTACCGGTTAGTTCCGTTAAGTGTCCGTTAAGTCCCGGTTTTGGATTTCTAAGTGTTTTAATCTGATTTTCCCTTCCCAAATATTTTAATATCCTAAGTAGCTTCTAAATATTCCTCTAATTCCAGTAACTGAAATCCTCAACTTTCTTTTATTTATCTCAAAATCATATATTCTTGGGTTTTTGTATAATTTATAAAATGTGAAATACGAAGGCTTAGCTTATGAAACTTTATTTTAACTTAATATGGTATCAAGTAACTTTTAAAAGTATTTGGTTTAAAATTTTTAGACTTAGATATCACACATTGATATTTTTGCAAAAGTCGGGTTTTCGGGTGAGTCATATTTGCTAAAACCGTATTTGTGAGCAAAAGGGTTTTGAGAAAATGTTGTGTATCTTTTACTTACTTAAATATTTAGTGTTATAAATTTTCACAAGAGTTTGGGGGTGTCATGGGGTTGGTTATGTCACCAACACGATGAAACGCGATATTTTACGCGTTTTTCAGGTAGTAACGGGTTACCTCGTCGTGGGGTGAGTCAAGGTGAGTGAGTGGACTGCCAACTGAGATTGAAACGATGGAAGGAAGCTGCCCAACGTATTATATATTTCCGGTCATAGTGTGGAAGAAATGAGGGTTAGAAACTTGATGTAAGAAAGTTGTAACCTTGTAGTGTTACCTTAGTACAAGGATGTTGATGGCTATGCTCTTGTGGTCGAGAATTGCTTCCAAAGGGACCTAAGGTTTGTTGTTCTTTGAGTTTAAGAGAGTAATAAGTGAGTAGGGGATTGAAGAGAGTTTTTTGAGAGATTAAAAGAAGGTGTAGTAGCAAAATGGGTGGTGATGGTGGTTTGGTTGATGGTTCTCAGCCAAAGGGTGTAAGGTGGTGGGGTTAGGATTTCAAAATCTTGATCCAAGAAAGATTTGGCTGGATTTGATGAAGATTTTGGGTACATAAGCAAGTTTTTAGGAACCTAGATGATCTAGGGATTATGGGATTGGGTGGTGATGGGACAAATCATTTTTTATTTCTTTTTCTTTTAAAAAATGGTATGTATTTACATATGTAAGTGTGTGCCGTATGGTGTATGTATGTATATATATACATGCGGGTGTGTGTGTGTGACGGGTGTGTGTGTGTGACGGGTGTGTATGTGTGTGTGTGACGGGTGTGTGTGTGTATCGAGTGTGTGTGTGTGTCGGGTGTGTGTGTTTCTTGTACGCATGCATGCATGCATACATATATGTATGTATGCCGTAAATATATATATATCTATATATATATATATATATATATATATATATATGTATGTATGTATGTAAGGATTCCTTTAAGTCTGATGCAAACCAAAACATCCAATGTCTCTCTGCAAGAAATACACTAAGTACTAAAGAAGAAATGCTTTGGAAGTTTTACACCATACACTAGAAATTATTCTAAGTGTAAAATCTTTCGAAGCCAAGACCAATATCTTACGAAGCCAAGCATGAAGTCTTCTGAAGCCTCAGAGACAAAGTCTTCCGAAGCTTCATCCTATGAAGACAGATTTCTTCCGAAGACTTTTAGTAACATGCTTTATCTGATGTACTATTCCATAAAGCTGGACACCTTTCCGCTGCATCTCTGTAAAGTCACCAACTTACATGAGTTGGTGAAAAGGTCCATGCTTTTGGTAACTGTACATTGAGGTCTTGAGTCTGTATCTTTCTACTTTATGTACTTTATCCTTTTTGTAATAGATAAGGATGTGAGCTATGGCATGTCATAGTCACAAGGTCAAAAGGTAGATATGCCTTTTGATTCTACAATTGATTTTGTTTGTGTCTAGTCAATTTTATCCAGCTGGCTTTCAAAGTATAGCCGGGTGTAGGTTGTAGTATAAGTATTCCAAGTTCTAGTATCTTTCTTTATGCTTTGTAACACTTGTAAAAGAACTTGAGAAAACAATATACTGGCTCCTTGAAACCCAAATCTCTTGTTCTGTCTCTTTATCATTACTTGTGTTCTTTGTATCAATATCTTGGTTAATCCAGTTTACTGTTTGATCAAGTTTAGTTAATCTCCTCTTTGTGTTGTTGTGTTATAATTGTTAAGCCCTTAACCGGTCCTGCAATTGGTATCAGAGCATTTCAGGCTCTTGATATAAGATCTCACCATCTTAAGATCCCTCACACACACAAATACTAAACTCTCCAAATGGCATCCATTTCAAAGACTGATATGGAGACTGGAACCATGAACAAATCCCCACTGATCACTCTTGATGACTTTGACACCTGGTGTATGAGAATGGAAGGTTTCATCAGGTCTCTAGACTCAAGAATGTGGGAATCTGTTGAAAATGGGCCTTTCATACCCAGCACTCCTTCTGCTACTGGTGCTGGTATGATCCCAAAAGATGTGGCCAACTACTCTGATGAAGATAGGAAGAGAGTAGAGATTGATAGAAAGACCATGACTGCTCTTCAAACTGCCCTTTCAAACTCTGTGTACAGAGGTTTTAAGAAGTGCAAAATAGCTAAACAGCTGTGGGATGCACTAAAACTGATGTATGAAGACTCCTCTGAAGCCAAGGAGAACAAGAAGGATCTCCTGAAGCAGCAGTTTGAAAACTTCACACCTTCAAACAGGTGAAACCATGACTCAACAATACTTCAGGTATGTTGAGATAGTGGATACCCTAGTGGATGGAGGAGTTCCTCTTGAAAACAGGGACATTGTAAGGAAGTTCATGTCCTCACTTCCTAGGCAATGGACACACTACTGTGTGGTGATCAAGAGGACTGAAAATCTCAAAACTCTTACTCTGACAGAGTTATATGGGATTCTCAGTGGCTACCAAATGGAGATGAACATGCTGGAGTACATGGAAATAGTTCAGCAGATGGCTCTCCTCACTCATAGAGCCAAAAAGTTCTACAAGAGAACTAGAAGGAGGTTCCAAGCAATGCAACCAGTGGAAAGTTTGGCTTGGATAAAAGCAAAGTCAAGTGTTACAACTGTAACTTGATGGGCCACTTTGCTAGAGAGTGTAAGGCACCTAAACAAATGGTGGCCAAGCACAAACTAGACCAAACTACACTGACAAAGCCCCTCAAAATAAGAAGTCAAAGCAACATGCTGCTGTTGCTGTTGAAGAAGAAGGCTTTGACTGGAGCTTTCAGGTGAAAGATGCTTCTCCGAACCAAGCACTAATGGCAGATCATGATGAAGCCAAGGTATTGGAACATCTCTGTACTCCTGAATGCATTGTTAAAGTAAGAAGATACAGGTCCTATAACTTGGAATGAGATCTGATCTTGAGTCCTTAAACATTTTAAAATCTGATTTTAGAAAGTCTGAAAATGATTACAAGTTAAAGATAGAGGACTTAGAGAAAACCATTTCAGTACTAAACATGAACATACAGATTTTAGGACTCAAATCCAGGATCTTATAACTAAGTTGACTGAGTGCCAGGCTGAGCTTGTGATCAGCAAAGCCAGGGCAGAAAAGAGTGTTCTTGAAGAAGAGACCTTCAAGAACATGATATCCTCATCCCTGCACAACAAAGTGTGCTATCAAAATAGACAGGGACTGGGATCAAATGAGATAGCTCCTCCACACACAATCTTGTCTGTAAGATCTCCTAGGTGTGGAACTTGTGAAGATGAGCTTCCTCTCATAGATCCTATAAGTGAAGAGGATGAAGAAGAGATAGTGAAGAATTCCTCTGAGAAGAGTGAAGAGGAGGATTCTACTAAGGGCCACTATCCTTCTGAGGAGAAGAAATCTACTGTGATGACCAAGTCAAAGAGAAAGAACTTGATCAGGAAGAGCAAAAGAAAAGCAAAGAAGGCTCAAGAGATCAAGGCTACTTTTGACTCTAAGCAGAAACAAGTTTTTATCTCTGCAGGGTTTAAAGTAGTAAAGACTGAAGACATCAACCAAACTCCTCAGCTAAGAGTTCTGGTTCTTGTTCAAATCATCTCAGTACAAAGAAGAAGACTGATCTGCTATGTACCACTGCTGCACAGCCTGGACCATCAAACTCCAAGAACAGTTCACAACCCAAAAAAACTGTCTCAGCATCTACAAAGATGAAGGTGGAGAAGGGATGTGACCAAAGACAGTCTTGCTCTCATAAGGAGACTCTTTGAAGAAAATGTTATGTGTCATGTGTGAAAGTACCTCTCACATTGCTAAGGATTGCCCATATAATCCTAAAAGTACTATCCATATGACCAATACAAAGACTTCAAAGAGTTTCAAGAAGATTCAAGCTTCGGAAGGAAAATTTGTTTCCTTCGGAAGCTCCAAATCAAAGAAGAAGGTAAATGGAAAATTACCTTCGGAAGAAAATTGGTCTCGGAAGAAAGGAGTTCTTCCGAAGCACTGAAGTCTGCTGCAGTGACTGTAGAATCTTCCGAAGGTTCAGTCATCAAAACTTGTGAAGTCTCAAAAGCTTCCAAGGTTTTGAAGGTCAAGTCCAAGACTCCAAAGGTGGTGTGGAAGTCTAAGAAAGACCAAATGACTGAAGTTTCTCCATCAACAACAGCTGAAGATCCCCCTAGCACAACCATAGGATCTATTACTGTTGCATTACCTTCTATTATACTTAGTGAGCCAAGACAAGTAAGGCTTGGGTTTCCAAATGTAACTAATCATTTTCTTTGTGCAGGAACAGCTCAAGACAAACAGGAATGTCTGGATAATTGATAGTGGCTGTTCCAGGCACATGACAAGCAGGTCTCTACTCCATAACTTTGAGAGAATTGATGGAGGACCAGTTGCTTTTGGAGGAGATGAAGGTGGTTACATTTCGGAAGGGGCAAGGTCACAAATGGTAAGCTCAGCATTGAAAGGTAAACTTTGTCAAGGAGCTTGGGTACAATCTTCTGAGTGTATCCAATTTTGTGATCAGAGTCATAACATGCTCTTTACTGAGCATGAGTGCATTGTTCTCAAGCCTGGAGTGGTCATTCCTCATGAGCATATCCTGCTCAGAGCCCCCAGGAAAGGGAACATGTACAAGATGGACTTGCAAGAAACATCTCCCTCTGGAGAAGTTTCATGCTTTCTATCTAAAGCAAATAGTGATGAGTCTTTCCTATGACATAAAAGAATATGCCATGTAAACTTTAAGAACATGAATAAACTAATTAAACATGATTTGGTAACTGGAATGCCAAAGAAAGAGTTTACAAGTGATGATCATTGTGTTGCATGCCTGAAAGGGAAGCAACATAAGGTATCTCACAAGCGTAAGGAAAGAAACTCCATCACTACTCCCCTACACTTATTACATATGGATCTCTTTGGCCCCACCAGTGTAATGAGTCTAGGAAGGACCTCTTATTGTTTGGTGATCACAGATGATTTTACAAGATTCACTTGAGATTCTAAAAATTTTCATCTTAAAAATTGAGAATCAAAGTGATCACAAGGTCAAAACCATAAGATGTGATCAAGGAACTGAATTCAAGAATCAAATCCCTGATACATTTTGTGATGAAAAAGGTATTACAAGACAATATAGTGCTCCCAGGACTCCTCAGCAAAATGGAGTTGCTGAGAGGAGAAACAGGACACTAATTGAAGCTGCAAGAACTATGTTGTCTGACTCTAAACTGCCCATCACTTCTGGGCAGAGGCAGTAAATACTGCTTGCTATGTGCAAAACAGAGTTTTAGTAGTTAAGACACATGGTAAGACTCCTTATGAACTTTGGCACAAGAGAAAACCTTTCATTGGTTTTCTCAGGTCATTTGGATGTCCCTGCACCATCTTGAATACCAAGGATCAAATTGCCAAGTTTGCTGAGAAATCAGATGATGGACACTTTTGGATACTCTTCCCAAGCTAGGCTTATAGAGTATACAATCTCAGAACTAGAATTGTTGAGGAGTCAGCCAATGTGACTTTCAATGAACACACACCCTGTGTGGCTGGTTCTGGTCCTGATTGGCTATTTGATCTTGATTTAGTTACCAACTGTTTTAACAAATCTTGTGAGAATGTTTCAGGATCTGCAGAAAATCTAAATACAGGTGATCCTGATCCAAGATTTGAGCTAGGAAGACCTCAACTCATACATCTTCAGCTCCAGTTGGAACTACTTCAGCAAATGAGGTTTCTATCAGCACTACAATGACAAATTCAGCTGATACATCTGGGGTGCCTTCAAATTCCAGCTCAGAGGCTCCACAACCAGATAAAGATACCTCAATTGTAGAAGACAACAATGGTGATGGTGAAAGTGATCAGGAATTCCTTGATGCTAATAACCACACCATAGATGACAACATCAATGATGTCACACACTCATTGGATCAAGTTAATCTTGATAAGTGTGGTAATGTGGAGGGTGAATCATCTATGCCAGATCTAAATTTCTCAAATTTGGATCTTTCTCAGCAACTTGCTGTGATCCCTCAGCTAAGGATCCACAAGTCTCACCCCACCACAAACATCATTGGAGATGTTGTCACAGGGGTAAGAACAAGAGGACAAACCCATGAAGCAAATGTTTGTCTTCACTCTTGTTTCTTATCTCAGATAGAGCCAAAGAAAGTTGATGAAGCTCTAAAGGATGGAAGTTGGGTTGAAGCTATGCAACAAGAGCTGCTTCAATTCAAAAGGCAGAAAGTTTGGAACCTTTGTCCTCTTCCTCATGGGAAGACTACCATTGGAACCAAATGGGTTTTTAGGAATAAGAAGGATGATAGAGGAATTATCATCAAGAACAAGGCAAGACTAGTTGTTCAAGGATACACACAAGAGAAGGGATTGACTACACTGATGTCTTTGCTCCTGTAGCAAGATTAGAAGCTGTTAGGATATTCCTGGCATTTGCTGCATCCAAGAACTTCAAGGTCTTTCAACTTGATGTAAAGTGTGCTTTCTTATATTGAGTGATTGATGAAGAGGTTTTATGTCAAACCTTCAGATCTTATTTCATCCAAGTTATAGGACCTATATCTGTTTACTTTAGCAATGCATTCAGGAGTACAGAGATGTTCCAATACCTTGGCTTCATCATGATCTGCCATTAGTGCTTGGTTTGGAGAAGCATCTTCACCTGAAAGCTCCAGTCAAAGCCTCCTTCTTCAACAGCAACAGCAGCTTGTTGCTTTGGCTTCTCATTTGAGGGGCTTTGTCAGTGTAGTTTGGTCTGGTTTGTGCTTGGCCATCATTTGTTTTAGGTGCCTTACACTCTCTAGCAAAGTGGCCCATCAAGTTACAATTGTAACACTTGACTTTGCTTTTATCCAAGCCAAACTTTCCACTGGTTGCATTGCTTGGAAACCTCCTTCCAGTTCTCTTGTAGAACTTCTTGGCTCTATGAGTGAGAAGAGCCATCTGCACTATTTCCATGTATTCCAGGTCATCTGGATGGATACAGTCCAGGTCTTCAAGAGTGAAAAGAGAGTTACCACAACTTTCATCAGAAGACACAAAGGCTTGAGAAGAGCTTGTCTCTTGGAATGGGCTTCCTTGAGTGTAGTTCTCCCTAGGTGTCTCTGGGAAGGTGAAAGGACCCTTTGGTGAGTTGTCAGGGTAGCATATGAGATGATGTTGGGGTTCTATGCTATCCCTTTCAACCACATGCAGGGTTGAACCTATTTGATTGTTGGAGTTGCCAGATGAACCTTGCATGTTCATCTCCATCTGGTAGCCACTGAGAATCCCATATAACTCTGTCAGAGTAAGAGTTTTGAGATTTTCAGTCCTCTTGATCACCACACAGTAGTGTGTCCATTGCCTAGGAAGTGAGGACATGAACTTCCTTACAATGTCTCTGTTCTCAAGAGGAACTCCTCCATCCACTAGGGTATCCACAATCTCAACATACCTAAAGTATTGCTGAGTCATGGTTTCACCTGTTTTGAAGGTGAAGTTTTCAAACTGCTGCTTCAGGAGATCCTTCTTGTTCTCCTTGGCTTCAGAGGAGCCTTCATACATCAGTTTTAGTGCATCCCACAGCTGTTTAGCTGTTTTGCACTTCTTGAAACCTCTGTACACAGAGTTTAGAAGGGCAGTTTGAAGAGCAGTCATGGCCTTTCTATCAATCTCTACTCTCTTCCTATCTTCATCAGAGTAGTTGGCCACATCTTTGGGGATCATACCAGCACCAGTAGCAGAAGGAGTGTTGGTTTGAAAGGTCCATTTTCAACAGATTCCCACATTTTTTAGTCTAGAGACCTGATGAAACCTTCCATTTCATACACCAGGTATCAAAGTCATCAAGAGTGATCAGTGGGGACTTGTTCATGGTTCCAGTCTCCATATCAGTCTTTGAAATGGATGCCATTTTGAAAGTTTAGTATTTGTGTGTGTGAGGGATCTTAAGATGGTGAGATCTTATATCAAGAGCCTGAAATGCTCTGATACCAATTGCAGGACCGGTTAAGGGCTTAACAATTACAACACAACAACACAAAGAGGAGATTAACTAAACTTGATCAAACAGTAAACTGGATTAACCAAGATAATTGATACAAAGAACACAAGTAATAATAAAGAGACAGAACAAGAGATTTGGGTTTCAAGGAGACAGTATATTGCTTTCTCAAGTTCTATTACAAGTGTTACAAAGCATAAAGAAAGATACTAGAACTTGGAATACTTATACTACAACCTACAGCCGGCTATACTTTGAAAGCCAGCTGGATACAATTGGCTAGACACAAACAAAATCAATTGTAGAATCAAAAGGCATATCTGCCTTTTGACCTTGTGACTATGACATGCCATAGCTCACATCCTTATCTATTACAAAAAGGATAAATTACATAAAGTAGAAAGTTACAGACTCAAGACCTCAATGTACAGTTACCAAAAGCATGGACCTTTTCACCAACTCATGTAAGTTGGTGACTTTACAGAGATGCAGCGGAAAGGTGTCCAGCTTTATGGAACAGTACATCAGATAAAGCATGTTACTGAAAGTCTTCGGAAGAAATCTGTCTTTATAGGATGAAGCTTCGGAAGACTTCATGTTTGGCTTCGGAAGATATTGGTCTTGGCTTCGAAAGATTTTACACTTAGAATATTTCTAGTGTATGGTGTAAAACTTCCGAAGCATTTCTTCTTCAGTACTTGGTGCATTACTTGCAGAGAGACATTGGATGTTTTGGTTTGCATCAGACTTAAAGGAATCCTTGCACATACACATACAAAACAAGTACAAGTCATCACAGAACATAACCGACCCACCGCGGGACAGCGATGGTTCGGGGGCGGCAGCCTCTGATAGCAGGGTCCTAGAGGCAGCAGCCCCTAGTGGGGTCCAAGGGGCAACGCCCCTGCCTAGGGCCGCGCTGCCAGGTTAGCGCGAAAAATTTTTATTTTTAAACATTTATATAGCACATTTTGTTATAGAAAAATCGATCTTCCTATTAAAACCTCTTAAAATCTTGGTCATTTAAATCGTATATTTAGTATGCATTTCCAGCCTGAAAAAAGCTTAAAACCTCTAAAATAGGGGATCTAGAACTCACATGCACTCAGTGAGTAGCTTCTCAATCAAGCTTTCTAAGCAAGGGTCACACTACACAGCCTGCAGATAAGTTAACACTCAAAGGGGTTAATTTCTGCCTAATTTCGCTGCAAGATCAGCAGATTCGCTGTTAGTTTGGCCAGCAGTTTCGCTGGCAGTTTCGCTGGCATCTTCGCTGCCAATTTCGCCCAACTTTCGTTGGAAATTCAAGTCTGTGAATCTATCTGCGAAACTATAGCTTCGCTGGAAGATCAATAGTTTCGCTGGACGACTACATAATTTCGCTGGATGAACATGCAATTTCACAGAATGGGCTTACGAATCAGCCCATTTTTAACCCAAAACTTCAATCTTTTACACCAAAAACCTTGGTTTATCATCCATGAAGCTATATCTAAGCTTTTTACATATTTTCTTACACAAAAACGTGAGTTTTGGACGATTCTTTGCCACTTTCAAAAACCCCAAACCCTAGAATCCGGGCTAATCTAAAGAAACAATTAAATGATGTTTCTTACCTGGATTCTTGGTCTTTTCTTGTTGTTTGGATGTCCACAAACACCAATCATCAATCTCTTGATCAACCAAGCCTTGAATCTTCACATCCTCTCTACTTTCTCTCTCTAAACTCTCTCTCTAGAAGTTGGGTGTTGAGTTGCAATTGAGAGTGGCTCAAGCTGATCCGTTTATATATCGAGCGTTCCCGGGACCTTAAACTCGTCGAACACATAACCCGAAAGGTTAACTCGGTCTATAACCTATTTCCATCTTATTTATATTAAATAGTCCTGTCTAAACCCATTATTATTAATTGACTCGTTTTGACTTTATTTCGGGCATTACACATGGACAACACTTAGGCATTTGGGCAGCTTTTTAGGCGCATGGGCACTATGCAGGCGCATGGCCAACACTTAGGCATTTGGGAAGCTTTCTAGGCGCATGGGCACTATGCAGGCGCATGGCCCTGACTTAGACAAATGGGTACTTGGGCGCCTGGGAAACTTAAGCACATGAGAACACTTAGTCGTCTAGGCCATAATCTAGGCGTATGGGCACTATTGAGGCGCATGAACCTTAGGCGCATGAGCACTTAGGCGCATGGCCAACTACCTTCTAACTAACATCATTATCAGTCCCCAATTCATCATTCTAGCCTGTTCTAAGTCTACTTCTAACATACCAAGCATCATAAACAAACATAAAACATGAACATAACCCAAAAATCATTCCCAAACATACACTTTCCCAACGGGGCACATACACCAACATACGGGTACACACCCACATTTTATAAAAACATTAAACATGCATTTCCAATCCCAAAACAAGTTAAAACATTTATAAATGGGGACCTAGAACTCACCTCTTGCAACTTTCAAGTAAGACTTCTTCAAATCTTAATGCTCTTGGAGTTCAACACCTAAACACACCCCAAAATACATAACCGAACACATAGAAACACATAAGCACATACCTGAAGGCTGAGAATCTGCCAAGAACACCCCAAAACACAAGAAACTAACCTTAAATCTGACTTCTTTTTCTTCCTCTCTCTAGAACAGAGAAAATTCTCTTCTTTCCTCTCTAGAAAAATCGACATAAAGATGGTACATAAAACATGGGCGGCTATGTCCACCTTTTTGAACAAAATAATAATAGTCTTTACTCCTTGTACAACTTTAACCCCTCAACTTGGGCTATTTGGCATTTCTTTCTTTTTACCCTTCTGTTCCTTTCCTTTTAAAATTTCCGGGTGTTACAAGTCCACCCCCCTTATTTAGGTTTCTTCCCCAAAACCTTCTACTCCTTGAACAACCGTGGGTAATGTTGTCTCATCTCCTCCTCAGTCTCCCACGTAGACTCAGATCTGTTTCTATGCTTCCATTGTACTCGTACTAAGTGAATCATTTTATTCCTTAGCCTCTTCTCTTTCCTGGTGATGATGGCCACTGGTTGTTTCACATAATTCAACCATTCACCCACCTCGATATCCTCTAGTGGCACCATCATATCCTCATCGGCTAGACACTTTCTCAGATGAGATACATCAAATGTTGGATGAATCCCACTTAACCCATCGGGCAACTCCAACCTATAGGCCACCTCTCTTACTCGGGCAACGATTCGGAAAGCCCCTATGTACCTCGGGCTCAACTTGCCCCGCTTTCTAAACTGAATGATACCCTTCCAAGGTGAAACCTTCAACATGACTCTATCACCCACCTTGAACTCTATCGATCTACGTCTCTTGTCAGCATACGACTTCTGTCTATCTTTGGTTGCCTTCATAAAGGCCTTGATCTTTTTCAGTTTCTCAGTCGTAGCCTCGATCACTTCGATGCTCCCCAACTCCTTCTGTCCAATATCACCCCAACATACGGGCGTTCTACATCTCCTACCGTATAGCATCTCATATGGAGGCATACCAATGCTGGCATGATAACTGTTAAATGTTCGTCCCAACTTCCTCCGAAATCAATAAAGCATGCCCGAAACATATCTTCAAGCATCGGAATGGTCCTCTCTGACTGACCATCCGTCTTAGGATGATAAGGCGTACTGATATGTAACCTCGTCCCCATTGCATCATGCAATCTCTTTCAAAACTTAGATGTGAATCGGGTGTCACGATCAGACATAATAGACACCGATAGACCATGACAAGTAATAATCTCCTTCATGAACGTATCCGCTAATCTCTCGGATGAATACATTTCAAGGATCGGTAGAAAGTGAGCACTCTTTGTCAGGCGGTCGACTATCAGCCATATGGCATCATATCCCCTTGCCGTTCATGGCAGTTTCGTAATAAAATCCATGGTGATATGCTCCCACTTCCACTCTGGTATATCCAAAGGTTGGATCTTCCCGTATGGCTTCTGATGCTCCGCCTTCACTTGCAAACAAGTAAGGAACTTACTCACGTCACACTTCATACCCGGCCACCAATAATCTTTCTTCATATCGTGATACATCTTTGTAGCACCGAGATGAATGGACTATCGAGTCTTATGAGCCTCATCCATGATCTTTCCACGTAAATCCCCATAATGAGGAATCCACATTCGCCCAAATCGGATTCTAACACCGAGAGTGTTTTCACTCAACTCTATGACTATACCTCTCATCCTTTCGGAGTTAAGGCGATCTTCTTTCAACGCCTCGTCTTGAAACTCCTTCACCTGCTTTATCACATCGGAGGTCATAACCAATTGATAAGCCTTCACCCGGATCGGTTCAGGTCTCTCCTTTCGGCTAAGGGCGTCCGCCACTACGTTGGCCTTGCTTGGATGGTAATGGATTTCATAATTATAATCCTTGATAAGTTCCAACCATCTCCTCTGCCTCATATTCAAATCCTTCTGCTCGAAGAAGTACTTCAAGCTCTTGTGGTCGGTGAAGATAGTGCACTTCGTCCCATATAAGTAGTGCCTCCAAATCTTCAATGCAAAGACCACAGCTGCTAGCTTCAAGTCATGGGTAAGGTAATTAACCTCATGGACCTTCAACTGTCAGGATGCAAAAGCTATAACCTTTCCTCGCTGCATCAACACGCAACCCAACCCCGAGTAAGAAGCATCCGAATAGACCACCAAATCCTCGCTCCCTTCGGGTAATGACAAAACTAGAGCTTGCGTCAACCTCGCCTTTAATTCTTCAAAGCCTTCTCTTGTTCTTGACCCCATACAAACTTCACATCCTTACGTGTCAACTTGGTCAACGGAGAAGCTATCTTTGAGAAGTCTTGGATGATCTCCTGTAATATCCTGCCAATCCCAAAAAACTACGAATCTCGGATGACGTCTTTGGAGACTTCCATTGCATCACAGCTTCTACTTTAGCCGGGTCGACCATAATCCCTTCATGATTCACCATGTGACCGAAAAACTAAACTTCGTGCAACCAGAACGTGCACTTGGAGAACTTGGTATACAGCTTCTCTATTCTAAGTGTCTCCAACACTTCCCGAATGTGACCGGCATGCTCCTCCTCGCTCCTTGAGTAAATCAGGATATCATCGATAAACACAATCACTGATTTATCCAACATCGGTCTGAACACCCAATTCATTAAATCCATAAAAGCAGCTGGCGTGTTGGTTAAACCAAAAGACATCACAAAGAACTCGTAATGTCTGTAACGCGTGCGAAAAACTGTTTTAGGAATATCGTGTTCCTTCACCTTCAGCTGATGATACCCCGATCGAAGATCTATCCTCGAAAACCAACTAGCCCCTTGGAGCTGATCAAACAAATCGTCGATTCGGGGTAAGGGAT